>CAUZWO010000098.1:0-544297 GCA_963583835.1 Drosophila immigrans | reverse complement strand
CAGTTTTCTTGATATTTTTAATTCAACAAAAGTTACAATTTTCCAATTTTGGCGATTTCTTTATTTAATGAGCTTTGCGAATTTAAAGTTTTCACAGTCTTTACTATTTTGAAAAAATTAAATTTTTTTTATCAAACTTCGTAATTTTTCCGAAATTTTAAATTTTTTCGATTGTTGAATTTTAGGAATATTTGCATTTTTCTCGATTTTTTTTTTTTTTTCATTAACTATATTCAAATTTTGTCCATTTCTTTATTACGGGAACTTTGCGATTTTACAGTTTTCACAGTTTTTACAATTTTGGAAAAATTTTCTTTTATCAAATTTTCGGAAATTTTGCAAAATTTTAATTTTTTTTCGATTTTTGAATTTTTAGAATTTTTGCATTTTTCTCGATTTTTTCATTTCAACAAAATTAAAGTTTTCCAATTTTGTAGATTTCTTAATTTAGAGAACTTTGCGATTTTACAGTTTTCACAGTTTTTACTATATTGAAAAAAATTTCTTTTGTTATCAAATTTCGGAAATTTAAAATTTTTTCGATTTTTGAATTAAGGGAATTTTAGCATTTTTCTTGATATTTTCTAATTCAACAAAAATTACAAATTTCCAATTTTGTCCATTTCTTTATTTAGGGAACTTTGCGATTTTACAGTTTTTACAGTTTTTACAATTTTGGAAAAATTTTCTTTTTTATCAAATTTCGGAAAATTTCCGAAAATTTTTAATTTTTTTTGATTTTTTAATTTTAAGAATTTTTGCATTTTTCTCGATTTTTTCATTTCAACAAAAATTACAATTTTCCAATTTTTTAGATTTCTTAATTTAGAGAATTTTGTGATTTTGTCGACTTAACAGTTTTTACTATTTTGAAAAAATTTTCTTTTTTTATCAAATTTCGGAAATTTTCGGAAATTTTAAATTTTTTCGATTGTAGAATTAAGGGAATTTTAGCATTTTTCTTGATATTTTTAATTCAACAAAAATTACAATTTTCCAATTTTGGCGATTTCTTTATTTAAAAAGCTTTGCGATTTTTAAGTTTTCACAGTCTTTACTTTTTGGAAAAAATTTTCTTTTTTTATCAAATTTTCGGAAATTTTGCAAAATTTTAATTTATTCGATTTTTGAATTTTTAGAATTTTTGCATTTTTCTCGATTTTTTTCATTTCAACAAAAATTAAAATTTTTCCAATTTTGAAGATTTCTTAATTTAGAGAACTTTGCGATTTTACAGTTTTCACAGTTTTTTCTATTTTGAAAAAAATTTCTTTTGTTATCAAATTTCGGAAATTTTCAAATTTTTCGACTTTTGAATTTAGTGAATTTTAGCATTTTTCTTGATATTTTTAATTCAACAAAAATTACAATTTTCCAATTTTGGCGATTTATTTATTTAAAGAGTTTTGCGATTTTTAAGTTTTCACAGTTTTTACTATTTTGAAAAAATTTAATTTTTTATCAAATTTCGGAAATTTTCCGAAATTTTAAATTTTGTCGATTGTTGAATTTTAGGAATTTTTGCATTTTTCTCAATTTTTTTATTTTAACAAAATTTACAATATTCAAAATTTGTCCATTTCTTTATTTAGGGAACTTTGGGATTTTACAGTTTTCACAGTTTTCGAAAAGTTTCGAAAAAGTTTCCGAAATTTTTAATTTTTTTTTATTTTTGAATTTTTAGAATTTTCGCATTTTTCTCGATTTTTTCATTTCAACAAAAATTACAATTTTCCAATTTTTAAGATTTCTTAATTTAGAGAATTTTGTGATTTTGTCGACTTAACAGTTTTTACTATTTTGAAAAATTTTTCTTTTTTTATCAAATTTCGGAAATTTTCGGAAATTTTAAATTTTTTCGATTGTTGGATTTTAGGAATTTTTGCTTTTTTCTCAATTTTTTTATTTTAACAAAATTTACAATATTCAAAATTTGTCCATTTCTTTATTTAGGGAACTTTGGGATTTTACAGTTTTCACAGTTTTCGAAAAGTTTCGAAAAAGTTTCCGAAATATTTAATTTTTTTTTTTTTGAATTTTTAGAATTTTCGCATTTTTCTCGATTTTTTCATTTCAACAAAAATTACAATTTTCCAATTTTTAAGATTTCTTAATTTAGAGAATTTTGTGATTTTGTCGACTTAACAGTTTTTACTATTTTGAAAAATTTTTCTTTTTTTATCAAATTTCGGAAATTTTCGGAAATTTTAAATTTTTTCGATTTTTGAATTTAGGGAATTTGAGCATTTTTCTTGATATTTTTAATTCAACAAAAATTACAATTTTCCAATTTTGTCGATTTATTTATTTAAAGAGCTTTGCGATTTTTAAGTTTTCACAGTTTTTACTATTTTGAAAAAATTTAATTTTTTATCAAATTTCGGAAATTTTCCGAAATTTTAAATTTTGTCGATTGTTGAATTTTAGGAATTTTTGCATTTTTCTCGATTTTTTTCATTTCAACAAATATCACAATTTTCCAATTTTGTAGATTTCTTAATTTAGAGAACTTTGCGATTTTACAGTTTTCACAGTTTTAACTATTTTGAAAAAAATTTCTTTTGTTATCAAATTTCGGAAATTTTCAATTTTTGCGATTTTTGAATTTAGGGAATTTTAGCATTTTTCTTGATATTTTTAATTCAACAAAAATTACAATTTTCCAATTTTCGTGATTTATTTATTTAAAGAGCTTTGCGATTTTTAAGTTTTCACAGTCTTTACTATTTTGAAAAAATTAATTTTTTTTTATCAAACTTCGTAAATTTTCCGAAAGTTTAAATTTAGTCGATTGTTTAATTTTAGGAATATTTGCATTTTTCTCGATTTTTTTTTTTTTCATTAACTATATTCAAATTTTGTCCATTTCTTTATTTAGGGAACTTTGCGATTTTACAGTTTTCACAGTTTTTAAAATTTTGGAAAATTTTTTTTTTTTATCAAATTTCGGAAAATTTCCGAAATTTTAAATTTTTTTTTTTCAAATTTTCCGAAATTTTTAATTTTTTTTTTCAAATTTTCCGAAATTTTTAATTTTTTTCGATTTTTGAATTTTTAGAATTTTCCCATTTTTCTCGATTTTTTCATTTCAACAAAAATTACAATTTTCCAATTTTTTAGATTTCTTAATTTAGAGAATTTTGTGATTTTGTCGACTTAACAGTTTTTACTATTTTTAAAAATTTTTCTTTTTTTATCAAATTTCGGAAATTTTAAATTTTTTCGATTTTTGAATTTAGGGAATTTTTAGCATTTTTCTTGATATTTTTAATTCAACATAAATTAAAATTTTCCAATTTTGGCGATTTCTTTATTTAAAGAGCTTTGCGATTTTTAAGTTTTCACAGTCTTTGCTATTTTGAAAAATTTTTAATTTTTTTTATCAAATTTCGGAAATTTTCCGAAATTTTAAATTTTGTCGATTGTTGAATTTTAGGAATTTTTGCATTTTTCTCAATTTTTTTATTTATAACAAAAATTACAATATTCAAATTTTGTCCATTTCCTTATTTGGGGAACTTTGCGATTTAACAGTTTTTACAGTTTTTACAATTTTGGAAAAATTTTCTTTTTTATCGAATTTCGGAAAGTTTCCGAAATTTTTAATTTTTTTTTATATTTGAATTTTTAGAATTTTTGCGTTTTTCTCGATTTTTTCATTTCAACAAAAATTACAAATTTTCAATTTTTTAGATTTCTTAATTTAGAGAATTTTGTGATTTTGTCGATTTAACAGTTTTTACTATTTTGAAAAATTTTTCTTTTTTTATCAAATTTCGGAAATTTTCGGAAGTTTTAAATGTTTTCGATTTTTGAATTTTTAGAATTTTCGCATTTTTCTCGATTTTTTCATTTCAACAAAAATTACAATTTTCCAATTTTGTAGATTTCTTAATTTAGAGAACTTTGTGATTTTGTCAATTTTACAGTCTTTACTATTTTGGAAAAATGTTCTTTTTTATCAAATTTTCGGAAATTTTGCAATATCTTAATTTTTTTAGATTTTGGAATTTTTAGAATTTTTGCATTTTTCTCGATTTTTTCATTTCAACAAAAATTACAATTTTCCAATTTTGTAGATTTCTTAATTTAGAGAACTTTGCGATTTTACAGTTTTCACAGTTTTAACTATTTTGAAAAAAATTTCTTTTGTTATCAAATTTCGGAAATTTTCAATTTTTTCGATTTTTGAATTTAGGGAATTTTAGCATTTTTCTTGATATTTTTAATTCAACAAAAATTACAATTTTCCAATTTTGGTGATTTATTTATTTAAAGAGCTTTGCGATTTTTAAGTTTTCACAGTCTTTACTATTTTGAAAAAATTAAATTTTTTTTATCCAACTTCGTAAATTTTCCGAAAGTTTAAATTTTGTCGATTGTTTAATTTTAGGAATATTTGCATTTTTCTCGATTTTTTTTTTTTTTTCATTAACTATATTCAAATTTTGTCCATTTCTTTATTTAGGGAACTTTGCGATTTTACAGTTTTCACAGTTTTTACAATTTTGGAAAATTTTTTATTTTATCAAATTTCGGAAAATTTCCGAAATTTTTAATTTTTTTTTTCAAATTTTCCGAAATTTTTAATTTTTTTCGATTTTTTAATTTTTAGAATTTTTGCATTTTTCTCGATTTTTTCATTTCAACAAAAATTACAAATTTTCAATTTTTTAGATTTCTTAATTTAGAGAACTTTGCGATCTTACAGTTTTCACAGTTTTTACTATTTTGAAAAAAATTCTTTTTTTATCAAATTTCCGAAATTTTGCAAAATTTTAATTTTTTTCGATTTTTGAATTTTTAGAATTTTCGCATTTTTCTTGATTTTTTCATTTTAACAAAAATTACAATTTTCCAATTTTGTAGATTTCTTAATTTAGAGAACTTTGTGATTTTGTCAATTTTACAGTCTGTACTATTTTGGAAAAATTTTCTTTTTTTATCAAATTTCCGAAATTTTGCAAAATCTTAATTTTTTTAGATTTTGGAATTTTTAGAATTTTTTCATTTTTCTCGATTTTTTTCATTTCAACAAAAATTACAATTTTCCAATTTTGGCGATTTCTTTATTTAAAGAGCTTTGCGATTTTTAAGTTTTCACAGTCTTTACTATTTTGAAAAAATTTTCTTTTTTTATCAAATTTTCGGAAATTTTGCAAAATTTTAATTTTTTCGATTTTTGAATTTTTAGAATTTTTGAATTTTTCTCGATTTTTTTCATTTCAACAAAAATTACAATTTTCCAATTTTTTAGATTTCTTAATTTAGAGAACTTTGCGATCTTACAGTTTTCACAGTTTTTACTATTTTGAAAAAAATTTCTTTTGCTATCAAATTTCGGAAATTTAAAATTTTTTCGATTTTTGAATTTAGGGAATTTTAGCATTTTTCTCGATTTTTTTCATTTCAACAAAAATTACAATTTTCCAATTTTGGCGATTTCTTTATTTAAAGAGCTTTGCGATTTTTAAGTTTTCACAGTCTTTACTATTTTGAAAAAATTTTCTTTTTTTATCAAATTTCCGAAATTTTGCAAAATTTTAATTTTTTTCGATTTTTGAATTTTTAGAATTTTCGCATTTTTCTTGATATTTTTAATTCAACAAAAATTACAATTTTCCAATTTTGGCGATTTCTTTATTTAAAGAGCTTTGCGATTTTTAAGTTTTCACAGTCTTTACTATTTTGAAAAAATTTAATTTTTTTATCAAATTTCGGAAATTTTCCGAAATTTTAAATTTTGTCGATTGTTGAATTTTAGGAATTTTTGCATTTTTCTCAATTTTTTTATTTTAACAAAATTTACAATATTCAAAATTTGTCCAATTCTTTTTTTAGGGACCTTTGCGATTTTACAGTTCTTACAATTTTGGAAAAATTTTCTTTTTCATCAAATTTTGGAAAATTTCCGAAATTTTTAATTTTTTTTTGATTTTTAGAATTTTTGAATTTTTCTCGATTTTTTCATTTCAACAAAAATTACAATTTTGCAATTTTGTAGATTTCTTAATCTAGAGAACGTTGCGATTTTACAGTTTTCACAGTTTTTACTATTTTGAAAAAAATTTCTTTTGTTATCAAATTTCGGAAATTTAAAATTTTTTCGATTTTTGAATTAAGGGAATTTTAGCATTTTTCTTGATATTTTTAATTCAACAAAAATTACAATTTTCCAATTTTGGCGATTTCTTTATTTAAAGAGCTTTGCGATTTTTAAGTTTTCACAGTCTTTACTATTTTGAAAAAATTTTCTTTTTTTATCAAATTTTCGGAAGTTTTGCAAAATTTTAATTTTTTCGATTTTTGAATTTTTAGAATTTTTGCATTTTTCTCGATTTTTTTCATTTCAACAAAAATCACAATTTTCCAATTTTGTAGATTTCTTAATTTAGAGAACTTTGCGATTTTACAGTTTTCACAGTTTTAACTATTTTGAAAAAAATTTCTTTTGTTATCAAATTTCGGAAATTTTCAATTTTTTCGATTTTTGAATTTAGGGAATTTTAGCATTTTTCTTGATATTTTTAATTCAACAAAAATTACAATTTTCCAATTTTGGTGATTTATTTATTTAAAGAGCTTTGCGATTTTTAAGTTTTCACAGTCTTTACTATTTTGAAAAAATTAAATTTTTTTTATCCAACTTCGTAAATTTTCCGAAAGTTTAAATTTTGTCGATTGTTTAATTTTAGGAATATTTGCATTTTTCTCGATTTTTATTTTTTTTTCATTAACTATATTCAAATTTTGTCCATTTCTTTATTTAGGGAACTTTGCGATTTTACAGTTTTTACAGTTTTTACAATTTTGGAAAATTTTTTATTTTATCAAATTTCGGAAAATTTCCGAAATTTTTAATTTTTTTTTTCAAATTTTCCGAAATTTTTAATTTTTTTCGATTTTTTAATTTTTAGAATTTTGGCATTTTTCTCGATTTTTTCATTTCAACAAAAATTACAAATTTTCAATTTTTTAGATTTCTTAATTTGGAGAATTTTGTGATTTTGTCGATTTAACAGTTTTTACTATTTTGAAAAAATTTTCTTTTTTTATCAAATTTTCGGAAATTTTGCAAAATTTTAATTTTTTCGATTTTTGAATTTTTAGAATTTTTGAATTTTTCTCGATTTTTTTCATTTCAACAAAAATTACAATTTTCCAATTTTTTAGATTTCTTAATTTAGAGAACTTTGCGATCTTACAGTTTTCACAGTTTTTACTATTTTGAAAAAAATTTCTTTTGCTATCAAATTTCGGAAATTTAAAATTTTTTCGATTTTTGAATTTAGGGAATTTTAGCATTTTTCTCGATTTTTTTCATTTCAACAAAAATTACAATTTTCCAATTTTGGCGATTTCTTTATTTAAAGAGCTTTGCGATTTTTAAGTTTTCACAGTCTTTACTATTTTGAAAAAATTTTCTTTTTTTATCAAATTTCCGAAATTTTGCAAAATTTTAATTTTTTTCGATTTTTGAATTTTTAGAATTTTCGCATTTTTCTTGATATTTTTAATTCAACAAAAATTACAATTTTCCAATTTTGGCGATTTCTTTATTTAAAGAGCTTTGCGATTTTTAAGTTTTCACAGTCTTTACTATTTTGAAAAAATTTAATTTTTTTATCAAATTTCGGAAATTTTCCGAAATTTTAAATTTTGTCGATTGTTGAATTTTAGGAATTTTTGCATTTTTCTCAATTTTTTTATTTTAACAAAATTTACAATATTCAAAATTTGTCCAATTCTTTTTTTAGGGACCTTTGCGATTTTACAGTTCTTACAATTTTGGAAAAATTTTCTTTTTCATCAAATTTTGGAAAATTTCCGAAATTTTTAATTTTTTTTTGATTTTTAGAATTTTTGAATTTTTCTCGATTTTTTCATTTCAACAAAAATTACAATTTTGCAATTTTGTAGATTTCTTAATCTAGAGAACGTTGCGATCTTACAGTTTTCACAGTTTTTACTATTTTGAAAAAAATTTCTTTTGTTATCAAATTTCGGAAATTTAAAATTTTTTCGATTTTTGAATTAAGGGAATTTTAGCATTTTTCTTGATATTTTTAATTCAACAAAAATTACAATTTTCCAATTTTGGCGATTTCTTTATTTAAAGAGCTTTGCGATTTTTAAGTTTTCACAGTCTTTACTATTTTGAAAAAATTTTCTTTTTTTATCAAATTTTCGGAAGTTTTGCAAAATTTTAATTTTTTCGATTTTTGAATTTTTAGAATTTTTGCATTTTTCTCGATTTTTTTCATTTCAACAAAAATCACAATTTTCCAATTTTGTAGATTTCTTAATTTAGAGAACTTTGCGATTTGACAGTTTTCACAGTTTTAACTATTTTGAAAAAAATTTCTTTTGTTATCAAATTTCGGAAATTTTCAATTTTTTCGATTTTTGAATTTAGGGAATTTTAGCATTTTTCTTGATATTTTTAATTCAACAAAAATTACAATTTTCCAATTTTGGTGATTTATTTATTTAAAGAGCTTTGCGATTTTTAAGTTTTCACAGTCTTTACTATTTTGAAAAAATTAAATTTTTTTTATCCAACTTCGTAAATTTTCCGAAAGTTTAAATTTTGTCGATTGTTTAATTTTAGGAATATTTGCATTTTTCTCGATTTTTTTTTTTTTTTCATTAACTATATTCAAATTTTGTCCATTTCTTTATTTAGGGAACTTTGCGATTTTACAGTTTTCACAGTTTTTACAATTTTGGAAAATTTTTTATTTTATCAAATTTCGGAAAATTTCCGAAATTTTTAATTTTTTTTTTCAAATTTTCCGAAATTTTTAATTTTTTTCGATTTTTTAATTTTTAGAATTTTTGCATTTTTCTCGATTTTTTCATTTCAACAAAAATTACAAATTTTCAATTTTTTAGATTTCTTAATTTGGAGAATTTTGTGATTTTGTCGATTTAACAGTTTTTACTATTTTGAAAAAATTTTCTTTTTTTATCAAATTTCCGAAATTTTGCAAAATTTTAATTTTTTTCGATTTTTGAATTTTTAGAATTTTCGCATTTTTCTTGATTTTTTCATTTTAACAAAAATTACAATTTTCCAATTTTGTAGATTTCTTAATTTAGAGAACTTTGTGATTTTGTCAATTTTACAGTCTGTACTATTTTGGAAAAATTTTCTTTTTTTATCAAATTTCCGAAATTTTGCAAAATCTTAATTTTTTTAGATTTTGGAATTTTTAGAATTTTTTCATTTTTCTCGATTTTTTTCATTTCAACAAAAATTACAATTTTCCAATTTTGGCGATTTCTTTATTTAAAGAGCTTTGCGATTTTTAAGTTTTCACAGTCTTTACTATTTTGAAAAAATTTTCTTTTTTTATCAAATTTTCGGAAATTTTGCAAAATTTTAATTTTTTCGATTTTTGAATTTTTAGAATTTTTGAATTTTTCTCGATTTTTTTCATTTCAACAAAAATTACAATTTTCCAATTTTTTAGATTTCTTAATTTAGAGAACTTTGCGATCTTACAGTTTTCACAGTTTTTACTATTTTGAAAAAAATTTCTTTTGCTATCAAATTTCGGAAATTTAAAATTTTTTCGATTTTTGAATTTAGGGAATTTTAGCATTTTTCTCGATTTTTTTCATTTCAACAAAAATTACAATTTTCCAATTTTGGCGATTTCTTTATTTAAAGAGCTTTGCGATTTTTAAGTTTTCACAGTCTTTACTATTTTGAAAAAATTTTCTTTTTTTATCAAATTTCCGAAATTTTGCAAAATTTTAATTTTTTTCGATTTTTGAATTTTTAGAATTTTCGCATTTTTCTTGATATTTTTAATTCAACAAAAATTACAATTTTCCAATTTTGGCGATTTCTTTATTTAAAGAGCTTTGCGATTTTTAAGTTTTCACAGTCTTTACTATTTTGAAAAAATTTAATTTTTTTATCAAATTTCGGAAATTTTCCGAAATTTTAAATTTTGTCGATTGTTGAATTTTAGGAATTTTTGCATTTTTCTCAATTTTTTTATTTTAACAAAATTTACAATATTCAAAATTTGTCCAATTCTTTTTTTAGGGACCTTTGCGATTTTACAGTTTTTACAATTTTGGAAAAATTTTCTTTTTCATCAAATTTTGGAAAATTTCCGAAATTTTTAATTTTTTTTTGATTTTTAGAATTTTTGAATTTTTCTCGATTTTTTCATTTCAACAAAAATTACAATTTTGCAATTTTGTAGATTTCTTAATCTAGAGAACGTTGCGATTTTACAGTTTTCACAGTTTTTACTATTTTGAAAAAAATTTCTTTTGTTATCAAATTTCGGAAATTTAAAATTTTTTCGATTTTTGAATTAAGGGAATTTTAGCATTTTTCTTGATATTTTTAATTCAACAAAAATTACAATTTTCCAATTTTGGCGATTTCTTTATTTAAAGAGCTTTGCGATTTTTAAGTTTTCACAGTCTTTACTATTTTGAAAAAATTTTCTTTTTTTATCAAATTTTCGGAAGTTTTGCAAAATTTTAATTTTTTCGATTTTTGAATTTTTAGAATTTTTGCATTTTTCTCGATTTTTTTCATTTCAACAAAAATCACAATTTTCCAATTTTGTAGATTTCTTAATTTAGAGAACTTTGCGATTTTACAGTTTTCACAGTTTTAACTATTTTGAAAAAAATTTCTTTTGTTATCAAATTTCGGAAATTTTCAATTTTTTCGATTTTTGAATTTAGGGAATTTTAGCATTTTTCTTGATATTTTTAATTCAACAAAAATTACAATTTTCCAATTTTGGTGATTTATTTATTTAAAGAGCTTTGCGATTTTTAAGTTTTCACAGTCTTTACTATTTTGAAAAAATTAAATTTTTTTTATCCAACTTCGTAAATTTTCCGAAAGTTTAAATTTTGTCGATTGTTTAATTTTAGGAATATTTGCATTTTTCTCGATTTTTTTTTTTCATTAACAATATTCAAATTTTGTCCATTTCTTTATTTAGGGAACTTTGCGATTTTACAGTTTTCACAATTTTTACAATTTTGGAAAATTTTTTTTTTTTATCAAATTTCGGAAAATTTCCGAAATTTTTAATTTATTTTTTTCAAATTTTCCGAAATTTTTAATTTTTTTCGATTTTTAGAATTTTTGCATTTTTCTCGATTTTTTCATTTCAACAAAAATTACAAATTTTCAATTTTTTAGATTTCTTAATTTGGAGAATTTTGTGATTTTGTCGATTTAACAGTTTTTACTATTTTGAAAAAATTTCTTTTTTTTTTTTATCAAATTTCCGAAATTTTGCAAAATTTTAATTTTTTTCGATTTTTGAATTTTTAGAATTTTTTCATTTTTCTCGATTTTTTTCATTTTAACAAAAATTACAATTTTCCAATTTTGTAGATTTCTTAATTTAGAGAACTTTGTGATTTTGTCAATTTTACAGTCTGTACTATTTTGGAAAAATTTTCTTTTTTTATCAAATTTCCGAAATTTTGCAAAATCTTAATTTTTTTAGATTTTGGAATTTTTAGAATTTTTTCATTTTTCTCGATTTTTTTCATTTCAACAAAAATTACAATTTTCCAATTTTGGCGATTTCTTTATTTAAAGAGCTTTGCGATTTTTAAGTTTTCACAGTCTTTACTATTTTTAAAAAATTTTCTTTTTTTATCAAATTTTCGGAAATTTTGCAAAATTTTAATTTTTTCGATTTTTGAATTTTTAGAATTTTTGAATTTTTTTCGATTTTTTTCATTTCAACAAAAATTACAATTTTCCAATTTTGTAGATTTCTTAATTTAGAGAACTTTGCGATCTTACGGTTTTCACAGTTTTTACTATTTTGAAAAAAATTTCTTTTGTTATCAAATTTCGGAAATTTTCAATTTTTTCGATTTTTGAATTTAGGGAATTTTAGCATTTTTCTTGATATTTTTAATTCAATAAAAATTACAATTTTCCAATTTTGGCGATTTATTTATTTAAAGAGCTTTGCGATTTTTAAGTTTTCACAGTTTTTACTATTTTGAAAAAATGTAATTTGTTATCAAATTTCGGAAATTTTCCGAAATTTTAAATTTTGTCGATTGTTGAATTTTAGGAATTTTTGCATTTTTCTCGATTTTTTTTTTTTTTTCATTAACTATATTCAAATTTTGTCCATTTCTTTATTTAGGGAACTTTGCGATTTTACAGTTTTCACAGTTTTTACAATTTTGAAAAATTTTTTTTTTTTATGAAATTTCGGAATTTCCGAAATTTTTAATTTTTTTTTTCAAATTTTCCGAAATTTTTAATTTTTTTCGATTTTTGAATTTTTAGAATTTTTGCATTTTTCTCGATTTTTTCATTTCAACAAAAATTACAAATTTTCAATTTTTTAGATTTCTTAATTTGGAGAATTTTGTGATTTTGTCGATTTAACAGTTTTTACTATTTTGAAAAAATTTTCTTTTTTTATCAAATTTCCGAAATTTTGCAAAATTTTAATTTTTTTTGATTTTTGAATTTTTAGAATTTTTTCATTTTTCTCGATTTTTTTCATTTCAACAAAAATAACAATTTTCCAATTTTGTAGATTTCTTAATTTAGAGAACTTTGTGATTTTGTCAATTTTACAGTCTGTACTATTTTGGAAAAATTTTCTTTTTTTTATCAAATTTCCGAAATTTTGCAAAATCTTAATTTTTTTAGATTTTGAAATTTTTAGAATTTTTTCATTTTTCTCGATTTTTTTCATTTCAACAAAAATTACAATTTTCCAATTTTGGCGATTTCTTTATTTAAAGAGCTTTGCGATTTTTAAGTTTTCACAGTCTTTACTATTTTGAAAAAATTTTCTTTTTTTATCAGATTTTCGGAAATTTTGCAAAATTTTAATTTTTTCGATTTTTTAATTTTTAGAATTTTTGAATTTTTCTCGATTTTTTTCATTTCAACAAAAATTACAATTTTCCAATTTTGTAGATTTCTTAATTTAGAGAACTTTGTGATTTTGTCAATTTTACAGTCTGTACTATTTTGGAAAAATTTTCTTTTTTTATCAAATTTCCGAAATTTTGCAAAATCTTAATTTTTTTAGATTTTGGAATTTTTAGAATTTTTTCATTTTTCTCGATTTTTTTCATTTCAACAAAAATTACAATTTTCCAATTTTGGCGATTTCTTTATTTAAAGAGCTTTGCGATTTTTAAGTTTTCACAGTCTTTACTATTTTGAAAAAATTTTCTTTTTTTATCAGATTTTCGGAAATTTTGCAAAATTTTAATTTTTTCGATTTTTTAATTTTTAGAATTTTTGAATTTTTCTCGATTTTTTTCATTTCAACAAAAATTACAATTTTCCAATTTTTTAGATTTCTTAATTTAGAGAACTTTGCGATCTTACAGTTTTCACAGTTTTTACTATTTTGAAAAAAATTTCTTTTGTTATCAAATTTCGGAAATTTAAAATTTTTTCGATTTTTGAATTTAGGGAATTTTAGCATTTTCCTTGATATTTTTAATTCAACAAAAATTACAATTTTCCAATTTTGGCGATTTCTTTATTTAAAGAGCTTTGCGATTTTTAAGTTTTCACAGTCTTTACTATTTTGAAAAAATTTAATTTTTTTATCAAATTTCGGAAATTTTCCGAAATTTTAAATTTTGTCGATTGTTGATTTTTAGGAATTTTTGCATTTTTCTCAATTTTTTTATTTTAACAAAATTTACAATATTCAAAATTTGTCCATTTCTTTTTTTAGGGAACTTTGCGATTTTACAGTTTTCACAGTTTTTACAATTTCCGAAATTTTTAATTTTTTTTGATTTTGAATTTTTAGAATTTTTGCATTTTTCTCGATTTTTTCATTTCAACAAAAATTAAAATTTTCCAATTTTGTAGATTTCTAAATTAAGAGAAATTTGTGATTTTGTCGATTTAACAGTTTTTACTATTTTGGAAAAATTTTCTTTTTGATCAAATTTTCGGAAATTTTGCAAAATTTAAATTTTTTTAGATTTTTGAATTTTTAGAATTTTTGCATTTTTCTCGATTTTTTCATTTCAACAAAAATTACAATTTTCCAATTTTGTAGATTTCTTAATTTAGAGAACTCTGCGATTTTACAGTTTTCACAGTTTTTACTATTTTGAAAAAAATTTCTTTTGTTATCAAATTTCGGAAATTTTAAATTTTTTAGATTTTTGAATTTAAGGAATTTTAGCAGTTTTCTTGAGATTTTTAATTCAACAAAAGTTACAATTTTCCAATTTTGGCGATTTCTTTATTTAAAGAGCTTTGCGATTTTAAAGTTTTTAAAGTCTTTACTATTTTAAAAAAATGTATTTTTTTTTTATCAAATTTCGTAAATTTTCCGAAATTTTAAATTTTTTCGATTGTTGAATTTTAGGAATATTTGCAATTTTCTCGATTTTTTTTTTTTTAATTAACAATATTCAAATTTTGTCCATTTCTTTATTTAGGGAACTTTGCGATTTTAAAGTTTTCACAGTTTTTACAATTTTGGAAAAATTTCTTTTGTTATCAAATTTCGGAAATTTAAAATTTTTTCGATTTTTGAATTAAGGGAATTTTAGCATTTTTCTTGATATTTTTATTTTAACAAAATTTACAATATTCAAATTTTGTCCATTTCTTTATTTAGGGACCTTTGCGATTTTACAGTTTTTACAATTTTGGAAAAATTTTCTTTTTTATCAAATTTCGGAAAATTTCCGAAATTTTTAATTTTTTTTTATTTTTTAATTTTAAGAATTTTTGCATTTTTCTCGATTTTTTCATTTCAACAAAAGTTACAATTTTCCAATTTTGTAGATTTCTTAATTTAGAGGACGTTGCGATTTTACAGTTTTTACTATTTTGAAAAAAATTTCTTTTGTTATCAAATTTCGGAAATTTTCAAATTTTTCGACTTTTGAATTTAGGGAATTTTAGCATTTTTCTTGATATTTTTAATTCAACAAAAATTACAATTTTCCAATTTTGGCGATTTATTTATTTAAAGAGTTTTGCGATTTTTAAGTTTTCACAGTTTTTACTATTTTGAAAAAATTTAATTTTTTATCAAATTTCGGAAATTTTCCGAAATTTTAAATTTTGTCGATTGTTGAATTTTAGGAATTTTTGCATTTTTCTCAATTTTTTTATTTTAACAAAATTAACAATATTCAAATTTTGTCCATTTCCTTATTTGGGGAACTTTGCGATTTTACAGTTTTTACAGTTTTTACAATTTTGGAAAAATTTTCTTTTATATCGAATTTCGGAAAGTTTCCGAAATTTTTATTTTTTTTTATTTTTGAATTTTTGGAATTTTTGCATTTTTCTTGATTTTTTCATTTCAACAAAAATTACAATTATTCAATTTTTTAGATTTCTTAATTTAGAGAATTTTGTGATTTTGTCGATTTAACAGTTTTTACTATTTTGGAAAAATTTTCTTTTTATCAAATTTTCGGAAATTTTGCAAAATCTTAATTTTTTTAGATTTTGGAATTTTTAGAATTTTTGCATTTTTCTCGATTTTTTCATTTCAACAAAAATTACTATTTTCCAATTTTGTAGATTTCTTAATTTAGAGAACTTTGCGATTTTACAGTTTTCACAGTTTTTACTATCTTGAAAAAAATTTCTTTTGTTGTCAAATTTCGGAAATATTAAATTTTTTAGATTTTTGAATTTATGGAATTTTAGCAGTTTTCTTGATATTTTTAATTCAACAAAAGTTACAATTTTCCAATTTTGGCGATTTCTTTATTTAATGAGCTTTGCGATTTTAAAGTTTTCACAGTCTTTACTATTTTGAAAAAATTAAATTTTTTTTATCAAACTTCGTAAATTTTCCGAAATTTTAAATTTTTTCGATTGTTGAATTTTAGGAATATTTGCATTTTTCTCGATTTTTTTTTTTTTTTCATTAACTATATTCAAATTTTGTCCATTTCTTTATTACGGGAACTTTGCGATTTTACAGTTTTCACAGTTTTTACAATTTTGGAAAAATTTTCTTTTATCAAATTTTCGGAAATTTTGCAAAATTTTAATTTTTTTTCGATTTTTGAATTTTTAGAATTTTTGCATTTTTCTCGATTTTTTCATTTCAACAAAAATTAAAGTTTTCCAATTTTGTAGATTTCTTAATTTAGAGAACTTTGCGATTTTACAGTTTTCACAGTTTTTACTATATTGAAAAAAATTTCTTTTGTTATCAAATTTCGGAAATTTAAAATTTTTTCGATTTTTGAATTAAGGGAATTTTAGCATTTTTCTTGATATTTTTAATTCAACAAAAATTACAAATTTCCAATTTTGTCCATTTCTTTATTTAGGGAACTTTGCGATTTTACAGTTTTTACAGTTTTTACAATTTTGGAAAAATTTTCTTTTTTATCAAATTTCGGAAAATTTCCGAAATTTTTAATTTTTTTTGATTTTTTAATTTTAAGAATTTTTGCATTTTTCTCGATTTTTTCATTTCAACAAAAATTACAATTTTCCAATTTTTTAGATTTCTTAATTTAGAGAATTTTGTGATTTTGTCGACTTAACAGTTTTTACTATTTTGAAAAAATTTTCTTTTTTTATCAAATTTCGGAAATTTTCGGAAATTTTAAATTTTTTCGATTGTAGAATTAAGGGAATTTTAGCATTTTTCTTGATATTTTTAATTCAACAAAAATTACAATTTTCCAATTTTGGCGATTTCTTTATTTAAAAAGCTTTGCGATTTTTAAGTTTTCACAGTCTTTACTATTTTGAAAAAATTTTCTTTTTTTATCAAATTTTCGGAAATTTTGCAAAATTTTAATTTATTCGATTTTTGAATTTTTAGAATTTTTGCATTTTTCTCGATTTTTTTCATTTCAACAAAAATTAAAATTTTTCCAATTTTGAAGATTTCTTAATTTAGAGAACTTTGCGATTTTACAGTTTTCACAGTTTTTTCTATTTTGAAAAAAATTTCTTTTGTTATCAAATTTCGGAAATTTTCAAATTTTTCGACTTTTGAATTTAGGGAATTTTAGCATTTTTCTTGATATTTTTAATTCAACAAAAATTACAATTTTCCAATTTTGGCGATTTATTTATTTAAAGAGTTTTGCGATTTTTAAGTTTTCACAGTTTTTACTATTTTGAAAAAATTTAATTTTTTATCAAATTTCGGAAATTTTCCGAAATTTTAAATTTTGTCGATTGTTGAATTTTAGGAATTTTTGCATTTTTCTCAATTTTTTTATTTTAACAAAATTTACAATATTCAAAATTTGTCCATTTCTTTATTTAGGGAACTTTGGGATTTTACAGTTTTCACAGTTTTCGAAAAGTTTCGAAAAAGTTTCCGAAATTTTTAATTTTTTTTTATTTTTGAATTTTTAGAATTTTCGCATTTTTCTCGATTTTTTCATTTCAACAAAAATTACAATTTTCCAATTTTTAAGATTTCTTAATTTAGAGAATTTTGTGATTTTGTCGACTTAACAGTTTTTACTATTTTGAAAAATTTTTCTTTTTTTATCAAATTTCGGAAATTTTCGGAAATTTTAAATTTTTTCGATTGTTGGATTTTAGGAATTTTTGCTTTTTTCTCAATTTTTTTATTTTAACAAAATTTACAATATTCAAAATTTGTCCATTTCTTTATTTAGGGAACTTTGGGATTTTACAGTTTTCACAGTTTTCGAAAAGTTTCGAAAAAGTTTCCGAAATTTTTAATTTTTTTTTATTTTTGAATTTTTAGAATTTTCGCATTTTTCTCGATTTTTTCATTTCAACAAAAATTACAATTTTCCAATTTTTAAGATTTCTTAATTTAGAGAATTTTGTGATTTTGTCGACTTAACAGTTTTTACTATTTTGAAAAATTTTTCTTTTTTTATCAAATTTCGGAAATTTTCGGAAATTTTAAATTTTTTCGATTTTTGAATTTAGGGAATTTGAGCATTTTTCTTGATATTTTTAATTCAACAAAAATTACAATTTTCCAATTTTGTCGATTTATTTATTTAAAGAGCTTTGCGATTTTTAAGTTTTCACAGTTTTTACTATTTTGAAAAAATTTAATTTTTTATCAAATTTCGGAAATTTTCCGAAATTTTAAATTTTGTCGATTGTTGAATTTTAGGAATTTTTGCATTTTTCTTAATTTTTTTTTTTTAACAATATTTACAATATTCAAATTTTGTCCATTTCTTTATTTAGGGACCTTTGCGATTTTACAGTTTTTACAGTTTTTACAATTTTGGAAAAATTTTCTTTTTTATCAAATTTCGGAAAATTTCCGAAATTTTTAATTTTTTTTGAATTTTAGAATTTTTGCATTTTTCTCGATTTTTTTCATTTCAACAAATATCACAATTTTCCAATTTTGTAGATTTCTTAATTTAGAGAACTTTGCGATTTTACAGTTTTCACAGTTTTAACTATTTTGAAAAAAATTTCTTTTGTTATCAAATTTCGGAAATTTTCAATTTTTGCGATTTTTGAATTTAGGGAATTTTAGCATTTTTCTTGATATTTTTAATTCAACAAAAATTACAATTTTCCAATTTTCGTGATTTATTTATTTAAAGAGCTTTGCGATTTTTAAGTTTTCACAGTCTTTACTATTTTGAAAAAATTAAATTTTTTTTATCAAACTTCGTAAATTTTCCGAAAGTTTAAATTTAGTCGATTGTTTAATTTTAGGAATATTTGCATTTTTCTCGATTTTTTTTTTTTTTTCATTAACTATATTCAAATTTTGTCCATTTCTTTATTTAGGGAACTTTGCGATTTTACAGTTTTCACAGTTTTTAAAATTTTGGAAAATTTTTTTTTTTTATCAAATTTCGGAAAATTTCCGAAATTTTAAATTTTTTTTTTCAAATTTTCCGAAATTTTTAATTTTTTTTTTCAAATTTTCCGAAATTTTTAATTTTTTTCGATTTTTGAATTTTTAGAATTTTCCCATTTTTCTCGATTTTTTCATTTCAACAAAAATTACAATTTTCCAATTTTTTAGATTTCTTAATTTAGAGAATTTTGTGATTTTGTCGACTTAACAGTTTTTACTATTTTTAAAAATTTTTCTTTTTTTATCAAATTTCGGAAATTTTAAATTTTTTCGATTTTTGAATTTAGGGAATTTTTAGCATTTTTCTTGATATTTTTAATTCAACATAAATTAAAATTTTCCAATTTTGGCGATTTCTTTATTTAAAGAGCTTTGCGATTTTTAAGTTTTCACAGTCTTTGCTATTTTGAAAAATTTTTAATTTTTTTTATCAAATTTCGGAAATTTTCCGAAATTTTAAATTTTGTCGATTGTTGAATTTTAGGAATTTTTGCATTTTTCTCAATTTTTTTATTTATAACAAAAATTACAATATTCAAATTTTGTCCATTTCCTTATTTGGGGAACTTTGCGATTTAACAGTTTTTACAGTTTTTACAATTTTGGAAAAATTTTCTTTTTTATCGAATTTCGGAAAGTTTCCGAAATTTTTAATTTTTTTTTATATTTGAATTTTTAGAATTTTTGCGTTTTTCTCGATTTTTTCATTTCAACAAAAATTACAAATTTTCAATTTTTTAGATTTCTTAATTTAGAGAATTTTGTGATTTTGTCGATTTAACAGTTTTTACTATTTTGAAAAATTTTTCTTTTTTTATCAAATTTCGGAAATTTTCGGAAGTTTTAAATGTTTTCGATTTTTGAATTTTTAGAATTTTCGCATTTTTCTCGATTTTTTCATTTCAACAAAAATTACAATTTTCCAATTTTGTAGATTTCTTAATTTAGAGAACTTTGTGATTTTGTCAATTTTACAGTCTTTACTATTTTGGAAAAATGTTCTTTTTTATCAAATTTTCGGAAATTTTGCAATATCTTAATTTTTTTAGATTTTGGAATTTTTAGAATTTTTGCATTTTTCTCGATTTTTTCATTTCAACAAAAATTACAATTTTCCAATTTTGTAGATTTCTTAATTTAGAGAACTTTGCGATTTTACAGTTTTCACAGTTTTAACTATTTTGAAAAAAATTTCTTTTGTTATCAAATTTCGGAAATTTTCAATTTTTTCGATTTTTGAATTTAGGGAATTTTAGCATTTTTCTTGATATTTTTAATTCAACAAAAATTACAATTTTCCAATTTTGGTGATTTATTTATTTAAATAGCTTTGCGATTTTTAAGTTTTCACAGTCTTTTCTATTTTGAAAAAATTAAATTTTTTTTATCCAACTTCGTAAATTTTCCGAAAGTTTAAATTTTGTCGATTGTTTAATTTTAGGAATATTTGCATTTTTCTCGATTTTTTTTTTTTTTTCATTAACTATATTCAAATTTTGTCCATTTCTTTATTTAGGGAACTTTGCGATTTTACAGTTTTCACAGTTTTTACAATTTTGGAAAATTTTTTATTTTATCAAATTTCGGAAAATTTCCGAAATTTTTAATTTTTTTTTTCAAATTTTCCGAAATTTTTAATTTTTTTCGATTTTTTAATTTTTAGAATTTTTGCATTTTTCTCGATTTTTTCATTTCAACAAAAATTACAAATTTTCAATTTTTTAGATTTCTTAATTTAGAGAACTTTGCGATCTTACAGTTTTCACAGTTTTTACTATTTTGAAAAAAATTTCTTTTTTTATCAAATTTCCGAAATTTTGCAAAATTTTAATTTTTTTCGATTTTTGAATTTTTAGAATTTTCGCATTTTTCTTGATTTTTTCATTTTAACAAAAATTACAATTTTCCAATTTTGTAGATTTCTTAATTTAGAGAACTTTGTGATTTTGTCAATTTTACAGTCTGTACTATTTTGGAAAAATTTTCTTTTTTTATCAAATTTCCGAAATTTTGCAAAATTTTAATTTTTTTCGATTTTTGAATTTTTAGAATTTTCGCATTTTTCTTGATATTTTTAATTCAACAAAAATTACAATTTTCCAATTTTGGCGATTTCTTTATTTAAAGAGCTTTGCGATTTTTAAGTTTTCACAGTCTTTACTATTTTGAAAAAATTTAATTTTTTTATCAAATTTCGGAAATTTTCCGAAATTTTAAATTTTGTCGATTGTTGAATTTTAGGAATTTTTGCATTTTTCTCAATTTTTTTATTTTAACAAAATTTACAATATTCAAAATTTGTCCAATTCTTTTTTTAGGGACCTTTGCGATTTTACAGTTCTTACAATTTTGGAAAAATTTTCTTTTTCATCAAATTTTGGAAAATTTCCGAAATTTTTAATTTTTTTTTGATTTTTAGAATTTTTGAATTTTTCTCGATTTTTTCATTTCAACAAAAATTACAATTTTGCAATTTTGTAGATTTCTTAATCTAGAGAACGTTGCGATTTTACAGTTTTCACAGTTTTTACTATTTTGAAAAAAATTTCTTTTGTTATCAAATTTCGGAAATTTAAAATTTTTTCGATTTTTGAATTAAGGGAATTTTAGCATTTTTCTTGATATTTTTAATTCAACAAAAATTACAATTTTCCAATTTTGGCGATTTCTTTATTTAAAGAGCTTTGCGATTTTTAAGTTTTCACAGTCTTTACTATTTTGAAAAAATTTTCTTTTTTTATCAAATTTTCGGAAGTTTTGCAAAATTTTAATTTTTTCGATTTTTGAATTTTTAGAATTTTTGCATTTTTCTCGATTTTTTTCATTTCAACAAAAATCACAATTTTCCAATTTTGTAGATTTCTTAATTTAGAGAACTTTGCGATTTTACAGTTTTCACAGTTTTAACTATTTTGAAAAAAATTTCTTTTGTTATCAAATTTCGGAAATTTTCAATTTTTTCGATTTTTGAATTTAGGGAATTTTAGCATTTTTCTTGATATTTTTAATTCAACAAAAATTACAATTTTCCAATTTTGGTGATTTATTTATTTAAAGAGCTTTGCGATTTTTAAGTTTTCACAGTCTTTACTATTTTGAAAAAATTAAATTTTTTTTATCCAACTTCATAAATTTTCCGAAAGTTTAAATTTTGTCGATTGTTTAATTTTAGGAATATTTGCATTTTTCTCGATTTTTTTTTTTTTTTCATTAACTATATTCAAATTTTGTCCATTTCTTTATTTAGGGAACTTTGCGATTTTACAGTTTTTACAGTTTTTACAATTTTGGAAAATTTTTTATTTTATCAAATTTCGGAAAATTTCCGAAATTTTTAATTTTTTTTTTCAAATTTTCCGAAATTTTTAATTTTTTTCGATTTTTTAATTTTTAGAATTTTGGCATTTTTCTCGATTTTTTCATTTCAACAAAAATTACAAATTTTCAATTTTTTAGATTTCTTAATTTGGAGAATTTTGTGATTTTGTCGATTTAACAGTTTTTACTATTTTGAAAAAATTTTCTTTTTTTATCAAATTTTCGGAAATTTTGCAAAATTTTAATTTTTTCGATTTTTGAATTTTTAGAATTTTTGAATTTTTCTCGATTTTTTTCATTTCAACAAAAATTACAATTTTCCAATTTTTTAGATTTCTTAATTTAGAGAACTTTGCGATCTTACAGTTTTCACAGTTTTTACTATTTTGAAAAAAATTTCTTTTGCTATCAAATTTCGGAAATTTAAAATTTTTTCGATTTTTGAATTTAGGGAATTTTAGCATTTTTCTCGATTTTTTTCATTTCAACAAAAATTACAATTTTCCAATTTTGGCGATTTCTTTATTTAAAGAGCTTTGCGATTTTTAAGTTTTCACAGTCTTTACTATTTTGAAAAAATTTTCTTTTTTTATCAAATTTCCGAAATTTTGCAAAATTTTAATTTTTTTCGATTTTTGAATTTTTAGAATTTTCGCATTTTTCTTGATATTTTTAATTCAACAAAAATTACAATTTTCCAATTTTGGCGATTTCTTTATTTAAAGAGCTTTGCGATTTTTAAGTTTTCACAGTCTTTACTATTTTGAAAAAATTTAATTTTTTTATCAAATTTCGGAAATTTTCCGAAATTTTAAATTTTGTCGATTGTTGAATTTTAGGAATTTTTGCATTTTTCTCAATTTTTTTATTTTAACAAAATTTACAATATTCAAAATTTGTCCAATTCTTTTTTTAGGGACCTTTGCGATTTTACAGTTCTTACAATTTTGGAAAAATTTTCTTTTTCATCAAATTTTGGAAAATTTCCGAAATTTTTAATTTTTTTTTGATTTTTAGAATTTTTGAATTTTTCTCGATTTTTTCATTTCAACAAAAATTACAATTTTGCAATTTTGTAGATTTCTTAATCTAGAGAACGTTGCGATCTTACAGTTTTCACAGTTTTTACTATTTTGAAAAAAATTTCTTTTGTTATCAAATTTCGGAAATTTAAAATTTTTTCGATTTTTGAATTAAGGGAATTTTAGCATTTTTCTTGATATTTTTAATT
Organism: Drosophila immigrans; assembly: GCA_963583835.1. Lineage (NCBI taxonomy): Eukaryota > Metazoa > Arthropoda > Insecta > Diptera > Drosophilidae > Drosophila > Drosophila immigrans. The sequence continues at coordinate 520,927 of CAUZWO010000098.1, read as the reverse complement.
CAACAAAAATTACAATTTTCCAATTTTGGCGATTTCTTTATTTAAAGAGCTTTGCGATTTTTAAGTTTTCACAGTCTTTACTATTTTGAAAAAATTTTCTTTTTTTATCAAATTTTCGGAAGTTTTGCAAAATTTTAATTTTTTCGATTTTTGAATTTTTAGAATTTTTGCATTTTTCTCGATTTTTTTCATTTCAACAAAAATCACAATTTTCCAATTTTGTAGATTTCTTAATTTAGAGAACTTTGCGATTTTACAGTTTTCACAGTTTTAACTATTTTGAAAAAAATTTCTTTTGTTATCAAATTTCGGAAATTTTCAATTTTTTCGATTTTTGAATTTAGGGAATTTTAGCATTTTTCTTGATATTTTTAATTCAACAAAAATTACAATTTTCCAATTTTGGTGATTTATTTATTTAAAGAGCTTTGCGATTTTTAAGTTTTCACAGTCTTTACTATTTTGAAAAAATTAAATTTTTTTTATCCAACTTCGTAAATTTTCCGAAAGTTTAAATTTTGTCGATTGTTTAATTTTAGGAATATTTGCATTTTTCTCGATTTTTTTTTTTTTTTCATTAACTATATTCAAATTTTGTCCATTTCTTTATTTAGGGAACTTTGCGATTTTACAGTTTTCACAGTTTTTACAATTTTGGAAAATTTTTTATTTTATCAAATTTCGGAAAATTTCCGAAATTTTTAATTTTTTTTTTCAAATTTTCCGATATTTTTAATTTTTTTCGATTTTTTAATTTTTAGAATTTTTGCATTTTTCTCGATTTTTTCATTTCAACAAAAATTACAAATTTTCAATTTTTTAGATTTCTTAATTTGGAGAATTTTGTGATTTTGTCGATTTAACAGTTTTTACTATTTTGAAAAAATTTTCTTTTTTTATCAAATTTCCGAAATATTGCAAAATTTTAATTTTTTTCGATTTTTGAATTTTTAGAATTTTCGCATTTTTCTTGATTTTTTCATTTTAACAAAAATTACAATTTTCCAATTTTGTAGATTTCTTAATTTAGAGAACTTTGTGATTTTGTCAATTTTACAGTCTGTACTATTTTGGAAAAATTTTCTTTTTTTATCAAATTTCCGAAATTTTGCAAAATCTTAATTTTTTTAGATTTTGGAATTTTTAGAATTTTTTCATTTTTCTCGATTTTTTTCATTTCAACAAAAATTACAATTTTCCAATTTTGGCGATTTCTTTATTTAAAGAGCTTTGCGATTTTTAAGTTTTCACAGTCTTTACTATTTTGAAAAAATTTTCTTTTTTTATCAAATTTTCGGAAATTTTGCAAAATTTTAATTTTTTCGATTTTTGAATTTTTAGAATTTTTGAATTTTTCTCGATTTTTTTCATTTCAACAAAAATTACAATTTTCCAATTTTTTAGATTTCTTAATTTAGAGAACTTTGCGATCTTACAGTTTTCACAGTTTTTACTATTTTGAAAAAAATTTCTTTTGCTATCAAATTTCGGAAATTTAAAATTTTTTCGATTTTTGAATTTAGGGAATTTTAGCATTTTTCTCGATTTTTTTCATTTCAACAAAAATTACAATTTTCCAATTTTGGCGATTTCTTTATTTAAAGAGCTTTGCGATTTTTAAGTTTTCACAGTCTTTACTATTTTGAAAAAATTTTCTTTTTTTATCAAATTTCCGAAATTTTGCAAAATTTTAATTTTTTTCGATTTTTGAATTTTTAGAATTTTCGCATTTTTCTTGATATTTTTAATTCAACAAAAATTACAATTTTCCAATTTTGGCGATTTCTTTATTTAAAGAGCTTTGCGATTTTTAAGTTTTCACAGTCTTTACTATTTTGAAAAAATTTAATTTTTTTATCAAATTTCGGAAATTTTCCGAAATTTTAAATTTTGTCGATTGTTGAATTTTAGGAATTTTTGCATTTTTCTCAATTTTTTTATTTTAACAAAATTTACAATATTCAAAATTTGTCCAATTCTTTTTTTAGGGACCTTTGCGATTTTACAGTTTTTACAATTTTGGAAAAATTTTCTTTTTCATCAAATTTTGGAAAATTTCCGAAATTTTTAATTTTTTTTTGATTTTTAGAATTTTTGAATTTTTCTCGATTTTTTCATTTCAACAAAAATTACAATTTTGCAATTTTGTAGATTTCTTAATCTAGAGAACGTTGCGATTTTACAGTTTTCACAGTTTTTACTATTTTGAAAAAAATTTCTTTTGTTATCAAATTTCGGAAATTTAAAATTTTTTCGATTTTTGAATTAAGGGAATTTTAGCATTTTTCTTGATATTTTTAATTCAACAAAAATTACAATTTTCCAATTTTGGCGATTTCTTTATTTAAAGAGCTTTGCGATTTTTAAGTTTTCACAGTCTTTACTATTTTGAAAAAATTTTCTTTTTTTATCAAATTTTCGGAAGTTTTGCAAAATTTTAATTTTTTCGATTTTTGAATTTTTAGAATTTTTGCATTTTTCTCGATTTTTTTCATTTCAACAAAAATCACAATTTTCCAATTTTGTAGATTTCTTAATTTAGAGAACTTTGCGATTTTACAGTTTTCACAGTTTTAACTATTTTGAAAAAAATTTCTTTTGTTATCAAATTTCGGAAATTTTCAATTTTTTCGATTTTTGAATTTAGGGAATTTTAGCATTTTTCTTGATATTTTTAATTCAACAAAAATTACAATTTTCCAATTTTGGTGATTTATTTATTTAAAGAGCTTTGCGATTTTTAAGTTTTCACAGTCTTTACTATTTTGAAAAAATTAAATTTTTTTTATCCAACTTCGTAAATTTTCCGAAAGTTTAAATTTTGTCGATTGTTTAATTTTAGGAATATTTGCATTTTTCTCGATTTTTTTTTTTTTTTCATTAACTATATTCAAATTTTGTCCATTTCTTTATTTAGGGAACTTTGCGATTTTACAGTTTTTACAGTTTTTACAATTTTGGAAAATTTTTTATTTTATCAAATTTCGGAAAATTTCCGAAATTTTTAATTTTTTTTTTCAAATTTTCCGAAATTTTTAATTTTTTTCGATTTTTTAATTTTTAGAATTTTGGCATTTTTCTCGATTTTTTCATTTCAACAAAAATTACAAATTTTCAATTTTTTAGATTTCTTAATTTGGAGAATTTTGTGATTTTGTCGATTTAACAGTTTTTACTATTTTGAAAAAATTTTCTTTTTTTATCAAATTTTCGGAAATTTTGCAAAATTTTAATTTTTTCGATTTTTGAATTTTTAGAATTTTTGAATTTTTCTCGATTTTTTTCATTTCAACAAAAATTACAATTTTCCAATTTTTTAGATTTCTTAATTTAGAGAACTTTGCGATCTTACAGTTTTCACAGTTTTTACTATTTTGAAAAAAATTTCTTTTGCTATCAAATTTCGGAAATTTAAAATTTTTTCGATTTTTGAATTTAGGGAATTTTAGCATTTTTCTCGATTTTTTTCATTTCAACAAAAATTACAATTTTCCAATTTTGGCGATTTCTTTATTTAAAGAGCTTTGCGATTTTTAAGTTTTCACAGTCTTTACTATTTTGAAAAAATTTTCTTTTTTTATCAAATTTCCGAAATTTTGCAAAATTTTAATTTTTTTCGATTTTTGAATTTTTAGAATTTTCGCATTTTTCTTGATATTTTTAATTCAACAAAAATTACAATTTTCCAATTTTGGCGATTTCTTTATTTAAAGAGCTTTGCGATTTTTAAGTTTTCACAGTCTTTACTATTTTGAAAAAATTTAATTTTTTTATCAAATTTCGGAAATTTTCCGAAATTTTAAATTTTGTCGATTGTTGAATTTTAGGAATTTTTGCATTTTTCTCAATTTTTTTATTTTAACAAAATTTACAATATTCAAAATTTGTCCAATTCTTTTTTTAGGGACCTTTGCGATTTTACAGTTCTTACAATTTTGGAAAAATTTTCTTTTTCATCAAATTTTGGAAAATTTCCGAAATTTTTAATTTTTTTTTGATTTTTAGAATTTTTGAATTTTTCTCGATTTTTTCATTTCAACAAAAATTACAATTTTGCAATTTTGTAGATTTCTTAATCTAGAGAACGTTGCGATCTTACAGTTTTCACAGTTTTTACTATTTTGAAAAAAATTTCTTTTGTTATCAAATTTCGGAAATTTAAAATTTTTTCGATTTTTGAATTAAGGGAATTTTAGCATTTTTCTTGATATTTTTAATTCAACAAAAATTACAATTTTCCAATTTTGGCGATTTCTTTATTTAAAGAGCTTTGCGATTTTTAAGTTTTCACAGTCTTTACTATTTTGAAAAAATTTTCTTTTTTTATCAAATTTTCGGAAGTTTTGCAAAATTTTAATTTTTTCGATTTTTGAATTTTTAGAATTTTTGCATTTTTCTCGATTTTTTTCATTTCAACAAAAATCACAATTTTCCAATTTTGTAGATTTCTTAATTTAGAGAACTTTGCGATTTTACAGTTTTCACAGTTTTAACTATTTTGAAAAAAATTTCTTTTGTTATCAAATTTCGGAAATTTTCAATTTTTTCGATTTTTGAATTTAGGGAATTTTAGCATTTTTCTTGATATTTTTAATTCAACAAAAATTACAATTTTCCAATTTTGGTGATTTATTTATTTAAAGAGCTTTGCGATTTTTAAGTTTTCACAGTCTTTACTATTTTGAAAAAATTAAATTTTTTTTATCCAACTTCGTAAATTTTCCGAAAGTTTAAATTTTGTCGATTGTTTAATTTTAGGAATATTTGCATTTTTCTCGATTTTTTTTTTTTTTTCATTAACTATATTCAAATTTTGTCCATTTCTTTATTTAGGGAACTTTGCGATTTTACAGTTTTCACAGTTTTTACAATTTTGGAAAATTTTTTATTTTATCAAATTTCGGAAAATTTCCGAAATTTTTAATTTTTTTTTTCAAATTTTCCGAAATTTTTAATTTTTTTCGATTTTTTAATTTTTAGAATTTTTGCATTTTTCTCGATTTTTTCATTTCAACAAAAATTACAAATTTTCAATTTTTTAGATTTCTTAATTTGGAGAATTTTGTGATTTTGTCGATTTAACAGTTTTTACTATTTTGAAAAAATTTTCTTTTTTTATCAAATTTCCGAAATTTTGCAAAATTTTAATTTTTTTCGATTTTTGAATTTTTAGAATTTTCGCATTTTTCTTGATTTTTTCATTTTAACAAAAATTACAATTTTCCAATTTTGTAGATTTCTTAATTTAGAGAACTTTGTGATTTTGTCAATTTTACAGTCTGTACTATTTTGGAAAAATTTTCTTTTTTTATCAAATTTCCGAAATTTTGCAAAATCTTAATTTTTTTAGATTTTGGAATTTTTAGAATTTTTTCATTTTTCTCAATTTTTTTCATTTCAACAAAAATTACAATTTTCCAATTTTGGCGATTTCTTTATTTAAAGAGCTTTGCGATTTTTAAGTTTTCACAGTCTTTACTATTTTGAAAAAATTTTCTTTTTTTATCAAATTTTCGGAAATTTTGCAAAATTTTAATTTTTTCGATTTTTGAATTTTTAGAATTTTTGAATTTTTCTCGATTTTTTTCATTTCAACAAAAATTACAATTTTCCAATTTTTTAGATTTCTTAATTTAGAGAACTTTGCGATCTTACAGTTTTCACAGTTTTTACTATTTTGAAAAAAATTTCTTTTGCTATCAAATTTCGGAAATTTAAAATTTTTTCGATTTTTGAATTTAGGGAATTTTAGCATTTTTCTCGATTTTTTTCATTTCAACAAAAATTACAATTTTCCAATTTTGGCGATTTCTTTATTTAAAGAGCTTTGCGATTTTTAAGTTTTCACAGTCTTTACTATTTTGAAAAAATTTTCTTTTTTTATCAAATTTCCGAAATTTTGCAAAATTTTAATTTTTTTCGATTTTTGAATTTTTAGAATTTTCGCATTTTTCTTGATATTTTTAATTCAACAAAAATTACAATTTTCCAATTTTGGCGATTTCTTTATTTAAAGAGCTTTGCGATTTTTAAGTTTTCACAGTCTTTACTATTTTGAAAAAATTTAATTTTTTTATCAAATTTCGGAAATTTTCCGAAATTTTAAATTTTGTCGATTGTTGAATTTTAGGAATTTTTGCATTTTTCTCAATTTTTTTATTTTAACAAAATTTACAATATTCAAAATTTGTCCAATTCTTTTTTTAGGGACCTTTGCGATTTTACAGTTTTTACAATTTTGGAAAAATTTTCTTTTTCATCAAATTTTGGAAAATTTCCGAAATTTTTAATTTTTTTTTGATTTTTAGAATTTTTGAATTTTTCTCGATTTTTTCATTTCAACAAAAATTACAATTTTGCAATTTTGTAGATTTCTTAATCTAGAGAACGTTGCGATTTTACAGTTTTCACAGTTTTTACTATTTTGAAAAAAATTTCTTTTGTTATCAAATTTCGGAAATTTAAAATTTTTTCGATTTTTGAATTAAGGGAATTTTAGCATTTTTCTTGATATTTTTAATTCAACAAAAATTACAATTTTCCAATTTTGGCGATTTCTTTATTTAAAGAGCTTTGCGATTTTTAAGTTTTCACAGTCTTTACTATTTTGAAAAAATTTTCTTTTTTTTATCAAATTTTCGGAAGTTTTGCAAAATTTTAATTTTTTCGATTTTTGAATTTTTAGAATTTTTGCATTTTTCTCGATTTTTTTCATTTCAACAAAAATCACAATTTTCCAATTTTGTAGATTTCTTAATTTAGAGAACTTTGCGATTTTACAGTTTTCACAGTTTTAACTATTTTGAAAAAAATTTCTTTTGTTATCAAATTTCGGAAATTTTCAATTTTTTCGATTTTTGAATTTAGGGAATTTTAGCATTTTTCTTGATATTTTTAATTCAACAAAAATTACAATTTTCCAATTTTGGTGATTTATTTATTTAAAGAGCTTTGCGATTTTTAAGTTTTCACAGTCTTTACTATTTTGAAAAAATTAAATTTTTTTTATCCAACTTCGTAAATTTTCCGAAAGTTTAAATTTTGTCGATTGTTTAATTTTAGGAATATTTGCATTTTTCTCGATTTTTTTTTTTCATTAACAATATTCAAATTTTGTCCATTTCTTTATTTAGGGAACTTTGCGATTTTACAGTTTTCACAATTTTTACAATTTTGGAAAATTTTTTTTTTTTATCAAATTTCGGAAAATTTCCGAAATTTTTAATTTATTTTTTTCAAATTTTCCGAAATTTTTAATTTTTTTCGATTTTTAGAATTTTTGCATTTTTCTCGATTTTTTCATTTCAACAAAAATTACAAATTTTCAATTTTTTAGATTTCTTAATTTGGAGAATTTTGTGATTTTGTCGATTTAACAGTTTTTACTATTTTGAAAAAATTTCTTTTTTTTTTTTTATCAAATTTCCGAAATTTTGCAAAATTTTAATTTTTTTCGATTTTTGAATTTTTAGAATTTTTTCATTTTTCTCGATTTTTTTCATTTTAACAAAAATTACAATTTTCCAATTTTGTAGATTTCTTAATTTAGAGAACTTTGTGATTTTGTCAATTTTACAGTCTGTACTATTTTGGAAAAATTTTCTTTTTTTATCAAATTTCCGAAATTTTGCAAAATCTTAATTTTTTTAGATTTTGGAATTTTTAGAATTTTTTCATTTTTCTCGATTTTTTTCATTTCAACAAAAATTACAATTTTCCAATTTTGGCGATTTCTTTATTTAAAGAGCTTTGCGATTTTTAAGTTTTCACAGTCTTTACTATTTTTAAAAAATTTTCTTTTTTTATCAAATTTTCGGAAATTTTGCAAAATTTTAATTTTTTCGATTTTTGAATTTTTAGAATTTTTGAATTTTTTTCGATTTTTTTCATTTCAACAAAAATTACAATTTTCCAATTTTGTAGATTTCTTAATTTAGAGAACTTTGCGATCTTACGGTTTTCACAGTTTTTACTATTTTGAAAAAAATTTCTTTTGTTATCAAATTTCGGAAATTTTCAATTTTTTCGATTTTTGAATTTAGGGAATTTTAGCATTTTTCTTGATATTTTTAATTCAATAAAAATTACAATTTTCCAATTTTGGCGATTTATTTATTTAAAGAGCTTTGCGATTTTTAAGTTTTCACAGTTTTTACTATTTTGAAAAAATGTAATTTGTTATCAAATTTCGGAAATTTTCCGAAATTTTAAATTTTGTCGATTGTTGAATTTTAGGAATTTATGCATTTTTCTCGATTTTTTTTTTTTTTTCATTAACTATATTCAAATTTTGTCCATTTCTTTATTTAGGGAACTTTGCGATTTTACAGTTTTCACAGTTTTTACAATTTTGAAAAATTTTTTTTTTTTATGAAATTTCGGAATTTCCGAAATTTTTAATTTTTTTTTTCAAATTTTCCGAAATTTTTAATTTTTTTCGATTTTTGAATTTTTAGAATTTTTGCATTTTTCTCGATTTTTTCATTTCAACAAAAATTACAAATTTTCAATTTTTTAGATTTCTTAATTTGGAGAATTTTGTGATTTTGTCGATTTAACAGTTTTTACTATTTTGAAAAAATTTTCTTTTTTTATCAAATTTCCGAAATTTTGCAAAATTTTAATTTTTTTTGATTTTTGAATTTTTAGAATTTTTTCATTTTTCTCGATTTTTTTCATTTCAACAAAAATAACAATTTTCCAATTTTGTAGATTTCTTAATTTAGAGAACTTTGTGATTTTGTCAATTTTACAGTCTGTACTATTTTGGAAAAATTTTCTTTTTTTTATCAAATTTCCGAAATTTTGCAAAATCTTAATTTTTTTAGATTTTGAAATTTTTAGAATTTTTTCATTTTTCTCGATTTTTTTCATTTCAACAAAAATTACAATTTTCCAATTTTGGCGATTTCTTTATTTAAAGAGCTTTGCGATTTTTAAGTTTTCACAGTCTTTACTATTTTGAAAAAATTTTCTTTTTTTATCAGATTTTCGGAAATTTTGCAAAATTTTAATTTTTTCGATTTTTTAATTTTTAGAATTTTTGAATTTTTCTCGATTTTTTTCATTTCAACAAAAATTACAATTTTCCAATTTTGTAGATTTCTTAATTTAGAGAACTTTGTGATTTTGTCAATTTTACAGTCTGTACTATTTTGGAAAAATTTTCTTTTTTTATCAAATTTCCGAAATTTTGCAAAATCTTAATTTTTTTAGATTTGGAATTTTTAGAATTTTTTCATTTTTCTCGATTTTTTTCATTTCAACAAAAATTACAATTTTCCAATTTTGGCGATTTCTTTATTTAAAGAGCTTTGCGATTTTTAAGTTTTCACAGTCTTTACTATTTTTAAAAAATTTTCTTTTTTTATCAAATTTTCGGAAATTTTGCAAAATTTTAATTTTTTCGATTTTTGAATTTTTAGAATTTTTGAATTTTTTTCGATTTTTTTCATTTCAACAAAAATTACAATTTTCCAATTTTGTAGATTTCTTAATTTAGAGAACTTTGCGATCTTACGGTTTTCACAGTTTTTACTATTTTGAAAAAAATTTCTTTTGTTATCAAATTTCGGAAATTTTCAATTTTTTCGATTTTTGAATTTAGGGAATTTTAGCATTTTTCTTGATATTTTTAATTCAATAAAAATTACAATTTTCCAAATTTGGCGATTTATTTATTTAAAGAGCTTTGCGATTTTTAAGTTTTCACAGTTTTTACTATTTTGAAAAAATGTAATTTGTTATCAAATTTCGGAAATTTTCCGAAATTTTAAATTTTGTCGATTGTTGAATTTTAGGAATTTTTGCATTTTTCTCGATTTTTTTTTTTTTTCTTTAACTATATTCAAATTTTGTCCATTTCTTTATTTAGGGAACTTTGCGATTTTACAGTTTTCACAGTTTTTACAATTTTGAAAAATTTTTTTTTTTTATGAAATTTCGGAATTTCCGAAATTTTTAATTTTTTTTTTCAAATTTTCCGAAATTTTTAATTTTTTTCGATTTTTGAATTTTTGCATTTTTCTCGATTTTTTCATTTCAACAAAAATTACAAATTTTCAATTTTTTAGATTTCTTAATTTGGAGAATTTTGTGATTTTGTCGATTTAACAGTTTTTACTATTTTGAAAAAATTTTCTTTTTTTATCAAATTTCCGAAATTTTGCAAAATTTTAATTTTTTTTGATTTTTGAATTTTTAGAATTTTTTCATTTTTCTCGATTTTTTTCATTTCAACAAAAATAACAATTTTCCAATTTTGTAGATTTCTTAATTTAGAGAACTTTGTGATTTTGTCAATTTTACAGTCTGTACTATTTTGGAAAAATTTTCTTTTTTTTATCAAATTTCCGAAATTTTGCAAAATCTTAATTTTTTTAGATTTTGAAATTTTTAGAATTTTTTCATTTTTCTCGATTTTTTTCATTTCAACAAAAATTACAATTTTCCAATTTTGGCGATTTCTTTATTTAAAGAGCTTTGCGACTTTTAAGTTTTCACAGTCTTTACTATTTTGAAAAAATTTTCTTTTTTTATCAGATTTTCGGAAATTTTGCAAAATTTTAATTTTTTCGATTTTTTAATTTTTAGAATTTTTGAATTTTTCTCGATTTTTTTCATTTCAACAAAAATTACAATTTTCCAATTTTTTAGATTTCTTAATTTAGAGAACTTTGCGATCTTACAGTTTTCACGGTTTTTACTATTTTGAAAAAAATTTCTTTTGTTATCAAATTTCGGAAATTTAAAATTTTTTCGATTTTTGAATTTAGGGAATTTTAGCATTTTCCTTGATATTTTTAATTCAACAAAAATTACAATTTTCCAATTTTGGCGATTTCTTTATTTAAAGAGCTTTGCGATTTTTAAGTTTTCACAGTCTTTACTATTTTGAAAAAATTTAATTTTTTTATCAAATTTCGGAAATTTTCCGAAATTTTAAATTTTGTCGATTGTTGATTTTTAGGAATTTTTGCATTTTTCTCAATTTTTTTATTTTAACAAAATTTACAATATTCAAAATTTGTCCATTTCTTTTTTTAGGGAACTTTGCGATTTTACAGTTTTCACAGTTTTTACAATTTCCGAAATTTTTAATTTTTTTTGATTTTGAATTTTTAGAATTTTTGCATTTTTCTCGATTTTTTCATTTCAACAAAAATTACAATTTTCCAATTTTGTAGATTTCTAAATTAAGAGAAATTTGTGATTTTGTCGATTTAACAGTTTTTACTATTTTGGAAAAATTTTCTTTTTGATCAAATTTTCGGAAATTTTGCAAAATTTAAATTTTTTTAGATTTTTGAATTTTTAGAATTTTTGCATTTTTCTCGATTTTTTCATTTCAACAAAAATTACAATTTTCCAATTTTGTAGATTTCTTAATTTAGAGAACTCTGCGATTTTACAGTTTTCACAGTTTTTACTATTTTGAAAAAAATTTCTTTTGTTATCAAATTTCGGAAATTTTAAATTTTTTAGATTTTTGAATTTAAGGAATTTTAGCAGTTTTCTTGAGATTTTTAATTCAACAAAAGTTACAATTTTCCAATTTTGGCGATTTCTTTATTTAAAGAGCTTTGCGATTTTAAAGTTTTTAAAGTCTTTACTATTTTAAAAAAATGTATTTTTTTTTTATCAAATTTCGTAAATTTTCCGAAATTTTAAATTTTTTCGATTGTTGAATTTTAGGAATATTTGCAATTTTCTCGATTTTTTTTTTTTTAATTAACAATATTCAAATTTTGTCCATTTCTTTATTTAGGGAACTTTGCGATTTTAAAGTTTTCACAGTTTTTACAATTTTGGAAAAATTTCTTTTGTTATCAAATTTCGGAAATTTAAAATTTTTTCGATTTTTGAATTAAGGGAATTTTAGCATTTTTCTTGATATTTTTATTTTAACAAAATTTACAATATTCAAATTTTGTCCATTTCTTTATTTAGGGACCTTTGCGATTTTACAGTTTTTACAATTTTGGAAAAATTTTCTTTTTTATCAAATTTCGGAAAATTTCCGAAATTTTTAATTTTTTTTTATTTTTTAATTTTAAGAATTTTTGCATTTTTCTCGATTTTTTCATTTCAACAAAAGTTACAATTTTCCAATTTTGTAGATTTCTTAATTTAGAGGACGTTGCGATTTTACAGTTTTTACTATTTTGAAAAAAATTTCTTTTGTTATCAAATTTCGGAAATTTAAAATTTTTTCGATTTTTGAATTTAGGGTATTTTAGCATTTTTCTTGATATTTTTAATTCAACAAAAATTACAATTTTCCAATTTTGGCGATTTCTTTATTTAAAGAGCTTTGCGATTTTTAAGTTTTCACAGTCTTTACTATTTTGAAAAAATTTAATTTTTTTATCAAATTTCGGAAATTTTCCGAAATTTTAAATTTTGTCGATTGTTGAATTTTAGGAATTTTTGCATTTTTCTCAATTTTTTTATTTTAACAAAATTTACAATATTCAAAATTTGTCCATTTCTTTATTTAGGGAACTTTGCGATTTTACAGTTTTCACAGTTTTTACAATTTTGGAAAAAAATTTTTTTTTATCATATTTCGGAAAATTTCCGAAATTTTTAATTTTTTTGGATTTTTGAATTTTTAGAATTTTTGCATTATTCTCGATTTTTTCGTTTCAACAAAAATTACAATTTTCCAATTTTGTAGATTTCTAAATTAAGAGAAGTTTGTGATTTTGTCGATTTAACAGTTTTTACTATTTTGGAAAAATTTTCTTTTTGATCAAATTTTCGGAAATTTTGCAAAATTTTAATTTTTTTAGATTTTTGAATTTTTAGAATTTTTGCATTTTTCTCGATTTTTTCATTTCAACAAAAATTACAATTTTCCAATTTTGAAGATTTCTTAATTTAGAGAACTCTGCGATTTTACAGTTTTCACAGTTTTTACTATTTTGAAAAAAATTTCTTTTGTTATCAAATTTCGGAAATTTTAAATTTTTTAGATTTTTGAATTTAGGGAATTTTAGCATTTTTCTTGAGATTTTTAATTCAACAAAAGTTACAATTTTCCAATTTTGGCGATTTCTTTATTTAAAGAGCTTTGCGATTTTAAAGTTTTTACAGTCTTTACTATTTTGAAAAAATGTATTTTTTTTTATCAAACTTCGTAAATTTTCCGAAATTTTAAATTTTTTCGATTGTTGAATTTTAGGAATATTTGCAATTTTCTCGATTTTTTTTAATTAACAATATTCAAATTTTGTCCATTTCTTCATTTAGGGAACTTTGCGATTTTAAAGTTTTCACAGTTTTTACAATTTTGGAAAAATTTCCTTTGTTATCAAATTTCGGAAATTTTAAATTTTTTCGATTTTTGAATTAAGGGAATTTTAGCATTTTTCTTGATATTTTTAATTCAACAAAAATTACAATTTTCCAATTTTGGCGATTTCTTTATTTAAAGAGCTTTGCGATTTTTAAGTTTTTACAGTCTTTACTATTTTGAAAAAATTTAATTTTTTTATCAAATTTCGGAAATTTTGCAAAATTTTAATTTTTTTCGATTTTTGAATTTTTTGAGTTTTTGCATTTTTCTCGATTTTTTCATTTCAACAAAAATTACAATTTTAAAATTTTTTAGATTTCTTAATTTAGAGAATTTTGTGATTTTGTCGATTTAACACTTTTTACTATTTTGAAATTTTTTTCTTTTTTTATCAAATTTCGGAAATTTTAAATTTTTTCGATTTTTGAATTTAGGGAATTTTAGCATTTTTCTTGATATTTTTAATTCAACAAAAATTACAATTTTCCAATTTTGGCGATTTATTTATTTAAAGACTTTTGCGATTTTAAAGTTTTCACAGTCTTTACTATTTTGAAAAAATTTTAATTTTTATACCCGCTACCCATAGGGTAGAAGGGTATTATGACTTAGTGCCAACAGAAAATGTATGTAATTACAATTTTCCAATTTTGGCGATTTCTTTATTTAAAGAGCTTTGCGATTTTTAAGTTTTCACAGTCTTTACTATTTTGAAAAAATTAAATTTTTTTATCAAATTTCGGAAATTTTCCGAAATTTTAAATTTTGTCGATTGTTGAATTTTAGGAATTTTTGCATTTTTCTCAATTTTTTTATTTTAACAAAATTTACAATATTCAAAATTTGTCCATTTCTTTATTTAGGGAACTTTGCGATTTTACAGTTTTCACAGTTTTTACAATTTTGGAAAAAATTTTTTTTTTATCATATTTCGGAAAATTTCCGAAATTTTTAATTCTTTTGGATTTTTGAATTTTTAGAATTTTTGCATTTTTCTCGATTTTTTCATTTCAACAAAAATTACAATTTTCCAATTTTGTAGATTTATAAATTAAGAGAAGTTTGTGATTTTGTCGATTTAACAGTTTTTACTATTTTGGAAAAATTTTCTTTTTGATCAAATTTTCGGAAATTTAGCAAAATTTTAATTTTTTTAGATTTTTGAATTTTTAGAATTTTTGCATTTTTCTCGATTTTTTCATTTCAACAAAAATTACAATTTTCCAATTTTTAAGATTTCTTAATTTAGAGAACTCTGCGATTTTACAGTTTTCACAGTTTTTACTATTTATCAAAAAAATTTCTTTTGTTATCAAATTTCGGAAATTTTAAATTTTTTAGATTTTTGAATTTAGGGAATTTTAGCATTTTTCTTGAGATTTTTAATTCAACAAAAGTTACAATTTTCCAATTTTGGCGATTTCTTTATTTAAAGAGCTTTGCGATTTTAAAGTTTTTACAGTCTTTACTATTTTGAAAAAATGTATTTTTTTTTTATCAAACTTCGTAAATTTTCCGAAATTTTAAATTTTTTCGATTGTTGAATTTTAGGAATATTTGCAATTTTCTCGATTTTTTTTTTTTTTAATTAACAATATTCAAATTTTTTCCATTTCTTTATTTAGGGAACTTTGCGATTTTAAAGTTTTCACAGTTTTTACAATTTTGGAAAAATTTCTTTTGTTATCAAATTTCGGAAATTTAAAATTTTTTCGATTTTTGAATTAAGGGAATTTTAGCATTTTTCTTGATATTTTTAATTCAACAAAAATTACAATTTTCCAATTTTGGCGATTTCTTTATTTAAAGAGCTTTGCGATTTTTAAGTTTTCACAGTCTTTACTATTTTGAAAAAATTTAATTTTTTATCAAATTTCGGAAATTTTCCAAAATTTTTAATTTTTTTCGATTTTTGAATTTTTTGAGTTTTTGCATTTCTCTCGATTTTTTCATTTCAACAAAAATTACAATTTTAAAATTTTTTAGATTTCTTAATTTAGAGAATTTTGTGATTTTGTCGATTTAACACTTTTTACTATTTTGAAATTTTTTTCTTTTTTTATCAAATTTCGGAAATTTTAAATTTTTTCGATTTTTGAATTTAGGGAATTTTAGCATTTTTCTTGATATTTTTAATTCAACAAAAATTACAATTTTCCAATTTTGGCGATTTATTTATTTAAAGAGCTTTGCGATTTTAAAGTTTTCACAGTCTTTACTATTTTGAAAAAATTTAATTTTTTTATAAAATTTCGGAAATTTTCCAAAATTTTTTTTTTCGATTGTTGAATTTTAGGAATGTTTGCATTTTTCTCGATTTTTTTTTTTTTTTTAATTAACAATATTAAAATTTTGTCCATTTCTTTATTTAGGGAACTTTGCGATTTTACAGTTTTCACAGTTTTTACAATTTTGGAAAAATTTTCTTTTTTATCAAATTTCGGAAAATTTCCGAAATTTTTAATTTTTTTGATTTTTTAATTTTTAGAATTTTTGCATTTTTCTAGATTTTTTCATTTCAACAAAAATTACAATTTTCCAATTTTGTAGATTTCTAAATTAAGAGAAGTTTGTGATTTTGTCGATTATACAGATTTTATTATTTTGTAGAAAGTGTCTTCTTTATTCAATTTCGGAAATTTTCCGAAATTTTAAATTATTCCGATTTTTGAATTTCTTAAATTTTTGAATTTTTCTCGATTTTTTCATTTCAACAAAATTTACAATATTCAAATTTTGTATATTTCTCAATTTAAAAAGCTTTGCGATTTTTAAGTTTTCACAGTTTTTACTATTTTGAACAAAATATCTTTTGTTATTAAATTTCGGAAATTTTCCGAAAATTTTTCGATTTTTGAATTAAGGGAATTTTAGCATTTTTCTTGATATTTTTAATTCAACATAAATTACAATTTTTCAATTTTGGCGATTTCTTTATTTAAAGAGCTTTGCGATTTTTAAGTTTTCACAGTCTTTACTATTTTGAAAAAATTTTAATTTTTATACCCGCTACCCATAGGGTAGAAGGGTATTATGACTTAGTGCCAACAGAAAATGTATGTAACAGGTAGAAGGAGGCATCTCCGACGACATAAACTATATATATTCTTGATCAGTGTCAACAGCCGAGACGATATAGCCATGTCCGTCTGTCCGTCTGTCCGTCTGTATGAACACCTAGATCTCAGAGACTATAAGAGCTAGAGCTATCAAATTTGGGGACAGTACTCCTATAGGTCCTACGCAGATCAAGTTTATTTCAAAAGTTGGATGCCACGCCCCTTTCCGCCCCCAAAAGTCTGTAAAATCCGTATTAATAGACCTAGAGCATTGAATTTTGGCATGCATAATAAAAATTAAATTCTAAACGATTTCGTTGAGATCGAATGAAAAACAAGGAAGTTATTAAAGAATCAATTTTATATGCAAAATTCACTTGCAGCTGCCCGCGCTTTGTTTGTTTAGTTGACAGTGACCATAAGGATGTTGACCATAAGGATGTTGTGGATTTTTACCCGCTATTTTCAAATATATACAAAAAAAACAAGTTTTAGTATATTTGGTATATTTTTTGTTAAAATATCATTTAAGTTTTTTGTTTTCTCTCGAAATGGGTTGCGGGTATCATACGGTCGAGCACTCTCGACTGTAGCTTTCTTACTTGTTTTATCAAATTTCGGAAATTTTCCGAAACTTTAAATTTTGTCGATTGTTGAATTTTAGGAATTTTTGCATTTTTCTCAATTTTTTTATTTATAACAAAAATTACAATATTCAAATTTTGTCCATTTCTTTATTTAGGGAACTTTGCGATTTTACAGTTTTCACAGACTTCGTAAGTTTTCCGAAATTTTAAATTTTTTCGATAGTTGAATTTTAGGAATTTTTGCGTTTTTCTCGATTTTCTTTTTTTTTTTTAATTAACAATATTCAAATTTTGTCCATTTTTTTATTTAGGGAACTTTGCGACTTTACAGTTTTCACAGTTTTTACAATGTTGGAAAAATTTCTTTTGTTATCAAATTTCGGAAATTTAAAATTTTTTCGATTTTTGAATTAAGGGAATTTTAGCAATTTTCTTAAATTTTTAATTCAACAAAAATTACAATTTTCCAATTTTGGCGATTTCTTTATTTAAAGAGCTTTGCGATTTTAAAGTTTTCACAGTCTTTACTATTTTGAAAAAATTTAATTTTTTTTATCAAATTTCGTAAATTTTCCGAAATTTTAAATTTTTTCGATTGTTGAATTTTAGGAATATTTGCATATTTCTCTTTTACAATATTCAAAATTTGTCCATTTCTTTATTTAGGGAACTTTGCGATTTTACAGTTTTCACAGTTTTTACAGTTTTGGAAAAATTTTCTTTTTTTTCAAATTTCGGAAAATTTCCGAAATTTTTATTTTTTTTTGATTTTTTATTTTAAAGAATTTTCGCATTTTTCTCGATTTTTTTCATTTTAACAAAAATTACAATTTTCCAATTTTGGCGATTTCTTTATTTAAAGAGCTTTGCGATTTTAAAGTTTTCACATTCTTTACTATTTTGAAAAAATTTAATTTTGTTTATCAAACTTCGGAAATTTTACGAAATTTTAAATTTTTTCGATTGTTGAATTTTAGGAATATTTGAATTTTTCCCGAATTTCGGAAAATTTCCGAAATTTTTAATTTTTTTTTTCAAATTTTCCGAAATTTTTAATTTTTTTTTCAAATTTTCCGAAATTTTTAATTTTTTTCGATTTTTGAATTTTTTGAATTTTCCCATTTTTCTCGATTTTTTCATTTCAATAAAAATTACAATTTTTCAATTTTTTAGATTTCTTAATTTAGAGAATTTTGTGATTTTGTCGACTTAACAGTTTTTACTATTTTGAAAAATTTTTCTTTTTTTATCAAATTTCGGAAATTTTAAATTTTTTCGATTTTTGAATTTAGGGAATTTTTAGCATTTTTCTTGATATTTTTAATTCAACATAAATTAAAATTTTCCAATTTTGGCGATTTCTTTATTTAAAGAGCTTTGCGATTTTTAAGTTTTCACAGTCTTTGCTATTTTGAAAATTTTTTAATTTTTTTTATCAAATTTCGGAAATTTTCCGAAATTTTAAATTTTGTCGATTGTTGAATTTTAGGAATTTTTGCATTTTTCTCAATTTTTTTATTTATAACAAAAATTACAATATTCAAATTTTGTCCATTTCCTTATTTGGGGAACTTTGCGATTTAACAGTTTTTACAGTTTTTACAATTTTGGAAAAATTTTCTTTTTTATCGAATTTCGGAAAGTTTCCGAAATTTTTAATTTTTTTTTATTTTTGAATTTTTAGAATTTTTGCATTTTTCTCGATTTTTTCATTTCAACAAAAATTACAAATTTTCAATTTTTTAGATTTCTTAATTTAGAGAATTTTGTGATTTTGTCGATTTAACAGTTTTTACTATTTTGAAAAATTTTTCTTTTTTTATCAAATTTCGGAAATTTTCGGAAGTTTTAAATTTTTTCGATTTTTGAATTTTTAGAATTTTCGCATTTTTCTCGATTTTTTCATTTCAACAAAAATTACAATTTTCAAATTTTGTAGATTTCTTAATTTAGAGAACTTTGTGATTTTGTCAATTTTACAGTCTTTACTATTTTGGAAAAATTTTCTTTTTTATCAAATTTTCGGAAATTTTGCAATATCTTATTTTTTTTAGATTTTGGAATTTTTAGAATTTTTGCATTTTTCTCGATTTTTTCATTTCAACAAAAATTACAATTTTCCAATTTTGTAGATTACTTAATTTAGAGAAGTTTGCGATTTTACAGTTTTCACAGTTTTTACTATTTTGAAAAAAATTTCTTTTGTTATCAAATTTCGAAAATTTTAAATTTTTTAGATTTTTGAATTTAGGGAATTTTAGCATTTTTCTTGATATTTTTAATTCAACAAAAGTTACAATTTTCCAATTTTGGCGATTTCTTTATTTAATGAGCTTTGCGATTTTAAAGTTTTCACAGTCTTTACTATTTTGAAAAAATTAAATTTTTTTTATCAAACTTCGTAAATTTTCCGAAAGTTTAAATTTTGTCGATTGTTGAATTTTAGGAATATTTGCATTTTTCTCGATTTTTTTTTTTTCTTTTCATTAACTATATTCAAATTTTGTCCATTTCGTTATTTAGGGAACTTTGCGATTTTACAGTTTTCACAGTTTTTACAATTTTGGAAAAGTTTTTTTTTATCAAATTTCGGAAAATTTACGAAATTTTTAATTTTTTTTGATTTTTTAATTTTAAGAATTTTTGCATTTTTCTCGATTTTTTCATTTCAACAAAAATTACAATTTTCCAATTTTTTAGATTTCTTAATTTAGAGAATTTTGTGATTTTGTCGACTTAACAGTTTTTAATATTTTGAAAAATTTTTCTTTTTTTATCAAATTTCGGAAATTTTCGGAAATTTTAAATTTTTTCGATTTTTGAATTTAGGGAATTTGAGCATTTTTCTTGATATTTTTAATTCAACAAAAATTACAATTTTCCAATTTTGGCGATTTATTTATTTAAAGAGCTTTGCGATTTTTAAGTTTTCACAGTTTTTACTATTTTGAAAAAATTTAATTTTTTATCAAATTTCGGAAATTTTCCGAAATTTTAAATTTTGTCGATTGTTGAATTTTAGGAATCTTTGCATTTTTCTTAATTTTTTTATTTTAACAAAATTTACAATATTCAAATTTTGTCCATTTCTTTATTTAGGGACCTCTGCGATTTTACAGTTTTTACAATTTTGGAAAAATTTTCTTTTTCATCAAATTTCGGAAAATTTCCGAAATTTTTAATTTTTTTTTATTTTTAGAATTTTTGAATTTTTCTCGATTTTTTCATTTCAACAAAAATTACAATTTTCCAATTTTGTAGATTTCTTAATCTAGAGAACGTTGCGATTTTACAGTTTTCACAGTTTTTACTATTTTGAAAAAAATTTCTTTTGTTGTCAAATTTCGGAAATTTAAAATTTTTTCGATTTTTGAATTAAGGGAATTTTAGCATTTTTCTTGATATTTTTAATTCAACAAAAATTACAATTTTCCAATTTTGGCGATTTCTTTATTTAAAGAGCTTTGCGATTTTTAAGTTTTCACAGTCTTTACTATTTTGAAAAAATTTTCTTTTTTTATCAAATTTTCGGAAGTTTTGCAAAATTTTATTTTTTTCGATTTTTGAATTTTTAGAATTTTTGCATTTTTCTCGATTTTTTTCATTTCAACAAAAATCACAATTTTCCAATTTTGTAGATTTCTTAATTTAGAGAACTTTGCGATTTTACAGTTTTCACAGTTTTAACTATTTTCAAAAAAATTTCTTTTGTTATCAAATTTCGGAAATTTTCAATTTTTTCGATTTTTGAATTTAGGGAATTTTAGCATTTTTCTTGATATTTTTAATTCAACAAAAATTACAATTTTTCAATTTTGGTGATTTATTTATTTAAAGAGCTTTGCGATTTTTAAGTTTTCACAGTCTTTACTATTTTGAAAAAATTAAATTTTTTTTATCCAACTTCGTAAATTTTCCGAAAGTTTAAATTTTGTCGATTGTTTAATTTTAGGAATATTTGCATTTTTCTCGATTTTTTTTTTTTTTCATTAACTATATTCAAATTTTGTCCATTTCTTTATTTAGGGAACTTTGCGATTTTACAGTTTTCACAGTTTTTACAATTTTGGAAAATTTTTTTTTTGATCAAATTTCGGAAAATTTCCGAAATTTTCAATTTTTTTTTTCAAATTTTCCGAAATTTTTAATTTTTTTCGATTTTTGAATTTTTAGAATTTTTGCATTTTACTCGATTTTTTCATTTCAACAAAAATTACAAATTTTCAATTTTTTAGATTTCTTAATTTGGAGAATTTTGTGATTTTGTCGATTTAACAGTTTTTACTATTTTGAAAACATTTTCTTTTTTTATCAAATTTCCGAAATTTTGCAAAATTTTAATTTTTTTCGATTTTTGAATTTTTAGAATTTTCGCATTTTTCTCGATTTTTTCATTTTAACAAAAATTACAATTTTCCAATTTTGTAGATTTCTTAATTTAGAGAACTTTGTGATTTTGTCAATTTTACAGTCTGTACTATTTTGGAAAAATTTTCTTTTTTTATCAAATTTCCGAAATTTTGCAAAATCTTAATTTTTTTAGATTTTGGAATTTTTAGAATTTTTTCTTTTTTCTCGATTTTTTTCATTTCAACAAAAATTACAATTTTCCAATTTTGTAGATTTCTTAATTTAGAGAACTTTGTGATTTTGTAAATTTTACAGTCTGTACTATTTTGGAAAAATTTTCTTTTTTTATCAAATTTCCGAAATTTTGCAAAATCTTAATTTTTTTAGATTTTGGAATTTTTAGAATTTTTTCATTTTTCTCGATTTTTTTCATTTCAACAAAAATTACAATTTTCCAATTTTGGCGATTTCTTTATTTAAAGAGCTTTGCGATTTTTAAGTTTTCACAGTCTTTACTATTTTGAAAAAATTTTCTTTTTTTATCAAATTTTCGGAAATTTTGCAAAATTTTAATTTTTTCCGATTTTTGAATTTTTAGAATTTCTGAATTTTTCTCGATTTTTTTCATTTCAACAAAAATTACAATTTTCCAATTTTGTAGATTTCTTAATTTAGAGAACTTTGCGATTTTGTCGACTTAACAGTTTTTACTATTTTGAAAAATTTTAAATTTTGTCGATTGTTGAATTTTAGGAATTTTTGCATTTTTCTCAATTTTTTTATTTTAACAAAATTTACAATATTCAAAATTTGTCCATTTCTTTTTTTAGGGAACTTTGCGATTTTACAGTTTTCACAGTTTTTACAATTTTGGAAAAAATTTTTTTTTTATCATATTTCGGAAAATTTCCGAAATTTTTAATTTTTTTTGATTTTTGAATTTTTAGAATTTTTGCATTTTTCTCGATTTTTTCATTTCAACAAAAATTACAATTTTCCAATTTTGTAGATTTCTAAATTAAGAGAAGTTTGTGATTTTGTCGATTTAACAGTTTTTACTATTTTGGAAAAATTTTCTTTTTGATCAAATTTTCGGAAATTTTGCAAAATTTTAATTTTTTTAGATTTTTGAATTTTTAGAATTTTTGCATTTTTTTCGATTTTTTCATTTCAACAAAAATTACAATTTTCCAATTTTGTAGATTTCTTAATTTAGAGAACTCTTCGATTTTACAGTTTTCACAGTTTTTACTATTTTGAAAAAAATTTCTTTTGTTATCAAATTTCGGAAATTTTAAATTTTTTAGATTTTTGAATTTAGGGAATTTTAGCATTTTTCTTGAGATTTTTAATTCAACAAAAGTTACAATTTTCCAATTTTGGCGATTTCTTTATTTAAAGAGCTTTGCGATTTTAAAGTTTTTACAGTCTTTACTATTTTGAAAAAATGTATTTTTTTTTATCAAATTTCGTAAATTTTCCGAAATTTTAAATTTTTTCGATTGTTGAATTTTAGGAATATTTGCAATTTTCTCGATTTTTTTTTTTTTTTGATTAACAATATTCAAATTTTGTCCATTTCTTTATTTAGGGAACTTTGCGATTTTGTCAATTTTACAGTCTGTACTATTTTGGAAAAATTTCTTTTGTTATCAAATTTCGGAAATTTAATATTTTTTTGATTTTTGAATTTTTAGAATTTTTGCATTTTTCTCGATTTTTTCATTTCAACAAAAATTACAAATTTTCAATTTTTTAGATTTCTTAATTTGGAGAATTTTGTGATTTTGTCGATTTAACAGTTTTTACTATTTTGAAAACATTTTCTTTTTTTATCAAATTTCCGAAATTTTGCAAAATTTTAATTTTTTTCGATTTTTGAATTTTTAGAATTTTCGCATTTTTCTCGATTTTTTCATTTTAACAAAAATTACAATTTTCCAATTTTGTAGATTTCTTAATTTAGAGAACTTTGTGATTTTGTCAATTTTACAGTCTGTACTATTTTGGAAAAATTTTCTTTTTTTATCAAATTTCCGAAATTTTGCAAAATCTTAATTTTTTTAGATTTTGGAATTTTTAGAATTTTTTCTTTTTTCTCGATTTTTTTCATTTCAACAAAAATTACAATTTTCCAATTTTGTAGATTTCTTAATTTAGAGAACTTTGTGATTTTGTAAATTTTACAGTCTGTACTATTTTGGAAAAATTTTCTTTTTTTGATCAAATTTCCGAAATTTTGCAAAATCTTAATTTTTTTAGATTTTGGAATTTTTAGAATTTTTTCATTTTTCTCGATTTTTTTCATTTCAACAAAAATTACAATTTTCCAATTTTGGCGATTTCTTTATTTAAAGAGCTTTGCGATTTTTAAGTTTTCACAGTCTTTACTATTTTGAAAAAATTTTCTTTTTTTATCAAATTTTCGGAAATTTTGCAAAATTTTAATTTTTTCCGATTTTTGAATTTTTAGAATTTCTGAATTTTTCTCGATTTTTTTCATTTCAACAAAAATTACAATTTTCCAATTTTGTAGATTTCTTAATTTAGAGAACTTTGCGATTTTGTCGACTTAACAGTTTTTACTATTTTGAAAAATTTTAAATTTTGTCGATTGTTGAATTTTAGGAATTTTTGCATTTTTCTCAATTTTTTTATTTTAACAAAATTTACAATATTCAAAATTTGTCCATTTCTTTTTTTAGGGAACTTTGCGATTTTACAGTTTTCACAGTTTTTACAATTTTGGAAAACATTTTTTTTTTATCATATTTCGGAAAATTTCCGAAATTTTTAATTTTTTTTGATTTTTGAATTTTTAGAATTTTTGCATTTTTCTCGATTTTTTCATTTCAACAAAAATTACAATTTTCCAATTTTGTAGATTTCTAAATTAAGAGAAGTTTGTGATTTTGTCGATTTAACAGTTTTTACTATTTTGGAAAAATTTTCTTTTTGATCAAATTTTCGGAAATTTTGCAAAATTTTAATTTTTTTAGATTTTTGAATTTTTAGAATTTTTGCATTTTTCTCGATTTTTTCATTTCAACAAAAATTACAATTTTCCAATTTTGTAGATTTCTTAATTTAGAGAACTCTGCGATTTTACAGTTTTCACAGTTTTTACTATTTGGAAAAAAATGTCTTTTGTTATCAAATTTCGGAAATTTTAAATTTTTTAGATTTTTGAATTTAGGGAATTTTAGCATTTTTCTTGAGATTTTTAATTCAACAAAAGTTACAATTTTCCAATTTTGGCGATTTCTTTATTTAAAGAGCTTTGCGATTTTAAAGTTTTTACAGTCTTTACTATTTTGAAAAAATGTATTTTTTTTTATCAAATTTCGTAAATCTTCCGAAATTTTAAATTTTTTCGATTGTTGAATTTTAGGAATATTTGCAATTTTCTCGATTTTTTTTTTTTTTGATTAACAATATTCAAATTTTGTCCATTTCTTTATTTAGGGAACTTTGCGATTTTGTCAATTTTACAGTCTGTACTATTTTGGAAAAATTTCTTTTGTTATCAAATTTCGGAAATTTAAAATTTTTTCGATTTTTGAATTTTCGGAATTTTAGCATTTTTCTTGATATTTTTAATTCAACAAAAATTACAATTTTCCAATTTTGGCGATTTCTTTATTTAAAGAGCTTTGCGATTTTTAAGTTTTCACAGTCTTTACTATTTTGAAAAAATTTTCTTTTTTTATCAAATTTTCGGAAATTTTGCAAAATTTTAATTTTTTCGATTTTTGAATTTTTAGAATTTTAGAATTTTTCTCGATTTTTTTCATTTCAACAAAAATTACAATTTTCCAATTTTGTAGATTTCTTAATTTAAAGAACTTTGCGATTTTACAGTTTTCACAGTTTTAACTATTTTGAAAAAAATGTCTTTTGTTATCAAATTTCGGAAATTTTAAATTTTTTAGATTTTTGAATTAAGGGAATTTTAGCATTTTTCTTGATATTTTTAATTCAACAAAAATTACAATTTTCCAATTTTGGCGATTTCTTTATTTAAAGAGCTTTGCGATTTTTAAGTTTTCACAGTCTTTACTATTTTGAAAAAATTTAATTTTTTATCAAATTTCGGAAATTTTCCGAAATTTTAAATTTTTTCGATTGTTGAATTTTAGGAAAATTTGCATTTTTCTCGATTTTTTTTTTTTTTTCATTAACTATATTCAAATTTTGTCCATTTCTTTATTTAGGGAACTTTGCGATTTTACAGTTTTCACAGTTTTTACAATTTTGGAAAAATTTTCTTTTTTATCAAATTTCGGAAAATTTCCGAAATTTTTAATTTTTTTTTATTTTTTAATTTTAAGAATTTTTGCATTTTTCTCGATTTTTTCATTTCAACAAAAATTACAATTTTCCAATTTTGTAGATTTCTTAATTTAGAGGACGTTGCGATTTTACAGTTTTCACAGTTTTAACTATTTTGAAAAAAATTTCTTTTGTTATCAAATTTCGGAAATTTAAAATTTTTTCGATTTTTGAATTAAGGGAATTTTAGCATTTTTCTTGATATTTTTAATTCAACAAAAATTACAATTTTCCAATTTTGGCGATTTCTTTATTTAAAGAGCTTTGCGATTTTTAAGTTTTCACAGTCTTTACTATTTTGAAAAAATTTAATTTTTTATCAAATTTCGGAAATTTTCCGAAATTTTAAATTTTGTCGATTGTTGAATTTTAGGAATTTTTGCATTTTTCTCAATTTTTTATTTTAACAAAATTTACAATATTCAAAATTTGTCCATTTCTTTATTTAGGGAACTTTGCGATTTTACAGTTTTCACAGTTTTTACAATTTTGGAAAAATTTTCTTTTTTATCAAATTTCGGAAAATTTCCGAAATTTTTAATTTTTTTTTATTTTTTAATTTTAAGAATTTTTGCATTTTTCTCGATTTTTTCATTTCAACAAAAATTACAATTTTCCAATTTTTTAGATTTCTTAATTTAGAGAATTTTGTGATTTTGTCGACTTAACAGTTTTTACTATTTTGAAAAATTTTTCTTTTTTATCAAATTTCGGAAATTTAAAATTTTTTCGATTTTTGAATTTAGGGAATTTTTAGCATTTTTCTTGATATTTTTAATTCAACATAAATTAAAATTTTCCAATTTTGGCGATTTCTTTATTTAAAGAGCTTTGCGATTTTGAAGTTTTCACAGTCTTTGCTATTTTGAAAATTTTTTAATTTTTTTTATCAAATTTCGGAAATTTTCCGAAATTTTAAATTTTGTCGATTGTTGAATTTTAGGAATTTTTGCATTTTTCTCAATTTTTTTATTTATAACAAAAATTACAATATTCAAATTTTGTCCATTTCGTTATTTAGGGAACTTTGCGATTTTACAGTTTTCACAGTTTTTACAATTTTGGAAAAATTTTCTTTTTTATCAAATTTCGGAAAATTTACGAAATTTTTATTTTTTTTTGATTTTTTAATTTTAAGAATTTTTGCATTTTTCTCGATTTTTTCATTTCAACAAAAATTACAATTTTCCAATTTTTTAGATTTCTTAATTTAGAGAATTTTGTGATTTTGTCGACTTAACAGTTTTTAATATTTTGAAAAATTTTTCTTTTTTTATCAAATTTCGGAAATTTTCGGAAATTTTAAATTTTTTCGATTTTTGAATTTAGGGAATTTGAGCATTTTTCTTGATATTTTTAATTCAACAAAAATTACAATTTTCCAATTTTGGCGATTTATTTATTTAAAGAGCTTTGCGATTTTTAAGTTTTCACAGTTTTTACTATTTTGAAAAAATTTAATTTTTTATCAAATTTCGGAAATTTTCCGAAATTTTAAATTTTGTCGATTGTTGAATTTTAGGAATTTTTGCATTTTTCTTAATTTTTTTATTTTAACAAAATTTACAATATTCAAATTTTGTCCATTTCTTTATTTAGGGACCTCTGCGATTTTACAGTTTTTACAATTTTGGAAAAATTTTCTTTTTCATCAAATTTCGGAAAATTTCCGAAATTTTTAATTTTTTTTTATTTTTAGAATTTTTGAATTTTTCTCGATTTTTTCATTTCAACAAAAATTACAATTTTCCAATTTTGTAGATTTCTTAATCTAGAGAACGTTGCGATTTTACAGTTTTCACAGTTTTTACTATTTTGAAAAAAATTTCTTTTGTTGTCAAATTTCGGAAATTTAAAATTTTTTCGATTTTTGAATTAAGGGAATTTTAGCATTTTTCTTGATATTTTTAATTCAACAAAAATTACAATTTTCCAATTTTGGCGATTTCTTTATTTAAAGAGCTTTGCGATTTTTAAGTTTTCACAGTCTTTACTATTTTGAAAAAATTTTCTTTTTTTATCAAATTTTCGGAAGTTTTGCAAAATTTTAATTTTTTCGATTTTTGAATTTTTAGAATTTTTGCATTTTTCTCGATTTTTTTCATTTCAACAAAAATCACAATTTTCCAATTTTGTAGATTTCTTAATTTAGAGAACTTTGCGATTTTACAGTTTTCACAGTTTTAACTATTTTGAAAAAAATTTCTTTTGTTATCAAATTTCGGAAATTTTCAATTTTTTCGATTTTTGAATTTAGGGAATTTTAGCATTTTTCTTGATATTTTTAATTCAACAAAAATTACAATTTTTCAATTTTGGTGATTTATTTATTTAAAGAGCTTTGCGATTTTTAAGTTTTCACAGTCTTTACTATTTTGAAAAAATTAATTTTTTTTTATCCAACTTCGTAAATTTTCCGAAAGTTTAAATTTTGTCGATTGTTTAATTTTAGGAATATTTGCATTTTTCTCGATTTTTTTTTTTTTTTCATTAACTATATTCAAATTTTGTCCATTTCTTTATTTAGGGAACTTTGCGATTTTACAGTTTTCACAGTTTTTACAATTTTGGAAAATTTTTTTTTTTATCAAATTTCGGAAAATTTCCGAAATTTTTATTTTTTTTTTCAAATTTTCCGAAATTTTTAATTTTTTTCGATTTTTGAATTTTTAGAATTTTTGCATTTTTCTCGATTTTTTCATTTCAACAAAAATTACAAATTTTCAATTTTTTAGATTTCTTAATTTGGAGAATTTTGTGATTTTGTCGATTTAACAGTTTTTACTATTTTGAAAAAATTTTCTTTTTTTATCAAATTTCCGAAATTTTGCAAAATTTTAATTTTTTTCGATTTTTGAATTTTTAGAATTTTCGCATTTTTCTCGATTTTTTCATTTTAACAAAAATTACAATTTTCCAATTTTGTAGATTTCTTAATTTAGAGAACTTTGTGATTTTGTCAATTTTACAGTCTGTACTATTTTGGAAAAATTTTCTTTTTTATCAAATTTCCGAAATTTTGCAAAATCTTAATTTTTTTAGATTTTGGAATTTTTAGAATTTTTTCATTTTTCTCGATTTTTTTCATTTCAACAAAAATTACAATTTCCCAATTTTGTAGATTTCTTAATTTAGAGAACTTTGTGATTTTGTCAATTTTACAGTCTGTACTATTTTGGAAAAATTTTCTTTTTTTATCAAATTTCCGAAATTTTGCAAAATCTTAATTTTTTTAGATTTTGGAATTTTTAGAATTTTTTCATTTTTCTCGATTTTTTTCATTTCAACAAAAATTACAATTTTTCAATTTTGGCGATTTCTTTATTTAAAGAGCTTTGCGATTTTTAAGTTTTCACAGTCTTTACTATTTTGAAAAAATTTTCTTTTTTTATCAAATTTTCGGAAATTTTGCAAAATTTTAATTTTTTCGATTTTTGAATTTTTAGAATTTTTGAATTTTTCTCGATTTTTTTCATTTCAACAAAAATTACAATTTTCCAATTTTGTAGATTTCTTAATTTAGAGAACTTTGCGATCTTACGGTTTTCACAGTTTTTACTATTTTGAAAAAAATTTCTTTTGTTATCAAATTTCGGAAATTTTCAATTTTTTCGATTTTTGAATTTAGGGAATTTTAGCATTTTTCTTGATATTTTTAATTCAACAAAAATTACAATTTTCCAATTTTGTAGATTTCTTAATTTAGAGAACTTTGCGATTTTAAAGTTTTCACAGTCTTTACTATTTTGAAAAAATTTAATTTTTTTTATCAAACTTCGCAAATATTCCGAAATTTTAAATTTTTTCGATTGTTGAATTTTAGGAAAATTTGCATTTTTCTCGATTTTTTTTTTTTTTTTCATTAACTATATTCAAATTTTGTCCATTTCTTTATTTAGGGAACTTTGCGATTTTACAGTTTTCACAGTTTTTACAATTTTGGAAAAATTTTCTTTTTTATCAAATTTCGGAAAATTTCCGAAATTTTTAATTTTTTTTTATTTTTTAATTTTAAGAATTTTTGCATTTTTCTCGATTTTTTCATTTCAACAAAAATTACAATTTTCCAATTTTGTAGATTTCTTAATTTAGAGGACGTTGCGATTTTACAGTTTTCACAGTTTTAACTATTTTGAAAAAAAATTCTTTTGTTATCAAATTTCGGAAATTTAAAATTTTTTCGATTTTTGAATTAAGGGAATTTTAGCATTTTTCTTGATATTTTTAATTCAACAAAAATTACAATTTTCCAATTTTGGCGATTTCTTTATTTAAAGAGCTTTGCGAGTTTTAAGTTTTCACAGTCTTTACTATTTTTAAAAAATTTAATTTTTTTATCAAATTTCGGAAATTTTCCGAAATTTTAAATTTTGTCGATTGTTGAATTTTAGGACTTTTTGCATTTTTCTCAATTTTTTTATTTTAACAAAATTTACAATATTCAAAATTTGTCCATTTCTTTATTTAGGGAACTTTGCGATTTTACAGTTTTCACAGTTTTTACAATTTTGGAAAAAATTTTTTTTTTATCATATTTCGGAAAATTTCCGAAATTTTAAATTTTTTTGGATTTTTGAATTTTTAGAATTTTTGCATTTTTCTCGATTTTTTCATTTCAACAAAAATTACAATTTTCCAATTTTGTAGATTTCTAAATTAAGAGAAGTTTGTGATTTTGTCGATTTAACAGTTTTTACTATTTTGGAAAAATTTTCTTTTTGATCAAATTTTCGGAAATTTTGCAAAATTTTAATTTTTTTAGATTTTTGAATTTTTAGAATTTTAGCATTTTTCTCGATTTTTTCATTTCAACAAAAATTACAATTTTCCAATTTTGAAGATTTCTTAATTTAGAGAACTCTGTGATTTTACAGTTTTCACAGTTTTTACTATTTTGAAAAAAATTTCTTTTGTTATCAAATTTCGGAAATTTTAAATTTTTTGGATTTTTGAATTTAGCGAATTTTAGCATTTTTCTTGAGATTTTTAATTCAACAAAAGTTACAATTTTCCAATTTTGGCGATTTCTTTATTTAAAGAGCTTTGCGATTTTAAAGTTTTTACAGTCTTTACTATTTTACAAAAATTAATTTTTTTTTATCAAACTTCGTAAATTTTCCGAAATTTTAAATTTTTTCGATTGTTGAATTTTAGGAATATTTGCAATTTTCTCGATTTTTTTTTTTTTAATTAACAATATTCAAATTTTGTCCATTTCTTTATTTAGGGAATTTTGCGATTTTAAAGTTTTCACAGTTTTTACAATTTTGGAAAAATTTCTTTTGTTATCAAATTTCGGAAATTTAAAATTTTTTCGATTTTTGAATTAAGGGAATTTTAGCATTTTTCTTGATATTTTTAATTCAACAAAAATTACAATTTTCCAATTTTGGCGATTTCTTTATTTAAAGAGCTTTGCGATTTTTAAGTTTTCACAGTCTTTACTATTTTGAAAAAATTTAATTTTTTTATCAAATTTCGGAAATTTTCCAAAATTTTTAATTTTTTTCGTTTTTTGAATTTTTTGAGTTTTTGCATTTTTCTCGATTTTTTCATTTCAGCAAAAATTACAATTTTAAAATTTTTTAGATTTCTTAATTTAGAGAATTTTGTGATTTTGTCGATTTAACACTTTTTACTATTTTGAAATTTTTTTCTTTTTTTATCAAATTTCGGAAATTTTAAATTTTTTCGATTTTTGAATTAAGGGAATTTTAGCATTTTTCTTGATATTTTTAATTCAACAAAAATTACAATTTTCCAATTTTGGCGATTTATTTATTTAAAGAGCTTTGCGATTTTAAAGTTTTCACAGTCTTTACTATTTTGAAAAAATTTAATTTTTTTATCAAATTTCGGAAATTTTGCAAAATTTTAATTTTTTTCGATTTTTTGAATTTTTAGAATTTTCGCATTTTTCTAGATTTTTTCATTTCAACAAAAATTACAATTTTCCAATTTTGTAGATTTCTTAATTAAGAGAACTTTGCGATTTTACAGTTATTACAGTTTTTACAATTTTGGAAAAATTTTCTTTTTTATCGAATTTCGGAAAGTTTCCAAAATTTTTCAATTTTTTTGATTTTTGAATTTTTAGAATTTTCGCATTTTTTTCGATTTTTTCATTTCAACAAAAATTACAATTTTCCAATTTTGTAGATTTCTTAATTTAGAGAACTTTGCGATTTTAGAGTTCTTACAGTTTTTAAAATGTTGAAAATATTTTATTTTTTTTCGAATTTCGGAAAGTTTCCGTAATTTTTAATTTTTTTTTATTTTTGAATTTTTAGAATTTTTGCATTTCTCTTGATTTTTTCATTTCAACAAAAATTACAATTTTCCAATTTTTTAGATTTCTTAATTTAGAGAACTTTGTGATTTTGTCAATTTTACAGTTTTTACTATTTTGAAAAAATTTTATTTTTTTATCAAATTTTCGGAAATTTTGCAAAATTTCAACTTTTTTGAATTTTTGAATTTTTAGAATTTTCGCATTTTTCTCGATTTTTTCATTTTAACAAAAATTACAATTTTCCAATTTTGTAGATTTCTTAATTTAGAGAACTTTGCGATTTTACAGTTTTCACAGTTTTTACTATTTTGAAAAAAATTTCTTTTGTTATCAAATTTCGGAAATTTAAAATTTTTTCGATTTTTGAATTTAGGGAATTTTAGCATTTTTCTTGATATTTTTAATTCAACAAAAATTACAATTTTCCAATTTTGGCGATTTATTTATTTAAAGAGCTTTGCGATTTTTAAGTTTTCACAGTTTTTACTATTTTGAAAAAATTTAATTTTTTATCAAATTTCGGAAATTTTCCGAAATTTTAAATTTTGTCGATTGTTGAATTTTAGGAATTTTTGCATTTTTCTTAATTTTTTTATTTTAACAAAATTTACAATATTCAAATTTTGTCCATTTCGTTATTTAGGGAACTTTGCGATTTTACAGTTTTCACAGTTTTTACAATTTTGGAAAAATTTTCTTTTTTATCAAATTTCGGAAAATTTACGAAATTTTTATTTTTTTTTGATTTTTTAATTTTAAGAATTTTTGCATTTTTCTCGATTTTTTCATTTCAACAAAAATTACAATTTTCCAATTTTTTAGATTTCTTAATTTAGAGAATTTTGTGATTTTGTCGACTTAACAGTTTTTAATATTTTGAAAAATTTTTCTTTTTTTATCAAATTTCGGAAATTTTCGGAAATTTTAAATTTTTTCGATTTTTGAATTTAGGGAATTTGAGCATTTTTCTTGATATTTTTAATTCAACAAAAATTACAATTTTCCAATTTTGGCGATTTATTTATTTAAAGAGCTTTGCGATTTTTAAGTTTTCACAGTTTTTACTATTTTGAAAAAATTTAATTTTATATCAAATTTCGGAAATTTTCCGAAATTTTAAATTTTGTCGATTGTTGAATTTTAGGAATTTTTGCATTTTTCTTAATTTTTTTATTTTAACAAAATTTACAATATTCAAATTTTGTCCATTTCTTTATTTAGGGACCTCTGCGATTTTACAGTTTTTACAATTTTGGAAAAATTTTCTTTTTCATCAAATTTCGGAAAATTTCCGAAATTTTTAATTTTTTTTTATTTTTAGAATTTTTGAATTTTTCTCGATTTTTTCATTTCAACAAAAATTACAATTTTCCAATTTTGTAGATTTCTTAATCTAGAGAACGTTGCGATTTTACAGTTTTCACAGTTTTTACTATTTTGAAAAAAATTTCTTTTGTTGTCAAATTTCGGAAATTTAAAATTTTTTCGATTTTTGAATTAAGGGAATTTTAGCATTTTTCTTGATATTTTTAATTCAACAAAAATTACAATTTTCCAATTTTGGCGATTTCTTTATTTAAAGAGCTTTGCGATTTTTAAGTTTTCACAGTCTTTACTATTTTGAAAAAATTTTCTTTTTTTATCAAATTTCGGAAATTTTCAATTTTTTCGATTTTTGAATTTAGGGAATTTTAGCATTTTTCTTGATATTTTTAATTCAACAAAAATTACAATTTTCCAATTTTGTAGATTTCTTAATTTAGAGAACTTTGCGATTTTAAAGTTTTCACAGTCTTTACTATTTTGAAAAAATTTAATTTTTTTTATCAAACTTCGCAAATATTCCGAAATTTTAAATTTTTTCGATTGTTGAATTTTAGGAAAATTTGCATTTTTCTCGATTTTTTTTTTTTTTTTCATTAACTATATTCAAATTTTGTCCATTTCTTTATTTAGGGAACTTTGCGATTTTACAGTTTTCACAGTTTTTACAATTTTGGAAAAATTTTCTTTTTTATCAAATTTCGGAAAATTTCCGAAATTTTTAATTTTTTTTTATTTTTTAATTTTAAGAATTTTTGCATTTTTCTCGATTTTTTCATTTCAACAAAAATTACAATTTTCCAATTTTGTAGATTTCTTAATTTAGAGGACGTTGCGATTTTACAGTTTTCACAGTTTTAACTATTTTGAAAAAAAATTCTTTTGTTATCAAATTTCGGAAATTTAAAATTTTTTCGATTTTTGAATTAAGGGAATTTTAGCATTTTTCTTGATATTTTTAATTCAACAAAAATTACAATTTTCCAATTTTGGCGATTTCTTTATTTAAAGAGCTTTGCGAGTTTTAAGTTTTCACAGTCTTTACTATTTTTAAAAAATTTAATTTTTTTATCAAATTTCGGAAATTTTCCGAAATTTTAAATTTTGTCGATTGTTGAATTTTAGGACTTTTTGCATTTTTCTCAATTTTTTTATTTTAACAAAATTTACAATATTCAAAATTTGTCCATTTCTTTATTTAGGGAACTTTGCGATTTTACAGTTTTCACAGTTTTTAAAATTTTGGAAAAAATTTTTTTTTTATCATATTTCGGAAAATTTCCGAAATTTTAAATTTTTTTGGATTTTTGAATTTTTAGAATTTTTGCATTTTTCTCGATTTTTTCATTTCAACAAAAATTACAATTTTCCAATTTTGTAGATTTCTAAATTAAGAGAAGTTTGTGATTTTGTCGATTTAACAGTTTTTACTATTTTGGAAAAATTTTCTTTTTGATCAAATTTTCGGAAATTTTGCAAAATTTTAATTTTTTTAGATTTTTGAATTTTTAGAATTTTAGCATTTTTCTCGATTTTTTCATTTCAACAAAAATTACAATTTTCCAATTTTGAAGATTTCTTAATTTAGAGAACTCTGTGATTTTACAGTTTTCACAGTTTTTACTATTTTGAAAAAAATTTCTTTTGTTATCAAATTTCGGAAATTTTAAATTTTTTGGATTTTTGAATTTAGCGAATTTTAGCATTTTTCTTGAGATTTTTAATTCAACAAAAGTTACAATTTTCCAATTTTGGCGATTTCTTTATTTAAAGAGCTTTGCGATTTTAAAGTTTTTACAGTCTTTACTATTTTACAAAAATTAATTTTTTTTTATCAAACTTCGTAAATTTTCCGAAATTTTAAATTTTTTCGATTGTTGAATTTTAGGAATATTTGCAATTTTCTCGATTTTTTTTTTTTTAATTAACAATATTCAAATTTTGTCCATTTCTTTATTTAGGGAATTTTGCGATTTTAAAGTTTTCACAGTTTTTACAATTTTGGAAAAATTTCTTTTGTTATCAAATTTCGGAAATTTAAAATTTTTTCGATTTTTGAATTAAGGGAATTTTAGCATTTTTCTTGATATTTTTAATTCAACAAAAATTACAATTTTCCAATTTTGGCGATTTCTTTATTTAAAGAGCTTTGCGATTTTTAAGTTTTCACAGTCTTTACTATTTTGAAAAAATTTAATTTTTTTATCAAATTTCGGAAATTTTCCAAAATTTTTAATTTTTTTCGTTTTTTGAATTTTTTGAGTTTTTGCATTTTTCTCGATTTTTTCATTTCAGCAAAAATTACAATTTTAAAATTTTTTAGATTTCTTAATTTAGAGAATTTTGTGATTTTGTCGATTTAACACTTTTTACTATTTTGAAATTTTTTTCTTTTTTTATCAAATTTCGGAAATTTTAAATTTTTTCGATTTTTGAATTAAGGGAATTTTAGCATTTTTCTTGATATTTTTAATTCAACAAAAATTACAATTTTCCAATTTTGGCGATTTATTTATTTAAAGAGCTTTGCGATTTTAAAGTTTTCACAGTCTTTACTATTTTGAAAAAATTTAATTTTTTTATCAAATTTCGGAAATTTTGCAAAATTTTAATTTTTTTCGATTTTTTGAATTTTTAGAATTTTCGCATTTTTCTAGATTTTTTCATTTCAACAAAAATTACAATTTTCCAATTTTGTAGATTTCTTAATTAAGAGAACTTTGCGATTTTACAGTTATTACAGTTTTTACAATTTTGGAAAAATTTTCTTTTTTATCGAATTTCGGAAAGTTTCCAAAATTTTTCAATTTTTTTGATTTTTGAATTTTTAGAATTTTCGCATTTTTTTCGATTTTTTCATTTCAACAAAAATTACAATTTTCCAATTTTGTAGATTTCTTAATTTAGAGAACTTTGCGATTTTAGAGTTCTTACAGTTTTTAAAATGTTGAAAATATTTTATTTTTTTTCGAATTTCGGAAAGTTTCCGTAATTTTTAATTTTTTTTTATTTTTGAATTTTTAGAATTTTTGCATTTCTCTTGATTTTTTCATTTCAACAAAAATTACAATTTTCCAATTTTTTAGATTTCTTAATTTAGAGAACTTTGTGATTTTGTCAATTTTACAGTTTTTACTATTTTGAAAAAATTTTATTTTTTTATCAAATTTTCGGAAATTTTGCAAAATTTCAACTTTTTTGAATTTTTGAATTTTTAGAATTTTCGCATTTTTCTCGATTTTTTCATTTTAACAAAAATTACAATTTTCCAA
This sequence comes from Drosophila immigrans, assembly GCA_963583835.1. Taxonomy (NCBI): domain Eukaryota; kingdom Metazoa; phylum Arthropoda; class Insecta; order Diptera; family Drosophilidae; genus Drosophila; species Drosophila immigrans. Next base: position 484,412 of record CAUZWO010000098.1, on the reverse strand, counting down.
TTTTGTAGATTTCTTAATTTAGAGAACTTTGCGATTTTACAGTTTTCACAGTTTTTAATATTTTGAAAAAAATTTCTTTTGTTATCAAATTTCGGAAATTTAAAATTTTTTCGATTTTTGAATTTAGGGAATTTTAGCATTTTTCTTGATATTTTTAAATCAACAAAAGTTACAATTTTCCAATTTTGGCGATTTGTTTATTTAATGAGCCATGCGATTTTAAAGTTTTCACAGTCTTTACTATTTTGAAAAAATTTAATTTTTTTTATCAAATTTCGGAAATTTTCCAAAATTTTTTTTTTCGATTGTTGAATTTTAGGAATGTTTGCATTTTTCTCGATTTTTTTTTTTTTTTTAATTAACAATATTAAAATTTTGTCCATTTCTTTATTTAGGGAACTTTGCGATTTTACAGTTTTCACAGTTTTTATAATTTTGGAAAAATTTTCTTTTTTATCAAATTTCGGAAATTTAAAATTTATTCGATTTTTGAATTAAGGGAATTTTAGCATTTTTCTTGATATTTTTAATTCAACAAAAATTACAATTTTCCAATTTTGGCGATTTCTTTATTTAAAGAGCTTTGCGATTTTTAAGTTTTCACAGTCTTTACTATTTTGAAAAAATTTAATTTTTTTATCAAATTTCGGAAATTTTCCAAAATTTTTAATTTTTTTCGATTTTTGAATTTTTTGAGTTTTTGCATTTTTCTCGATTTTTTCATTTCAACAAAAATTACAATTTTAAAATTTTTTAGATTTCTTAATTTAGAGAATTTTGTGATTTTGTCGATTTAACACTTTTTACTATTTTGAAATTTTTTTCTTTTTTTATCAAATTTCGGAAATTTTAAATTTTTTCGATTTTTGATTTTAGGGAATTTTAGCATTTTTCTTGATATTTTTAATTCAACAAAAATTACAATTTTCCAATTTTGGCGATTTATTTATTTAAAGAGCTTTGCGATTTTAAAGTTTTCACAGTCTTTACTATTTTGAAAAAATTTAATTTTTTTATCAAATTTCGGAAATTTTCCAAAATTTTTTTTTTCGATTGTTGAATTTTAGGAATGTTTGCATTTTTCTCGATTTTTTTTTTTTTTTTAAATTAACAATATTCAAATTTTGTCCATTTCTTTATTTAGGCAACTTTGCGATTTTACAGTTTTCACAGTTTTTAAAATTTTGGAAAAATTTTCTTTTTTATCAAATTTCGGAAAATTTCCGAAATTTTTAATTTTTTTGATTTTTTAATTTTTAGAATTTTTGCATTTTTCTAGATTTTTTCATTTCAACAAAAATTACAATTTTCCAATTTTGTAGATTTCTAAATTAAGAGAAGTTTGTGATTTTGTCGATTATACAGATTTTATTATTTTGTAGAAAGTGTCTTCTTTATTCAATTTCGGAAATTTTCCGAAATTTTAAATTATTCCGATTTTTGAATTTCTTAAATTTTTTAATTTTTCTCGATTTTTCCATTTCAACAAAATTTACAATATTCAAATTTTGTATATTTCTCAATTTAAAAAGCTTTGCGATTTTTAAGTTTTCACAGTTTTTACTATTTTGAACAAAATATCTTTTGTTATTAAATTTCGGAAATTTTCCGAAAATTTTTCGATTTTTGAATTAAGGGAATTTTAGCATTTTTCTTGATATTTTTAATTCAACATAAATTACAATTTTTGAATTTTGGCGATTTCTTTATTTAAAGAGCTTTGCGATTTTTATGTTTTCACAGTCTTTACTATTATATTTATATATATATTTACCCATAGGGTAGAAGGGTATTATGACTTAGTGCCAACAGAAAATGTATGTAACAGGTAGAAGGAGGCATCTCCGACCACATAAACTATATATATTCTTGATCAGTGTCAACAGCCGAGACGATATAGCCATGTCCGTCTGTCCGTCTGTCCGTCTGTATGAACACCTAGATCTCAGAGACTATAAGAGCTAGAGCTATCAAATTTGGGGACAGTACTCCTATAGGTCCTACGCAGATCAAGTTTATTTCAAAAGTTGGATGCCACGCCCCTTTCCGCCCCCAAAAGTCTGTAAAATCCGTATTAATAGACCTAGAGCATTGAATTTTGGCATGCATAATAAAAATTATATTCTCAACGATTTCGTTGAGATCGAATGAAAAACAAGGAAGTTATTAAATAATCAATTTTATATGCAAAATTCACTTGCAGCTGCCCGCGCTTTGTTTGTTTAGTTGACAGTGACCATAAGGATGTTGACCATAAGGATGTTGTGGATTTTTACCCGCTATTTTCAAATATATACAAAAAAACAAGTTTTAGTATATTTGGTATATTTTTTGTTAAAATATCATTTAAGTTTTTTGTTTTCTCTCGAAATGGGTTGCGGGTATCATACGGTCGAGCACTCTCGACTGTAGCTTTCTTACTTGTTTTATCAAATTTCGGAAATTTTCCGAAACTTTAAATTTTGTCGATTGTTGAATTTTAGGAATTTTTGCATTTTTCTCAATTTTTTTATTTATAACAAAAATTACAATATTCAAATTTTGTCCATTTCTTTATTTAGGGAACTTTGCGATTTTACAGTTTTCACAGACTTCGTAAGTTTTCCGAAATTTTAAATTTTTTCGATAGTTGAATTTTAGGAATATTTGCGTTTTTCTCGATTTTCTTTTTTTTTTTTAATTAACAATATTCAAATTTTGTCCATTTCTTTATTTAGGGACCTCTGCGATTTTACAGTTTTTACAATTTTGGAAAAATTTTCTTTTTCATCAAATTTCGGAAAATTTCCGAAATTTTTAATTTTTTTTTATTTTTAGAATTTTTGAATTTTTCTCGATTTTTTCATTTCAACAAAAATTACAATTTTCCAATTTTGTAGATTTCTTAATCTAGAGAACGTTGCGATTTTACAGTTTTCACAGTTTTTACTATTTTGAAAAAAATTTCTTTTGTTATCAAATTTCGGAAATTTTCAATTTTTTCGATTTTTGAATTTAGGGAATTTTAGCATTTTTCTTGATATTTTTAATTCAACAAAAATTACAATTTTTCAATTTTGGTGATTTATTCATTTAAAGAGCTTTGCGATTTTTAAGTTTTCACAGTCTTTACTATTTTGAAAAAATTTTCTTTTTTTATCAAATTTTCGGAAGTTTTGCAAAATTTTAATTTTTTCGATTTTTGAATTTTTAGAATTTTTGCATTTTTCTCGATTTTTTTCATTTCAACAAAAATCACAATTTTCCAATTTTGTAGATTTCTTAATTTAGAGAACTTTGCGATTTTACAGTTTTCACAGTTTTAACTATTTTGAAAAAAATTTCTTTTGTTATCAAATTTCGGAAATTTTCAATTTTTTCGATTTTTGAATTTAGGGAATTTTAGCATTTTTCTTGATATTTTTAATTCAACAAAAATTACAATTTTTCAATTTTGGTGATTTATTCATTTAAAGAGCTTTGCGATTTTTAAGTTTTCACAGTCTTTACTATTTTGAAAAAATTAAATTTTTTTTATCCAACATCGTAAATTTTCCGAAAGTTTAAATTTTGTCGATTGTTTAATTTTAGGAATATTTGCATTTTTCTCGATTTTTTTTTTTTTTCATTAACTATATTCAAATTTTGTCCATTTCTTTATTTAGGGAACTTTGCGATTTTACAGTTTTCACAGTTTTTACAATTTTGGAAAATTTTTTTTTTATCAAATTTCGAAAAATTTCCGAAATTTTTAATTTTTTTTTTTCAAATTTTCCGAAATTTTAAATTTTTTTCGATTTTTGAATTTTTAGAATTTTTGCATTTTTCTCGATTTTTTCATTTCAACAAAAATTACAAATTTTCAATTTTTTAGATTTCTTAATTTGGAGAATTTTGTGATTTTGTCGATTTAACAGTTTTTACTATTTTGAAAAAAATTTCTTTTTTTATCAAATTTCCGAAATTTTGCAAAATTTTTATTTTTTTCGATTTTTGAATTTTTAGAATTTTCGCATTTTTCTCGATTTTTTCATTTTAACAAAAATTACAATTTTCCAATTTTGTAGATTTCTTAATTTAGAGAACTTTGTGATTTTGTCAATTTTACAGTCTGTACTATTTTGGAAAAATTTTCTTTTTTTATCAAATTTCCGAAATTTTGCAAAATCTTAATTTTTTTAGATTTTGGAATTTTTAGAATTTTTTCATTTTTCTCGATTTTTTTCATTTCAACAAAAATTACAATTTTCCAATTTTGTAGATTTCTTAATTTAGAGAACTTTGTGATTTTGTCAATTTTACAGTCTGTACTATTTTGGAAAAATTTTCTTTTTTTATCAAATTTCCGAAATTTTGCAAAATCTTAATTTTTTTAGATTTTGGAATTTTTAGAATTTTTTCATTTTTCTCGATTTTTTTCATTTCAACAAAAATTACAATTTTCCAATTTTGGCGATTTCTTTATTTAAAGAGCTTTGCGATTTTTAAGTTTTCACAGTCTTTACTATTTTGAAAAAATTTTCTTTTTCTATCAAATTTTCGGAAATTTTGCAAAATTTTAATTTTTTCCGATTTTAGAATTTTTAGAATTTTAGAATTTTTCTCGATTTTTTTCATTTCAACAAAAATTACAATTTTCCAATTTTGTAGATTTCTTAATTTAGAGAACTTTGCGATTTTGTCGACTTAACAGTTTTTACTATTTTGAAAAATTTTTCTTTTTTTATCAAATTTCGGAAATTTAAAATTTTTTCGATTTTTGAATTTAGGGAATTTTAGCATTTTTCTTGATATTTTTAATTCAACAAAAATTACAATTTTCCAATTTTGGCGATTTCTTTATTTAAAGAGCTTTGCGATTTTTAAGTTTTCACAGTCTTTAATATTTTGAAAAAATTTAATTTTTATACCCGCTACCCATAGGGTAGAAGGGTATTATAACTTAGTGCCAACAGGAAATGTATGTAACAGGCAGAAGGAGGCATCTCCGACCCCATAAAGTATATATATTCTTGATCAGCATCAACAGCCGAGACGATATAGCCATGTCCGTCTGTCCGTCTGTCCGTCTGTCTGTCTGTATGAACACCTGGATCTCAGAGACTATAAGACATAGAGACACCAAATTTGGCAAAAATGTTCCTTCATACCCTACGCAGATCAAGTTTATTTCAAAAGTTGGATGCCACGCCCCCTTCGCCCACAATAAGCATTTATCTAGAAAAAGTAAAGTTTTTTTTATGTAAATCGCGTATAACTCCAAAAGTTCTTTGTGTAATGATGTGTAATTTGGTAAGCCATCTGCGCTTGACACTCTTAATATACCCTGTAATTTTGGTAAAAAACGGATAAGTAGAACAAAAGTTATTCGCGAAATTATTTATCAAAATTGTTGTGCCCAATGCATATGGACGTTTTAAGTGTGTGATTGACCTAGAGATATCAAATTTGGTGACAGTATTCGTGTAGGTCTTACGCAGATCGAGTTTGTTTTAGATTTTTTCCACGCCCCTTTCCGCCCCCAAAAACTGTAAAAGCCGTAATAATGAACCTAGAGCATTGAATTTTGGTATGCATAATAATAATTATATTCTCAATGATTCCTTTGAATTTGGTTGAGATCGAGTGAAAAACAAGGAAGTTATTAATGAATCAATTTTATATGCAAAATTCACTTGAAGCTGCTCGCGCTTTGTTTGTTTAGTTGACGGTGTGACCATGTCGGTGTTGTGGATTTCTTCCCGCTATTTTCAAATATATACAAAACACAAGTTTCAGTATATTTTTGGTATATTTGTTGTTAAAATATCATTAAATTTTTTTTTTTCTCTCGAAATGGGTTGCGGGTATCATACGGTCGAGCACTCTCGACTGTAGCTTTCTTACTTGTTTTATCAAATTTCGGAAATTTTTCGAAATTTTAAATTTTGTCGATTGTTGAATTTTAGGAATTTTTGCATTTTTCTCGATTTTTTCATTTCAACAAAAATTACAATTTTCCAATTTTGTAGATTTCTTAATTTAGAGAACTCTGCGATTTTACAGTTTTCACAGTTTTTACTATTTTGAAAAAAATTTCTTTTGTTATCAAATTTCGGAAATTTTAAATTTTTTAGATTTTTGAATTTAGGGAATTTTAGCATTTTTCTTGAGATTTTTAATTCAACAAAAGTTACAATTTTCCAATTTTGGCGATTTCTTTATTTAAAGAGCTTTGCAATTTTAAAGTTTTCACAGTCTTTACTATTTTGAAAAAATTTAATTTTTTTTATCAAACTTCGCAAATATTCCGAAATTTTAAATTTTTTCGATTGTTGAATTTTACGAAAATTTGCATTTTTCTCGATTTTTTTTTTTTTTTTCATTAACTATATTCAAATTTTGTCCATTTCTTTATTTAGGGAACTTTGCGATTTTAGAGTTTTCACAGTTTTTACAATTTTGGAAAAATTTTCTTTTTTATCAAATTTCGGAAAATTTCCGAAATTTTTAATTTTTTTTTATTTTTTAATTTTAAGAATTTTTGCATTTTTCTCGATTTTTTCATTTCAACAAAAATTACAATTTTCCAATTTTGTAGATTTCTTAATTTAGAGAACTTTGCGATTTTAAAGTTTTCACAGTTTTTACAATTTTGGAAAAATTTCTTTTGTTATCAAATTTCGGAAATTTAAAATTTTTTCGATTTTTGAATTAAGGGAATTTTAGCATTTTTCTTGATATTTTTAATTCAACAAAAATTACAATTTTCCAATTTTGGCGATTTCTTTATTTAAAGAGCTTTGCGATTTTTAAGTTTTCACAGTCTTTACTATTTTGAAAAAATTTAATTTTTTTATCAAATTTCGGAAATTTTCCGAAATTTTAAATTTTGTCGATTGTTGAATTTTAGGAATTTTTGCATTTTTCTCAATTTTTTTATTTTAACAAAATTTACAATATTCAAAATTTGTCCATTTCTTTATTTAGGGAACTTTGCGATTTTACAGTTTTCACAGTTTTTACAATTTTGGAAAAAATTTTTTTTTTATCATATTTCGGAAAATTTCCGAAATTTTAAATTTTTTTGGATTTTTGAATTTTTAGAATTTTTGCATTTTTCTCGATTTTTTCATTTCAACAAAAATTACAATTTTCCAATTTTGTAGATTTCTAAATTAAGAGAAGTTTGTGATTTTGTCGATTTAACAGTTTTTACTATTTTGGAAAAATTTTCGTTTTGATCAAATTTTCGGAAATTTTGCAAAATTTTAATTTTTTTAGATTTTTGAATTTTTAGAATTTTAGCATTTTTCTCGATTTTTTCATTTCAACAAAAATTACAATTTTCCAATTTTGAAGATTTCTTAATTTAGAGAACTCTGCGATTTTACAGTTTTCACAGTTTTTACTATTTTGAAAAAAATTTCTTTTGTTATCAAATTTCGGAAATTTTAAATTTTTTAGATTTTTGAATTTAGGGAATTTTAGCATTTTTCTTGAGATTTTTAATTCAACAAAAGTTACAATTTTCCAATTTTGGCGATTTATTTATTTAAAGAGCTTTGCGATTTTAAAGTTTTTACAGTCTTTACTATTTTAAAAAAATTTATTTTTTTTTATCAAACTTCGTAAATTTTCCGAAATTTTAAATTTTTTCGATTGTTGAATTTTAGGAATATTTGCAATTTTCTCGATTTTTTTTTTTTTAATTAACAATATTCAAATTTTGTCCATTTCTTTATTTAGGGAACTTTGCGATTTTAAAGTTTTCACAGTTTTTACAATTTTGGAAAAATTTCTTTTGTTATCAAATTTCGGAAATTTAAAATTTTTTCGATTTTTGAATTAAGGGAATTTTAGCATTTTTCTTGATATTTTTAATTCAACAAAAATTACAATTTTCCAATTTTGGCGATTTATTTATTTAAAGAGCTTTGCGATTTTAAAGTTTTCACAGTCTTTACTATTTTGAAAAAATTTAATTTTTTTATCAAATTTCGGAAATTTTCCGAAATTCTTAATTTTGTCGATTGTTGAATTTTAGGAATTTTTGCATTTTTCTCAATTTTTTTATTTTTAACAAAAATTACAATATTCCAATTTTGTCCATTTCTTTATTAAGGGAACTTTGCGATTTTACAGTTTTTACAGTTTTTACAGTTTTTACAATTTTTGAAAAATTTTCTTTTTTATCGAATTTCGGAAAGTTTCCAAAATTTTTAATTTTTTTTGATTTTTGAATTTTTAGAATTTTTGCATTTTTCTCGATTTTTTCATTTCAACAAAAATTAGAATTTTCCAATTTTGTAGATTTCTTAATTAAGAGAACCTTGTGATTTTGTCGATTTTACAGTTTTTACTATTTAGAAAAAATTTTCCTTTTTTTTATCAAATTTTCGGAAATATTGCAAAATTTTAATTTTTTTCGATTTTTTGAATTTTTAGAATTTTCGCATTTTTCTAGATTTTTTCATTTCAACAAAAATTACAATTTTCCAATTTTGTAGATTTCTTAATTAAGAGAACTTTGCGATTTTACAGTTATTACAGTTTTTGCAATTTTGGAAAAATTTACTTTTTTATCGAATTTCGGAAAGTTTCCAAAATTTTTCAATTTTTTTGATTTTTGAATTTTTAGAATTTTCGCATTTTTTTCGATTTTTTCATTTCAACAAAAATTACAATTTTCCAATTTTGTAGATTTCTTAATTTAGAGAACTTTGCGATTTTAGAGTTTTTACAGTTTTTAAAATGTTGAAAATATTTTATTTTTTTATCGAATTTCGGAAAGTTTCCGTAATTTTTAATTTTTTTTTATTTTTGAATTTTTAGAATTTTTGCATTTTTCTAGATTTTTTCATTTCAACAAAAATTACAATTTTCCAATTTTGTAGATTTCTAAATTAAGAGAAGTTTGTGATTTTGTCGATTATACAGATTTTATTATTTTGTAGAAAGTGTCTTCTTTATTCAATTTCGGAAATTTTCCGAAATTTTAAATTATTCCGATTTTTGAATTTCTTAAATTTTTGAATTTTTCTCGATTTTTTCATTTCAACAAAATTTACAATATTCAAATTTTGTATATTTCTCAATTTAAAAAGCTTTGCGATTTTTAAGTTTTCACAGTTTTTACTATTTTGAACAAAATATCTTTTGTTATTAAATTTCGGAAATTTTCCGAAAATTTTTCGATTTTTGAATTAAGGGAATTTTAGCATTTTTCTTGATATTTTTAATTCAACATAAATTACAATTTTTCAATTTTGGCGATTTCTTTATTTAAAGAGCTTTGCGATTTTTAAGTTTTCACAGTCTTTACTATTTTGAAAAAATTTTAATTTTTATACCCGCTACCCATAGGGTAGAAGGGTATTATGACTTAGTGCCAACAGAAAATGTATGTAACAGGCAGAAGGAGGCATCTCCGACCACATAAACTATATATATTCTTGATCAGTGTCAACAGCCGAGACGATATAGCCATGTCCGTCTGTCCGTCTGTATGAACACCTAGATCTCAGAGACTATAAGAGCTAGAGCTATCAAATTTGGGGACAGTACTCCTATAGGTCCTACGCAGATCAAGTTTATTTCAAAAGTTGGATGCCACGCCCCTTTCCGCCCCCAAAAGTCTGTAAAATCCGTATTAATAGACCTAGAGCATTGAATTTTGGCATGCATAATAAAAATTATATTCTCAACGATTTCGTTGAGATCGAATGAAAAACAAGGAAGTTATTAAATAATCAATTTTATATGCAAAATTCACTTGCAGCTGCCCGCGCTTTGTTTGTTTAGTTGACAGTGACCATAAGGATGTTGACCATAAGGATGTTGTGGATTTTTACCCGCTATTTTCAAATATATACAAAAAAACAAGTTTTAGTATATTTGGTATATTTTTTGTTAAAATATCATTTAAGTTTTTTGTTTTCTCTCGAAATGGGTTGCGGGTATCACACGGTCGAGCACTCTCGACTATAGCTTTCTTACTTGTTTTATCAAATTTCGGAAATTTTCCGAAACTTTAAATTTTGTCGATTGTTGAATTTTAGGAATTTTTGCATTTTTCTCAATTTTTTTATTTATAACAAAAATTACAATATTCAAATTTTGTCCATTTCTTTATTTAGGGAACTTTGCGATTTTACAGTTTTTACAGTTTTTACAATTTTGGAAAAATTTTCTTTTTTATCGAATTTCGGAAAGTTTCCGAAATTTTTAAATTTTTTAAATTTTTGAATTTTTAGAATTTTTGCATTTTTCTAGATTTTTTCATTTTAACAAAAATTACAATTTTCCAATTTTGTAGATTTCTTAAATTAGAAAACTTTGCGATTTAACAGTTTTCACAGTTTTTACTATTTTGAAAAAAATTTCTTTTCTTATCAAATTTCGAAAAGTTTCGGAAATTTTAAATTTTTTCGATTGTTGAATTTTAGGAATATTTGCATTTTTCTCAATTTTTTTTATTTATAACAAAAATTACAATATTCAAATTTTGTCCATTTCTTTATTAAGGGAACTTTGCGATTTTACAGTTTTCACAGATTTTACAATTTTGGAAAAATTTTCTTTTTTATCGAATTTCGGAAATTTTCCGAAATTTTTAATTTTTTTCGATTTTTGAATTTTTAGAATTTTCGCATTTTTCTCGATTTTTTCATTTCAACAAAAATTACAATTTTCCAATTTTTTAGATTTCTTAATTAAAAGAACTTTGTGATTTTGTTGATTTTACAGTTCTTACTATTTTGAAAAATATTTATTTTTTTATCAAATTTTCGGAAATTTTGCAAAATTTTAACTTTTTTCGATTTTTGAATTTTAAGAATTTTCGCATTTTTCTCGATTTTTTCATTTTAACAAAAATTAAAATTTTCCAATTTTGTAGATTTCTTAATTTAGAGAACTTTGCGATTTTACAGTTTTTACAGTTTTTACTATTTTGAAAAAAATTTGTTTTGTTATCAAATTTCGGAAATTTTAAATTTTTTAGATTTTTGAATTTAGGGAATTTTAGCATTTTTCTTGATATTTTTAATTCAACAAAAGTTACAATTTTCCAATTTTGACGATTTCTTTATTTAAAAAGCTTTGCGATTTTAAAGTTTTCACAGTCTTTACTATTTTGAAAAAATTTAATTTTTTTTTATCAAATTTCGTAAATTTTCCGAAATTTTAAATTTTTTCGATTGTTGAATTTTAGGAATATTTGCATTTTTCTCGATTTTTTTTTTTTTTTTTAAATTAACAATATTCAAATTTTGTCCATTTCTTTATTTAGGGAACTTTGCGATTTTACAGTTTTTACAATTTTGGAAAAATGTTCTTTTTTATCGAATTTCGGAAAGTTTCCGAAATTTTTAAATTTTTTAAATTTTTGAATTTTTAAAATTTTTGCATTTTTCTAGATTTTTTCATTTTAACAAAAATTAAAATTTTCCAATTTTGTAGATTTCTTAATTTAGAAAACTTTGCGATTTTACAGTTTTCACAGTTTTTACTATTTTAAAAAAAAATTTCTTTTGTTATCAAATTTCGAAAAGTTTCGGAAATTTTAAATTTTTTCGATTGTTGAATTTTAGGAATATTTGCATTTTTCTCAATTTTTTTTATTTATAACAAAAATTACAATATTCAAATTTTGTCCATTTCTTTATTTAGGGAAATTTGCGATTTTACAGTTTTCACAGTTTTTACAATTTTGGAAAAATTTTCTTTTTTATCGAATTTCGGAAATTTTGCAAAATTTTAACTCTTTTCGATTTTTGAATTTTTCTCGATTTTTTCATTTCAACAAAAATTACAATTTTCCAATTTTTTAGATTTCTTAATTTAGAGAATTTTGTGATTTTGTCGAATTAACAGATTTTACTATTTTGAAAAATTTTTCTTTTTTATCATATTTCGGAAATTTTCGGAAATTTTAATTTTTTTCGATTTTTGAATTTAGGGAATTTTAGCATTTTTCTTGATATTTTTAATTCAACAAAAATTACAATTTTCCAATTTTGGCGATTTATTTATTTAAAGAGCTTTGCGATTTTTAAGTTTTCACAGTCTTTAATATTTTGAAAAAATTTAATTTTTTTATCAAATTTCGGAAATTTTCCGAAATTTTAAATTTTGTCGATTGTTGAATTTTAGGAATTTTTGCATTTTTCTCAATTTTTGTATTTTAACAAAATTTACAATATTCAAATTTTGTCCATTTCTTTATTTAGGGAACTTTGCGATTTTAAATTTTTCACAATTTTTACAATTTTGGAAAAATTTTCTTTTTTATCAAATTTCGGAAAATTTCCGAAATTTTTAATTTTTTTTGACTTTTTAATTTTTAGAATTTTTGCATTTTTCTCGATTTTTTCATTTCAACAAAAATTAGAATTTTCCAATTTTTTAGATTTCTTAATTTAGAGAACTTTGTGATTTTGTCGATTATACAGATTTTATTATTTTGAAGAAAGTGTCTTCTTTATTCAATTTTAAAAATTTTCCGAAATTTAAAATTTTTCCGATTTTTGAATTTCTTAAATTTTTAAATTTTTCTCGATTTTTTCATTTCAACAAAATTTACAATATTCCAATTTTGTATATTTCTTAATTTAAAAAGCTTTGCGATTTTTAAGTTTTCACAGTTTTTACTATTTTGAACAAAATTTCTTTTGTTATTAAATTTCGGAAATTTTCCGAAATTTTAAATTTTTTCGATTTTTGAATTAAGGGAATTTTAGCATTTTTCTTGATATTTTTAATTCAACAAAAATTACAATTTTCCAATTTTGGCGATTTCTTTACTTAAAGAGCTTTGCGATTTTTAAGTTTTCACAGTCTTTACTATTTTGAAAAAATTTAATTTTTTTATCAAATTTCGGAAATTTTCCGAAATTTTAAATTTTGTCGATTATTGAATTTTAGGAATTTTTGCATTTTTCTCGATTTTTTCATTTCAACAAAAATTACAATTTTCAAATATTTTAGATTTCTTAATAAAGAGAACGTTGTGATTTTGTCGATTTTACATTTTTTACTATTTTGAAAAAATTTTCTTTTTTTATCAAAATTTCATAAGTTTTGCAAAATTTTAATTTTTATCGATTTTTGAATTTTTTGAATTTTTTAATTTTTCTCGATTTTTTCATTTTAACAATAATTACAATTCTCCAATTTTGTAGATTTCTTAATTTAGAGATCTTTGCGATTTTACAGTTTTCACAGTTTTTACTATTGTTATCAAATTTCGAAAATTTTCGGAAATTTTAAATTTTTTTCGATTTTTGAATTAAGGGAATTTTAGCATTTTTCTTGATATTTTTAATTCAACATAAATTACAATTTTTCAATTTTGGCGATTTCTTTATTTAAAGAGCTTTGCGATTTTTAAGTTTTCACAGTCTTTACTATTTTGAAAAAATTTTAATTTTTATACCCGCTACCCATAGGGTAGAAGGGTATTATGACTTAGTGCCAACAGAAAATGTATGTAACAGGCAGAAGGAGGCATCTCCGACCACATAAACTATATATATTCTTGATCAGTGTCAACAGCCGAGACGATATAGCCATGTCCGTCTGTCCGTCTGTATGAACACCTAGATCTCAGAGACTATAAGAGCTAGAGCTATCAAATTTGGGGACAGTACTCCTATAGGTCCTACGCAGATCAAGTTTATTTCAAAAGTTGGATGCCACGCCCCTTTCCGCCCCCAAAAGTCTGTAAAATCCGTATTAATAGACCTAGAGCATTGAATTTTGGCATGCATAATAAAAATTATATTCTCAACGATTTCGTTGAGATCGAATGAAAAACAAGGAAGTTATTAAATAATCAATTTTATATGCAAAATTCACTTGCAGCTGCCCGCGCTTTGTTTGTTTAGTTGACAGTGACCATAAGGATGTTGACCATAAGGATGTTGTGGATTTTTACCCGCTATTTTCAAATATATACAAAAAAACAAGTTTTAGTATATTTGGTATATTTTTTGTTAAAATATCATTTAAGTTTTTTGTTTTCTCTCGAAATGGGTTGCGGGTATCACACGGTCGAGCACTCTCGACTATAGCTTTCTTACTTGTTTTATCAAATTTCGGAAATTTTCCGAAACTTTAAATTTTGTCGATTGTTGAATTTTAGGAATTTTTGCATTTTTCTCAATTTTTTTATTTATAACAAAAATTACAATATTCAAATTTTGTCCATTTCTTTATTTAGGGAACTTTGCGATTTTACAGTTTTTACAGTTTTTACAATTTTGGAAAAATTTTCTTTTTTATCGAATTTCGGAAAGTTTCCGAAATTTTTAAATTTTTTAAATTTTTGAATTTTTAGAATTTTTGCATTTTTCTAGATTTTTTCATTTTAACAAAAATTACAATTTTCCAATTTTGTAGATTTCTTAAATTAGAAAACTTTGCGATTTAACAGTTTTCACAGTTTTTACTATTTTGAAAAAAATTTCTTTTCTTATCAAATTTCGAAAAGTTTCGGAAATTTTAAATTTTTTCGATTGTTGAATTTTAGGAATATTTGCATTTTTCTCAATTTTTTTTATTTATAACAAAAATTACAATATTCAAATTTTGTCCATTTCTTTATTAAGGGAACTTTGCGATTTTACAGTTTTCACAGATTTTACAATTTTGGAAAAATTTTCTTTTTTATCGAATTTCGGAAATTTTCCGAAATTTTTAATTTTTTTCGATTTTTGAATTTTTAGAATTTTCGCATTTTTCTCGATTTTTTCATTTCAACAAAAATTACAATTTTCCAATTTTTTAGATTTCTTAATTAAAAGAACTTTGTGATTTTGTTGATTTTACAGTTTTTACTATTTTGAAAAATATTTATTTTTTTATCAAATTTTCGGAAATTTTGCAAAATTTTAACTTTTTTCGATTTTTGAATTTTAAGAATTTTCGCATTTTTCTCGATTTTTTCATTTTAACAAAAATTAAAATTTTCCAATTTTGTAGATTTCTTAATTTAGAGAACTTTGCGATTTTACAGTTTTTACAGTTTTTACTATTTTGAAAAAAATTTGTTTTGTTATCAAATTTCGGAAATTTTAAATTTTTTAGATTTTTGAATTTAGGGAATTTTAGCATTTTTCTTGATATTTTTAATTCAACAAAAGTTACAATTTTCCAATTTTGACGATTTCTTTATTTAAAAAGCTTTGCGATTTTAAAGTTTTCACAGTCTTTACTATTTTGAAAAATTTTAATTTTTTTTTATCAAATTTCGTAAATTTTCCGAAATTTTAAATTTTTTCGATTGTTGAATTTTAGGAATATTTGCATTTTTCTCGATTTTTTTTTTTTTTTTAAATTAACAATATTCAAATTTTGTCCATTTCTTTATTTAGGGAACTTTGCGATTTTACAGTTTTTACAATTTTGGAAAAATGTTCTTTTTTATCGAATTTCGGAAAGTTTCCGAAATTTTTAAATTTTTTAAATTTTTGAATTTTTAAAATTTTTGCATTTTTCTAGATTTTTTCATTTTAACAAAAATTACAATTTTCCAATTTTGTAGATTTCTTAATTTAGAAAACTTTGCGATTTTACAGTTTTCACAGTTTTTACTATTTTAAAAAAAAATTTCTTTTGTTATCAAATTTCGAAAAGTTTCGGAAATTTTAAATTTTTTCGATTGTTGAATTTTAGGAATATTTGCATTTTTCTCAATTTTTTTTATTTATAACAAAAATTACAATATTCAAATTTTGTCCATTTCTTTATTTAGGGAAATTTGCGATTTTACAGTTTTCACAGTTTTTACAATTTTGGAAAAATTTTCTTTTTTATCGAATTTCGGAAATTTTGCAAAATTTTAACTCTTTTCGATTTTTGAATTTTTCTCGATTTTTTCATTTCAACAAAAATTACAATTTTCCAATTTTTTAGATTTCTTAATTTAGAGAATTTTGTGATTTTGTCGAATTAACAGATTTTACTATTTTGAAAAAATTTTCTTTTTTATCATATTTCGGAAATTTTCGGAAATTTTAATTTTTTTCGATTTTTGAATTTAGGGAATTTTAGCATTTTTCTTGATATTTTTAATTCAACAAAAATTACAATTTTCCAATTTTGGCGATTTATTTATTTAAAGAGCTTTGCGATTTTTAAGTTTTCACAGTCTTTAATATTTTGAAAAAATTTAATTTTTTTATCAAATTTCGGAAATTTTCCGAAATTTTAAATTTTGTCGATTGTTGAATTTTAGGAATTTTTGCATTTTTCTCAATTTTTGTATTTTAACAAAATTTACAATATTCAAATTTTGTCCATTTCTTTATTTAGGGAACTTTGCGATTTTAAATTTTTCACAATTTTTACAATTTTGGAAAAATTTTCTTTTTTATCAAATTTCGGAAAATTTCCGAAATTTTTAATTTTTTTTGACTTTTTAATTTTTAGAATTTTTGCATTTTTCTCGATTTTTTCATTTCAACAAAAATTAGAATTTTCCAATTTTTTAGATTTCTTAATTTAGAGAACTTTGTGATTTTGTCGATTATACAGATTTTATTATTTTGAAGAAAGTGTCTTCTTTATTCAATTTTAAAAATTTTCCGAAATTTTAAATTTTTCCGATTTTTGAATTTCTTAAATTTTTAAATTTTTCTCGATTTTTTCATTTCAACAAAATTTACAATATTCCAATTTTGTATATTTCTTAATTTAAAAAGCTTTGCGATTTTTAAGTTTTCACAGTTTTTACTATTTTGAACAAAATTTCTTTTGTTATTAAATTTCGGAAATTTTCCGAAATTTTAAATTTTTTCGATTTTTGAATTAAGGGAATTTTAGCATTTTTCTTGATATTTTTAATTCAACAAAAATTACAATTTTCCAATTTTGGCGATTTCTTTACTTAAAGAGCTTTGCGATTTTTAAGTTTTCACAGTCTTTACTATTTTGAAAAAATTTAATTTTTTTATCAAATTTCGGAAATTTTCCGAAATTTTAAATTTTGTCGATTATTGAATTTTAGGAATTTTTGCATTTTTCTCGATTTTTTCATTTCAACAAAAATTACAATTTTCAAATATTTTAGATTTCTTAATAAAGAGAACGTTGTGATTTTGTCGATTTTACATTTTTTACTATTTTGAAAAAATTTTCTTTTTTTATCAAAATTTCATAAGTTTTGCAAAATTTTAATTTTTATCGATTTTTGAATTTTTTGAATTTTTTAATTGTTCTCGATTTTTTCATTTTAACAATAATTACAATTCTCCAATTTTGTAGATTTCTTAATTTAGAGATCTTTGCGATTTTACAGTTTTCACAGTTTTTACTATTGTTATCAAATTTCGAAAATTTTCGGAAATTTTAAATTTTTTTCGATTTTTGAATTTAGGGAATTTTTGCAATTTTCTTGATATTTTTAATTCAACATAAATTACAATTTTTCAATTGTGGCGATTTCTTTGCGTTTTTTAAGTTTTCACAGTCTTTACTATTTGGAAAAAATTTAATTTTTTTATCAAATTTCGTAAATTTTCCAAAATTTTAAATTTTGTCGATTGTTGAATTTTAGGAATTTTTGCTTTTTCTCGTTTTTTTTTTTGTTTTAATTAACAATATTCAAATTTTGTCCATTTCTTTATTTATGGAACTTGCGATTTTACAGTTTTTACAGTTTTTACAATTTTGGAAAAATTTTCTTTTTATCAAATTGCGGAAAATTTCCGAAACTCTTAATTTTTTTTGATTTTTGAATTTTTAGAATTTTTGCATTTTTCTCGATTTTTTCATTTCAACAAAAATTACAATTTTCCAATTTCTTAGATTTCTTAATTTGGAGAACTTTGCGATTTTGTCGATTATGCAGATTTTATTATTTTGAAGAAAGTGTCTTCTTTATTCAATTTCGGAAATTTTCCGAAATTTTAAATTTTTCCGATTTTTGAATTTCTTAAATTTTTGAATTTTTCTCGATTTTTTCATTTCAACAAAATTTACAGTATTCCAATTTTGTATATTTCTTAATTTAAAAAGCTTTGCGATTTTTAAGTTTTCAAAGTTTTTACTATTTTGAACAAAATTTCTTTTGTTATTAAATTTCGGAAATTTTCCGAAATTTTAATTTTTTTCGATTTTTGAATTTAGGGAATTTTAGCATTTTTCTTGATATTTTTAATTCAACAAAAATTACAATTTTCCAATTTTGGCGATTTATTTATTTAAAGAGCTTTGCGATTTTTAAGTTTTCACAGTCTTTAATATTTTGAAAAAATTTAATTTTTTTATCAAATTTCGGAAATTTTCCGAAATTTTAAATTTTGTCGATTGTTACATTTTAGGAATTTTTGCATTTTTCTGAATTTTTTTATTTTAACAAAATTTACAATATTCAAATTTTGTCCATTTCCTTATTTGGGGAGCTTTGCGATTTTAAATTTCTCACAATTTTTACTATTTTGAAAAAATTTTATTTTTTTTATCAAATTTTCGGAAATTTTGCAAAATTTTAACTTTTTTCGATTTTTGAATTTTTAGAATTTTTGCATTTTTCTCGATTTTTTCATTTCAACAAAAATTAGAATTTTCCTATTTTGTAGATTTCTTAATTTAGAGAACTTTGCGATTTTACAGTTTTCACAGTTGTTACTATTTTGGAAAAAATTTCTTTTGTTATCAAATTTCGAAAAGTTTCGGAAATTTTAAATTTTTTCGATTGTTGAATTTTAGGAATATTTGCATTTTTCTCAATTTTTTTTATTTATAACAAAAATTACAATATTCAAATTTTGTCCATTTCTTTATTTAGGAAACTTTGCGATTTTA
The DNA here is from genome assembly GCA_963583835.1 of Drosophila immigrans. NCBI lineage: Eukaryota > Metazoa > Arthropoda > Insecta > Diptera > Drosophilidae > Drosophila > Drosophila immigrans. The sequence continues at coordinate 465,644 of CAUZWO010000098.1, read as the reverse complement.
TAGTTTTTACAATTTTGGAAAAATGTTCTTTTTTATCGAATTTCGGAAAGTTTCCGAAATTTTTAATTTTTTTCAATTTTTGAATTTTTAGAATTTTCTAATTTTTCTCGATTTTTTCATTTCAACAAAAATTACAATTTTTTCAATTTTTTAGATTTCTTAATTTAGAGATTTTTGTGATTTTGTCGATTTAACAGTTTTTACTATTTTGAAAAAATTTTCTTTTTATATCATATTTCGGAAAATTTCCGAAATTTTTAATTTTTTTTGATTTTTTAATTTTTAGAATCTTTGCATTTTTTCTCGATTTTTTCATTTCAACAAAAATTAAAATTTTCCAATTTTGTAGATTTTTAAATTAGGAGAAGTTTGTGATTTTGTCAATTTTACAGTCTGTACTATTTTGGAAAAATTTTCTTTTTTTATCAAATTTCCGAAATTTTGCAAAATCTTAATTTTTTTAGATTTTGGAATTTTTAGAATTTTTTCATTTTTCTCGATTTTTTTCATTTCAACAAAAATTACAATTTTCCAATTTTGTAGATTTCTTAATTTAGAGAACTTTGCGATTTTACAGTTTTCACAGTTGTTACTATTTTGGAAAAAATTTCTTTTGTTATCAAATTTCGGAAATTTTCAATTTTTTCGATTTTAGAATTTAGGGAATTTTTGCATTTTTCTTGATATTTTTAATTCAACAAAAATTACAATTTTCCAATTTTGGCGATTTCTTTATTTAAAGAGCTTTGCGATTTTTAAGTTTTTACAGTCTTTACTATTTTGAAAAAATTTAATTTTTTTATCAAATTTCGGAAATTTTCCGAAATTTTAAATTTTGTCGATTGTTGAATTTTAGGAATTTTTGCATTTTTCTCAATTTTTTTATTTTAACAAAATTTACAATATTCAAAATTTGTCCATTTTTTATTTAGGGAACTTTGCGATTTTACAGTTTTCACAGTTTTTACAATTTTGGAAAAATTTTCTTTTTTATCAAATTTTGGAAAATTTCCGAAATTTTTAATTTTTTTTTATTTTTTAATTTTTAGAATTTTTGCATTTTTTCGATTTTTTCATTTCAACAAAAATTACAATTTTCCAATTTTTTTTTTATCAAATTTCGGAAATTTTCCGAAATTTTAAATTTTGTCGATTGTTGAATTTTAGGAATTTTTGCATTTTTCTCAATTTTTTTATTTTAACAAAATTTACAATATTCAAAATTTGTCCATTTCTTTATTTAGGGAACTTTGCGATTTTACAGTTTTTCCAATTGTGGAAAAATTTTTTTTTTATCAAATTTCAGAAAATTTCCAAAATTTAAATTTTTTTCCATTTTTGAATTTTTAGAATTTCCGCATTTTTCTCGATTTTTTTCATTTCAATAAAAATTACAATTTTCCAATTTTGTAGATTTCTTAATTTAGAGAACTTTGCGATTTTACAGTTTTCACAGTTGTTACTATTTTGGAAAAAATTTCTTTTGTTATCAAATTTCGGAAATTTTCAATTTTTTCGATTTTAGAATTTAGGGAATTTTTGCATTTTTCTTGATATTTTTAATTCAACAAAAATTACAATTTTCCAATTTTGGCGATTTCTTTATTTAAAGAGCTTTGCGATTTTTAAGTTTTTACAGTCTTTACTATTTTGAAAAAATTTAATTTTTTTTATCAAATTTCGGAAATTTTAAATTTTTTCGATTTTTGAATTAAGGGAATTTTAGCATTTTTCTTGATATTTTTAATTCAACAAAAATTACAATTTTTCAATTTTGGCGATTTCTTTATTTAAAGAGCTTTGCGATTTTTAAGTTTTTACAGTCTTTACTATTTTGAAAAAATTTAATTTTTTTATCAAATTTCGGAAATTTTCCGAAATTTTAAATTTTGTCGATTGTTGAATTTTAGGAATTTTTGCATTTTTCTCAATTTTTTTATTTTAACAAAATTTACAATATTCAAAATTTGTCCATTTCTTTATTTAGGGAACTTTGCGATTTTACAGTTTTTACTATTTTGAAAAAAATTTCTTTTTTTATCAAATTTTCGGAAATTTTGCAAATTTTTAATTTTTTTTCGATTTTTGAATTTTTAGAATTTTCGAATTTTTCTCGATTTTTTCATTTCAACAAAAATTACAATTTTCCAATTTTGTAGATTTCTTAATTTAGAGAACTTTGCGATTTTACAGTTTTCACAGTTTTTACTATTTTGAAAAAAATTTCTTTTGTTATCAAATTTCGGAAATTTTAAATTTTTTCGATTTTTGAATTAAGGGAATTTTAGCATTTTTCTTGATATTTTTAATTCAACAAAAATTACAATTTTTCAATTTTGGCGATTTCTTTATTTAAAGAGCTTTGCGATTTTTAAGTTTTTACAGTCTTTACTATTTTGAAAACATTTAATTTTTTTATCAAATTTCGGAAATTTTCCGAAATTTTAAATTTTGTCGATTGTTGAATTTTAGGAATTTTTGCATTTTTCTCAATTTTTTTATTTTAACAAAATTTACAATATTCAAAATTTGTCCATTTCTTTATTTAGGGAACTTTGCGATTTTACAGTTTTCACAGTTTTTACAATTTTGGAAAAATTTTCTTTTTTATCAAATTTCGGAAAATTTCCGAAATTTTTAATTGTTTTTGATTTTTTAATTTTTAGAATTTTTGCATTTTTTCTCGATTTTTTCATTTCAACAAAAATTACAATTTTCCAATTTCGTAGATTTCTAAATTAAGAGAAGTTTGTGATTTTGTCGATTTAACAGTTTTTACTATTTTGAAAAAATTTTCTTTTTTTATAAAATTTTCGGAAATTTTGAAAATTTTTAATTTTTTTCCATTTTTGAATTTTTAGAATTTCCGCATTTTTCTCGATTTTTTCATTTCAACAAAAATTACAATTTTCCAATTTTGTAGATTTCTTAATTTAGAGAACTTTGCGATTTTACAGTTTTCACAGTTTTTACTATTTTGAAAAAAATTTCTTTTGTTATCAAATTTCGGAAATTTTAAATTTTTTAAATTTTTGAATTTTCGGAATTTTAGCATTTTTCTTGATATTTTTAATTCAACAAAAATTGCAATTTTCCAATTTTGACGATTTCTTTATTTAAAGAGCTTTGCGATTTTTAAGTTTTCACAGTCTTTACTGTTTTGAAAAAATTTAATTTTTTTATCCAATTTCGAAAATTTTCCGAAATTTTGAATTTTGTCGATTGTTGAGTTTTAGGAATTTTTGCATTTTTCTCAATTTTTTTATTTTAACAAAATTTACAATATTCAAAATTTGTCCATTTCTTTATTTAGGGAACTTTGCGATTTTACAGTTTTCACAGTTTTTACAATTTTGGAAACATTTTTTCTTATCATATTTCGGAAAATTTCCGAAATTTTTTTTGATTTTTTAATTTTTAGAATCTTTGCATTTTTCTCGATTTTTTCATTTCAACAAAAATTAAAATTTTCCAATTTTGTAGATTTCTAAATTAAGAGAAGTTTGTGATTTTGTCGATTTAACAGTTTTTACTATTTTGAAAAAATTTTCTTTTTTTATCAAATTTTCGGAAATTTTGCAAATTTTTAATTTTTTTTCGATTTTTGAATTTTTAGAATTTTCGAATTTTTCTCGATTTTTTCATTTCAACAAAAATTACAATTTTCCAATTTTGTAGATTTCTTAATTTAGAGAACTTTGCGATTTTACAGTTTTCACAGTTTTTACTATTTTGAAAAAAATTTCTTTTGTTATCAAATTTCGGAAATTTTAAATTTTTTCGATTTTTGAATTAAGGGAATTTTAGCATTTTTCTTGATATTTTTAATTCAACAAAAATTACAATTTTTCAATTTTGGCGATTTCTTTATTTAAAGAGCTTTGCGATGTTTAAGTTTTTACAGTCTTTACTATTTTGAAAAAATTTAATTTTTTTATCAAATTTCGGAAATTTTCCGAAATTTTAAATTTTGTCGATTGTTGAATTTTAGGAATTTTTGCATTTTTCTCAATTTTTTTATTTTAACAAAATTTACAATATTCAAAATTTGTCCATTTCTTTATTTAGGGAACTTTGCGATTTTACAGTTTTCACAGTTTTTACAATTTTGGAAAAATTTTCTTTTTTATCAAATTTCGGAAAATTTCGGAAATTTTTAATTGTTTTTGATTTTTTAATTTTTAGAATTTTTGCATTTTTTCTCGATTTTTTCATTTCAACAAAAATTACAATTTTCCAATTTTGTAGATTTCTTAATTTAGAGAACTTTGCGATTTTACAGTTTTCACAGTTTTTACTATTTTGAAAAAAATTTCTTTTGCTCGGAAATTTTCCGAAATTTTAAATTTTTTCGATTTTTGAATTAAGGGAATTTCAGCATTTTTCTTGATATTTTTAATTCAACAAAAATTTTAATTTTCCAATTTTGGCGATTTCTTTATTTAAAGAGCTTTGCGATTTTTAAGTTTTCACAGTCTTTGCTATTTTTAAAAAATTTAATTTTTTTATCAAATTTCGGAAATTTTCCGAAATTTTAAATTTTGTCGATTGTTGAATTTTAGGAATTTTTGAATTTTTCTCTATTTTTTTTTTTTTTTTTTATAGACAATATTCAAATTTTGTCCATTTCTTTATTTAGGAAACTTTGCGATTTTATAGTTTTTACAATTTTGGAAAAATGTTCTTTTTTATCGAATTTCGGAAAGTTTCCGAAATTTTTAATTATTTTCGATTTTTGAATTTTTAGAATTTTCGCATTTTTCTCGATTTTTTCATTTCAACAAAAATTACAATTTTTTCAATTTTTTAGATTTCTTAATTTAGAGAATTTTGTGATTTTGTCGATTTAACAGTTTTTACTATTTTGAAAAAATTTTCTTTTTTTATCAAATTTCGGAAATTTTTGGAAATTCTAAATTTTTTCGATTTTTGAATTTAGGGAATTTTAGCATTTTTCTTGATATTTTTAATTCAACAAAAATTACAATTTTCCAATTTTGGCGATTTCTTTATTTAAAGAGCTTTGCGATTTTTAAGTTTTCACAGTCTTTACTATTTTGAAAAAATTTAATTTTTTTATCAAATTTCGGAAATTTTTCGAAATTTTAAATTTTGTCGATTGTTGAATTTTAGGAATTTTCGCATTTTTCTCAATTTTTTTATTTAAACAAAATTTACAATATTCAAAATTTGTCCATTTCTTTATTTAGGGAACTTTGCGATTTTACAGTTTTCACAGTTTTTACAATTTTGGAAAATTTTTTTTTTTTATCATATTTCGGAAAATTTTCGAAATTTTTAATTTTTTTTGATTTTTTAATTTTTAGAATCTTTGCATTTTTCTCGATTTTTTCATTTCAACAAAAATTACAATTTTCCAATTTTGTAGATTTCTAAATTAAGAGAAGTTTGTGATTTTGTCGATTTAACAGTTTTTACTATTTTGAAAAAATTTTCTTTTTTTATCAAATTTTCGGAAATTTTGCAAATTTTTAATTTTTTTCGATTTTTGAATTTTTAGAATTTTTGCATTTTTCTCGATTTTTTCATTTCAACAAAAATTACAATTTTCCAATTTTGTAGATTTCTTAATTTAGAGAACTTTGCGATTTTACAGTTTTCACAGTTGTTACTATTTTGGAAAAAATTTCTTTTGTTATCAAATTTCGGAAATTTTCAATTTTTTCGATTTTAGAATTTAGGGAATTTTTGCATTTTTCTTGATATTTTTAATTCAATAAAAATTACAATTTTCCAATTTTGGCGATTTATTTATTTAAAGAGCTTTGCGATTTTTAAGTTTTTACAGTCTTTACTATTTTGAAAAAAATTTCTTTTGTTATCAAATTTCGGAAATTTTCAATTTTTTCGATTTTTGAATTTTGGAAATTTTAGCATTTTTCTTGATATTTTTAATTCAACAAAAATTACAATTTTTCATTTTTGGCGATTTCTTTATTTAAAGAGCCTTGCGATTTTTAAGTTTTCACAGTCTTTACTATTTTGAAAAAATTTAATTTTTTTATCAAATTTCGGAAATTTTTCGAAATTTTAAATTTTGTCGATTGTTGAATTTTAGGAATTTTTGCATTTTTCTCAATTTTTTTATTTTAACAAAATTTACAATATTCAAAATTTGTCCATTACTTTATTTAGGGAATTTTGCGATTTAACAGTTTTCACAGTTTTTACAATTTTGGAAAAATTTTCTTTTTTATCTAATTTCGGAAAATTTCCAAAATTTTATTTTTTTTCGATTTTTGAATTTTTAGAATTTTTGCATTTTTCTCGACTTTTTTCATTTCAACAAAAATTACAATTTTCCAATTTTGTAGATTTCTAAATAAAGAGAAGTTTGTGATTTTGTCGATTTAACAGTTTTTGAATTTAGGGAATTTTAGCATTTTTCTTGATATTTTTAATTCAACAAAAATTACAATTTTCCAATTTTGGCGATTTCTTTATTTAAAGATCTTTGCGATTTTTAAAATTTCACAGTCTTTACTATTTTGAAAAAATTTAATTTTTTTATCCAATTTCGGAAATTTTCCGAAATTTTAAATTTTGTCGATTGTTGAATTTTAGGAATTTTCGCATTTTTCTCAATTTTTTTATTTTAACAAAATTTACAATATTCAAAATTTGTCCATTTCTTTATTTAGGGAACTTTGCGATTTTACAGTTTTCACAGTTTTTACAATTTTGGAAACATTTTCTTTTTTATCAATTTCGGAAAATTTCCGAAATTTTTAATTTTTTTTGATTTTTTAATTTTTAGAATTTTTGCATTTTTTTCGATTTTTTCATTTAAACAAAAATTACAATTTTCCAATTTTGTAGATTTCTTAATTTAGAGAACTTTGCGATTTTACAGTTTTCACAGTTTTTACTATTTTGGAAAAAATTTAATTTTTTTATCAAATTTCGGAAATTTTCCGAAATTTTAAATTTTGTCGATTGTTGAATTTTAGGAATTTTTGCATTTTTCTCAATTTTTTTATTTTAACAAAATTTACAATATTCAAAATTTGTCCATTTCTTTATTTAGGGAACTTTGCGATTTTACAGTTTTCACAGTTTTAACAATTATGGAAAAATTTTCTTTTTTATCAAATTTCGGAAAATTTCCGAAATTTGTATTTTTTTTTATTTTTGAATTTTTAGAATTTTTGCATTTTTCTCAATTTTTTCATTTCAACAAAAATTACAATTTTCCAATTTTGTAGATTTCTAAATAAAGAGAAGTTTGTGATTTTGTCGATTTAACAGTTTTTACTATTTTGAAAAATTTTTCTTTTTTTATCAAATTTTCGGAAATTTTGCAAAATTTTAATTTTTTTCGATTTTTGAATTTTTAGAATTTTCGCATTTTTCTCGATTTTTTCATTTCAACAAAAATTACAATTTTCCAATTTTGTAGATTTCTTAATTTAGAGAAGTTTGCGATTTTACAGTTTTCACAGTTTTTACTATTTTGAAAAAAATTTGTTTTGTTCGGAAATTTTCCGAAATTTTAAATTTGTTCGATTTTTGAATTAAGGGAATTTTAGCATTTTTCTTGATATTTTTAATTCAACAAAAATTACAATTTTCCAATTTTGGCGATTTCTTTATTTAAAGTGCTTTGCAATTTTTAAGTTTTCACAGTCTTTACTATTTTGAAAAATTTTCTTTTTCTATCAAATTTTCGGAAATTTTGAATTTTTTCGATTTTTGAATTTAGGAAATTTTAGCATTTTTCTTGATATTTTTAATTCAACAAAAATTACAATTTTTCATTTTTGGCGATTTCTTTATTTAAAGAGCTTTGCGATTTTTAAGTTTTCACAGTCTTTACTATTTTGAAAAAATTTAATTTTTTTTATCAAATTTCGGAAATTTTTAGAAATTTTAAATTTTGTCGATTGTTGAATTTTAGGAATTTTTGCATTTTTCTCAATTTTTTTATTTTAACAAAATTTACAATATTCAAAATTTGTCCATTACTTTATTTAGGGAACTTTGCGATTTTACAGTTTTCACAGTTTTTACAATTTTGGAAAAATTAACTTTTTTATCTAATTTCGGAAAATTTCCAAAATTTTAATTTTTTTCGATTTTTGAATTTTTAGAATTTTTGCATTTTTCTCGACTTTTTTAATTTCAACAAAAATTACAATTTTCCAATTTTGTAGATTTCTAAATAAAGAGAAGTTTGTGATTTTGTCAATTTAAAAGTTTTTACTATTTTGAAAAAATTTTCTTTTTTTATCAAATTTCGGAAATTTTCGGAAATTTTTAATTTTTTCGATTTTTGAATTTAGAGAATTTTAGAATTTTTCTTGATATTTTTAATTCAACAAAAATTACAATTTTCCAATTTTGGCGATTTCTTTATTTAAAGAGCTTTGCGATTTTTAAGTTTTCACAGTCTTTACTATTTTGAAAAAATTTAATTTTTTTATCAAATTTCGGAAATTTTTCGAAATTTTAAATTTTGTCGATTGTTGAATTTTAGGAATTTTCGCATTTTTCTCAATTTTTTCATTTTAACAAAATTTACAATATTCAAAATTTGTCCATTTCTTTATTTAGAGAACTTTGCGTTTTTACAGTTTTTACAGTTTTTACTATTTTGAAAAAAATTTCTTTTGTTCGGAAATTTTCCGAAATTTTAAATTTTTTCGATTTTTGAATTAAGGGAATTTTAGCATTTTTCTTGATATTTTTAATTCAACAAAAATTACAAATTTTCCAATTTTGGCGATTTCTTTATTTAAAGAGCTTTGCGATTTTTAAGTTTTCACAGTCTTTACTATTTTGAAAAAATTTAATTTTTTTAAAATTCGGAAATTTTCCGAAATTTTAAATTTTGTCGATTGTTGAATTTTAGGAATTTTTGCATTTTTTCTCAATTTTTGTATTTTAACAAAATTTACAATATTCAAAATTTGTCCATTTCTTTATTTAGGGAACTTTGCGACTTTACAGTTTTCACAGTTTTTCCAATTGTGGAAAAATTTTCTTTTTTATCAAATTTCGGAAAATTTCCAAAATTTAAATTTTTTTCGATTTTTGAATTTTTAGAATTTTTGCATTTTTCTCGATTTTTTTCATTTCAACAAAAATTACAATTTTCCAATTTTGTAGATTTCTTAATTTAGAGAACTTTGCGATTTTACAGTTTTCACAGTTTTTACTATTTTGAAAAAAATTTCTTTTGTTATCAAATTTCGGAAATTTTAAATTTTTTCGATTTTTGAATTAAGGGAATTTTAGCATTTTTCTTAATATTTTTAATTCAATAAAAATTACAATTTTCCAATTTTGGCGATTTCTTTATTTAAAGAGCTTTGCGATTTTTAAGTTTTTACAGTCTTTACTATTTTGAAAAAATTTGATTTTTTTATCAAATTTCGGAAATTTTCGGAAATTTTAAATTTTGTCGATTGTTGAATTTTAGGAATTTTTGCATTTTTCTCAATTTTTGTATTTTAACAAAATTTACAATATTAAAAATTTGTCCATTTCTTTATTTAGGGAACTTTGCGATTTTACAGTTTTCACAGTTTTTACAATTTTGGAAAAATTTTTTTTTTTTATCATATTTCGGAAAATTTCCGAAATTTTTAATTTTTTTTGATTTTTTAATTTTTAGAATCTTTGCATTTTTCTCGATTTTTTCATTTCAACAAAAATTACAATTTTCCAATTTTGTAGATTTCTAAATTAAGAGAAGTTTGTGATTTTGTCGATTTAACAGTTTTTACTATTTTGAAAAAATTTTCTTTTTTTATCAAATTTTCGGAAATTTTGCAAATTTTTAATTTTTTTCGATTTTTGAATTTTTAGAATTTTCGCATTTTTCTCGATTTTTTCATTTCAACAAAAATTACAATTTTCCAATTTTGTAGATTTCTTAATTTAGAGAACTTTGCGATTTTACAGTTTTCACAGTTGTTACTATTTTGGAAAAAATGTCTTTTGTTATCAAATTTCGGAAATTTTCAATTTTATAGATTTTTGAGTTTTTAGAATTTTCGCCTTTTTCTCGATTTTTTCATTTCAACAAAAATTACAATTTTCCAATTTTGTAGATTTCTTAATTTAGAGAACTTTGCGATTTTATAGTTTTCACAGTTGTTACTATTTTGGAAAAAATTTCTTTTGTTATCAAATTTCGGAAATTTTCAATTTTATCGATTTTTGAATTTAGGGAATTTTAGCATTTTTCTTGATATTTTTAATTCAACAAAAATTACAATTTTCCAATTTTGGCGATTTATTTATTTAAAGAGCTTTGCGATTTTTAAGTTTTCACAGTCTTTACTATTTTGAAAAAATTTATTTTTTTTTATCAAATTTCGGAAATTTTTCGAAATTTTAAATTTTGTCGATTGTTGAATTTTAGGAATTTTTGCATTTTTCTCAATTTTTTTATTTTAACAAAATTTACAATATTCAAAATTTGTCCATTTCTTTATTTAGGGAACTTTGCGATTGTACAGTTTTCACAGTTTTTCCAATTGTGGAAACATTTTCTTTTTTATCAAATTTCGGAAAATTTCCAAAATTTAAATTTTTTTTTGATTTTTGAATTTTTAGAATTTTTGCATTTTTCTCGATTTTTTTCATTTCAACAAAAATTACAATTTTCCAATTTTGTAGATTTCTTAATTTAGAGAACTTTGCGATTTTACAGTTTTTACTATTTGGAAAAAAATTTCTTTTGTTATCAAATTTCGGAAATTTTAAATTTTTTCGATTTTTGAATTAAGGGAATTTTAGCATTTTTCTTGATATTTTTAATTCAACAAAAATTACAATTTTCCAATTTTGGCGATTTCTATATTTAAAGAGCTTTGCGATTTTTAAGTTTTTACAGTCTTTACTATTTTGAAAAAATTTAATTTTTTTATCAAATTTCGGAAATTTTCCGAAATTTTTAATTTTTTTCGATTTTTGAATTTAGGGAATTTTAGCATTTTTCTTGATATTTTTAATTCAACAAAAATTACAATTTTCCAATTTTGGCGATTTCTTTATTTAAAGAACTTTGCGATTTTACAGTTTTCACAGATTTTACAATTTTGGAAACATTTTTTTTTATCAAATTTCGGAAAATTTCCGAAATTTTTAATTTTTTTTTGATTTTTTAATTTTTAGAATCTTTGCATTTTTCTCGATTTTTTCATTTCAACAAAAATTAAAATTTTCCAATTTTGTAGATTTCTAAATTAAGAGAAGTTTGTGATTTTGTCGATTTAACAGTTTTTACTATTTTTTAAAAAATTTTCTTTTTTTATCAAATTTTCGGAAAATTTCCGAAATTTTTAATTTTTTTGGATTTTTTAATTTTTAGAATCTTTGCATTTTTCTCGATTTTTTCATTTCAACAAAAATTACAATTTTCCAATTTTGTAGATTTCTTAATTTAGAGAACTTCGCGATTTTACAGTTTTCACAGTTTTTACTATTTTGAAAAATATTGCTTTTGTTATCAAATTTCGGAAATTTTCCGAAATTTTAAATTTTGTCGATTGTTGAATTTTAGGCATTTTTGCATTTTTCTTAATTTTTGTATTTTTAACAAAATTTACAATATTCAAATTTTATCCATTTCTTTATTTAGGGAACTTTGCGATTTTACAGTTTTCACAGTTTTTCCAATTTTGGAAAAAATTTTTTTTATCAAATTTCGGAAAATTTCCGAAATTTTTAATTTTTTTTTTGATTTTTTAATTTTTAGAATCTTTGCATTTTTCTCGATTTTTTCATTTCATCAAAAATTACAATTTTCCAATTTTCTAAAATTCTTAATTTAGAGAACTTTGTGATTTTGTCGATTATACAGTTTTTACTATTTTGGAGAAAGTGTCTTCATTATTCAATTTCGGAAATTTACCGAAATTTTCATTTTTCTGATTTTGGAATTTATTAAATTTTTGAATTTTGCGCGATTTTTTCATTTCAACAAAATTAACAATATTCCAATTTTCCATATTTCTTTATTTAAAAAACTTTGCGATTTTTTAGTTTTCACAGTTTTTACTATTTTGAAAAAAATGTCTTTTGTTATCAAATTTCGAAAATTTTCCGAAATTTTAAGTTTTTTCGATTTTTGAATTAAGGGAATTTTAGCATTTTTCTTGATATTTTTAATTCAACAAAATTTACAATTTCCAATTTTGGCGATTTCTTTATTTAAAGAGCTTTGCGATTTTTAAGTTTTCACAGTTTTTTGCAATTTTGAAAAAATTTTCTTTTGTTATCAAAATTCGGAATTTTTCCGAAATTTTATATTTTGTCAATTTAAAAGTTTCAGAAATTCTTGCATTTTTCTCGATTTTTTCATTCAACAAAATTTACAATATTCCAATTTTGTAGATTTCTTGATTTAAAGAGCTTTGCAATTTTGAAGATTTCAGTCGTTACTATTTTGACAACATTTAATTTTTTTTATCAAATTTCGGTGATTTTCCGAAATTTTAAATGTTGTCGATTGTTGAATTTTAGGAATTTTTGCATTTTTCTTGTTTTTTTTATTTTTAACAAAATTTACAATATTAAAATTTTGTCCATTTCTTTATTTAGGGAACTTTGCGATTTTACAGTTTTTACAGTTTCTACAATTTTGGAAAAATGTTCTTTTTTATCGAATTTCGGAAAGTTTCCGAAATTTTTAATTTTTTTCGATTTTTGAATTTTTAGAATTTTCTAATTTTTCTCGATTTTTTCATTTCAACAAAAATTACAATTTTCCAATTTTGTAGATTTCTTAATTTAGAGAACTTTGCGATTTTACAGTTTTCACAGTTTTTACTATTTTGAAAAAAATTTAATTTTTTTTATCTAATTTCGGAAATTTTCCGAAATCTTAAATTTTTTCGACTTTTGTATTTTGGGAATTTTTTCGGAAATTTTCGGAAATTTTAAATTTTTTTCGATTTTTGAATTTAGGGAATTTTAGCATTTTTCTTGATATTTTTAATTCAACAAAAATTACAATTTTTCAATTTTGGCGATTTATTTATTTAAAGAGCTTTGCGATTTTTAAGTTTTCACAGTCTTTACTATTTTGAAAAAATTTAATTTTTTTATCAAATTTCGGAAATTTTTCGAAATTTTAAATTTTGTCGATTGTTGAATTTTAGGAATTTTTGCATTTTTCTCAATTTTTTTATTTTAACAAAATTTACAATATTCAAAATTTGTCCATTTCTTTATTTAGGGAACTTTGCGATTTTACAGTTTTCACAGTTTTTCCAATTGTGGAAAAATTTTCTTTTTTATCAAATTTCGGAAAATTTCCGAAATTTGTAATTTTGTTTTGATTTTTTAATTTTTAGAATTTTTGCATTTTTCTCGATTTTTTCATTTCAACAAAAATTACAATTTTCCAATTTTGTAGATTTCTAAATTAAGAGGAGTTTGTGATTTTGTCGATTTAACAGTTTTTACTATTTTGAAAAAATTTTCTTTTTTTATCAAATTTTCGGAAATTTTGCAAATTTTTAATTTTTTTCGATTTTTGAATTTTTAGAATTTTCGCATTTATCTCGATTTTTTCATTTCAACAAAAAATAACAATTTTCTAATTTTGCAGATTTCTTAATTTAGAGAACTTTGCGATTTTACAGTTTTCACAGTTTTTACAATTTTGGAAAAATTTTCTTTTGTTATCAAATTTCGGAAATTTTCAATTTTTTCGATTTTTGAATTTAGGGAATTTTATCATTTTTCTTGATATTTTTAATTCAACAAAAATTACAATTTTCCAATTTTGGCGATTTATTTATTTAAAGAGCTTTGCGATTTTTAAGTTTTCACAGTCTTTACTATTTTGAAAAAATTTAATTTTTTTATCAAATTTCGGAAATTTTTCGAAATTTTAAATTTTGTCGATTGTTGAATTTTAGGCATTTTTGCATTTTTCTTAATTTTTGTATTTTTAACAAAATTTACAATATTCAAATTTTATCCATTTCTTTATTTAGGGAACTTTGCGATTTTACAGTTTTCACAGTTTTTCCAATTTTGGAAAAAATTTTTTTTATCAAATTTCGGAAAATTTCCGAAATTTTTAATTTTTTTTTTGATTTTTTAATTTTTAGAATCTTTGCATTTTTCTCGATTTTTTCATTTCATCAAAAATTACAATTTTCCAATTTTCTAAAATTCTTAATTTAGAGAACTTTGTGATTTTGTCGATTATACAGTTTTTACTATTTTGGAGAAAGTGTCTTCATTATTCAATTTCGGAAATTTACCGAAATTTTCATTTTTCTGATTTTGGAATTTATTAAATTTTTGAATTTTGCGCGATTTTTTCATTTCAACAAAATTAACAATATTCCAATTTTCCATATTTCTTTATTTAAAAAACTTTGCGATTTTTTAGTTTTCACAGTTTTTACTATTTTGAAAAAAATGTCTTTTGTTATCAAATTTCGAAAATTTTCCGAAATTTTAAGTTTTTTCGATTTTTGAATTAAGGGAATTTTAGCATTTTTCTTGATATTTTTAATTCAACAAAATTTACAATTTCCAATTTTGGCGATTTCTTTATTTAAAGAGCTTTGCGATTTTTAAGTTTTCACAGTTTTTTGCAATTTTGAAAAAATTTTCTTTTGTTATCAAAATTCGGAATTTTTCCGAAATTTTATATTTTGTCAATTTAAAAGTTTCAGAAATTCTTGCATTTTTCTCGATTTTTTCATTCAACAAAATTTACAATATTCCAATTTTGTAGATTTCTTGATTTAAAGAGCTTTGCAATTTTGAAGATTTCAGTCGTTACTATTTTGACAACATTTAATTTTTTTTATCAAATTTCGGTGATTTTCCGAAATTTTAAATGTTGTCGATTGTTGAATTTTAGGAATTTTTGCATTTTTCTTGTTTTTTTTATTTTTAACAAAATTTACAATATTAAAATTTTGTCCATTTCTTTATTTAGGGAACTTTGCGATTTTACAGTTTTTACAGTTTCTACAATTTTGGAAAAATGTTCTTTTTTATCGAATTTCGGAAAGTTTCCGAAATTTTTAATTTTTTTCGATTTTTGAATTTTTAGAATTTTCTAATTTTTCTCGATTTTTTCATTTCAACAAAAATTACAATTTTCCAATTTTGTAGATTTCTTAATTTAGAGAACTTTGCGATTTTACAGTTTTCACAGTTTTTACTATTTTGAAAAAAATTTAATTTTTTTTATCTAATTTCGGAAATTTTCCGAAATCTTAAATTTTTTCGACTTTTGTATTTTGGGAATTTTTTCGGAAATTTTCGGAAATTTTAAATTTTTTTCGATTTTTGAATTTAGGGAATTTTAGCATTTTTCTTGATATTTTTAATTCAACAAAAATTACAATTTTTCAATTTTGGCGATTTATTTATTTAAAGAGCTTTGCGATTTTTAAGTTTTCACAGTCTTTACTATTTTGAAAAAATTTAATTTTTTTATCAAATTTCGGAAATTTTTCGAAATTTTAAATTTTGTCGATTGTTGAATTTTAGGAATTTTTGCATTTTTCTCAATTTTTTTATTTTAACAAAATTTACAATATTCAAAATTTGTCCATTTCTTTATTTAGGGAACTTTGCGATTTTACAGTTTTCACAGTTTTTCCAATTGTGGAAAAATTTTCTTTTTTATCAAATTTCGGAAAATTTCCGAAATTTGTAATTTTGTTTTGATTTTTTAATTTTTAGAATTTTTGCATTTTTCTCGATTTTTTCATTTCAACAAAAATTACAATTTTCCAATTTTGTAGATTTCTAAATTAAGAGGAGTTTGTGATTTTGTCGATTTAACAGTTTTTACTATTTTGAAAAAATTTTCTTTTTTTATCAAATTTTCGGAAATTTTGCAAATTTTTAATTTTTTTCGATTTTTGAATTTTTAGAATTTTCGCATTTATCTCGATTTTTTCATTTCAACAAAAAATAACAATTTTCTAATTTTGCAGATTTCTTAATTTAGAGAACTTTGCGATTTTACAGTTTTCACAGTTTTTACAATTTTGGAAAAATTTTCTTTTGTTATCAAATTTCGGAAATTTTCAATTTTTTCGATTTTTGAATTTAGGGAATTTTATCATTTTTCTTGATATTTTTAATTCAACAAAAATTACAATTTTCCAATTTTGGCGATTTATTTATTTAAAGAGCTTTGCGATTTTTAAGTTTTCACAGTCTTTACTATTTTGAAAAAATTTAATTTTTTTATCAAATTTCGGAAATTTTTCGAAATTTTAAATTTTGTCGATTGTTGAATTTTAGGAATTTTTGCATTTTTCTCATTTTTTTTATTTTAACAAAATTTACAATATTCAAAATTTGTCCATTTCATTATTTAGGGAACTTTGCGATTTTACAGTTTTCACAGTTTTTCCAATTGTGGAAAAATTTTCTTTTTTATCAAATTTCGGAAAATTTCCAAAATTTAAATTTTTTTCGATTTTTTTCATTTCAACAAAAATTACAATTTTCCAATTTTGTAGATTTCTTAATTTAGAGAACCTTGCGATTTTACAAAACAAAACAACAAAAATTACAATTTTCCAATTTTGGCGATTTCTTTATTTAAAGTGCTTTGCGATTTTTAAGTTTTCACAGTCTTTACTATTTTGGCTGGCGAAAATCCTCTGACTGAACCCTCCACGAGGGTGCCGGCTGGGCAATGGATACTGCATCGTCTCGGGCGACCGAGAGATGTCAGCATCACTTGCTCGCTTATGAGACCTTGCAATTTCTAGCTAAGGGACTGGGCCCAAGCTTTTTAGATTTACTCTGGAAAGCTGAGGTCCAGGACCATGGTCAGAGGTACTTGGCAGCAAGTATGAAATGCATCATGAATCCTTGGATTCAACAATGGAGGATGACATAGAGGCGTCAACTCGGGCTGGGATGTCAGCCCAAACGTCGGTGGGAAGTGTGACCGCTACCACCGGCGGGCACGGGGAGGAGAAATCCTCTCTGCGTGTCGCCAGTGGTCACGACGGTGGAGTGGACAAACTCCATCGACAGGAGGGTGTGGACCTGGAAACAGCTGCCACGGAGTCGGAGTCTTTGCTCACAGGCTCATCGATAACGGAGTCCGAGCTAGCGCTTCCGCTAGCGAGGATGCCGTTGGATGAGTCATCGAGCACTGATGAAGACGAAGTGACAGTAGTCCAGGGACCATCCAGTAAGAAAGGCGCAAACCTCAAGCGCAAACAACGCTCAGGGTATAAGAGCTCTCTCAAGTTCCTCAAGGGACTGGAAGGCCGCAACCCAGAGTCGTTGGACGAGCGTGAGAGGAAATTGCGCAAAAAGCACGAATACAACGTGCGGCGGTATTTGAGGCTCGCTGGCGTGACCGGCAACACTCAGTCCGCTGAACCGAGTATGAGTGCACGGTGCCAGGGTGACAAGGGGTTTCAGGCAGTAGCCGTAGCCAACCCGACGGAGGAAGTCAAACCTTCCACGTCGAAGTTGGTGGAACCAAAGAAACCCAAGTCACCCTTAGTAGGAAAAAAGCGTGCACCAGGTATGCTTGCAACAACCACACCTCCTGGAAAGGAGAGAACGGTGAGCAAGCTACCGAAAAAGGCCAACCCACCTGTCAGCAAGAGGCAGAGGTCAGACGACTCGGCAAAGGCTTCGGAGAGCAAGCGGGTGTGTCCAGGGGACATCCTGGCCAGCTTGAGCACGAAGCCGGAGCTACAGGTAGCCATCATCGACAGAAGCAACCCGGATGGGAAGCTTTCTATTGATAACTGGCTTATCCTGGAAGGGTTAATTGACCAGGGGATTGCTGATGCCATCACTCGACCGCTGAATCCGTTCGTGGCAGAGTTTGATGGCATCAACTGGTACAAAGGTGTTAAAGTGGTGGCATGTGCCAACGAGGAATCCCTGCGATTCCTCAAAGACACATTGCTGAAACTGGAAGCGCCGTGGCCAGGAGCAAGAATTGACGTCGTCCCTGTAGACCAAATTCCTGAGCGGACGATCATTAAGGTCTGGATCCCACCTCCCATCAGGGAGGATCGAACCACCCTTATATTGATCAAAAGCCAGAATGCGGACTGTCACACAGCGGACTGGACGATCAATAGAGGTCTCGCCCGAGACAAAGGAAACGGCAAGGATCTATGGATCAGCATTGGTCCAGAGTCCAAGAGCCAACTCCTTAGTAAGCAAGGCCGGCTGAAGATGGGAATGGGTTGCGTTCGGGCAATCATTCCTGGAGGCGCTGGGCGCGTAGATGTTAGGTCGACCGGAAAGAATTCGGGTAATGCAGATTAATCTGCACCACTCGAGGGTTCCTTCCACAGACCTACTACGGTGGATGGACAAGGAGAGGGTGGATGTGGCTCTCATCCAAGAACCCTGGATCGTAGGTGAAAGGGTTTGCGGTTTGGGAGCCCGCGGATACCATCTCCTTGTCCCGAAAACTGTGGGTAAGTCCAGAACCTGTATCGTGGTAAGAACCGGACTTAATGTGCTCTTCTCTTCCAGTTACAGCAACAGGGACTTGACGGTAGCGCTATGCGAGCGTAGGAACGGACCCAGTCTTTACCTAGCCTCAGCATACCTCCCGTACGAAGAAAAGGATCCACCGTCGGAAAGTATTCGAGCCCTCATTCAGCATGCGCAGAAAGAGGGCACGGATCTAATCCTTGGGTGTAATGCTAATGCCCACAATACCTTTTGGGGGAGCAAAGACACCAACGAGAGAGGGGAGTCGCTGCTTGAATTCGTGATGCTCACTAATCTTAATGTGTGTAATCGGGGTAGCCACCCCACCTTCCGCAATAAGAACCGAGCCGAGGTTATAGATTTAACTCTAGCGACCAACAGCGACTCCCTCTCCGTAGAAGACTGGCACGTATCCACGGAATGCTCCTTTTCGGATCATTACAGGATAGTGTTCGAAATTGGATGGTCCAGAGAGGCAAAGGCGCCCTTCAGGAACCCACGAAAGGCAAACTGGGTCAAATACTCAAAGCTTGTTATGGAATCTATTCCCAACCACCCAGTGGGAAGGCTAGACAACCCAGACAAGTTGGAGGAATCGACCCAGAATGTCACAGATACTCTATGTAAGGCCTTCATCAAATCCTGTCCAATCAGCCGTCCACCGAAGTCAAACCGCAACAAGTGGTGGACTCCGGAACTCGGCCAGATACGAAAGGAAACGAGAAAGCTTTACAATAGAGCAAAAGACGGAAACTGCCAGGTAGACTGGAATGCCTACCATAACAGTTTCAAGACCTTCAAGAAGGAAATCAGAAGGGCAAAAAGAGACTCATGGTCTAAATTTTGCGAGGAACTAACCAACACCACTGAAGCGTCCAGACTTCGAAGGTTGTTGGCGAAAGATCCAGCCACACCGGGGCTGCTTTGCAACCTGGATGGCACATTCGCTAAAAATAGTCAGGAGTCTCTGCAACTCCTCATGAACGCACACTTTCCAGGCTGCACACAAGCTGAAGACGAGAATGAGATCCCCTCCTCTCACATCAGCGGCGAGCCGGAGGAAAACCCGCTTCATGAGAGTCAAGTCCTAATCGACGAAATTGCCAACACTGAGAAGATAATCTGGGCTATCAAGTCGTTCCACCCCTACAAATCAGCAGGACCGGATGACATCAGACCAGTCATGTTACAGATGGTATGCGTACATCTGTCGCAATGGCTACTAGAAATCTTCAGGGGATGTCTCCTTACAGGATACATTCCAAAAACCTGGAGAGAAGTGAGGGTGGCATTCATTCCCAAAGCAGGAAAGATAAACCACTCCTCAGCAAAAGATTATAGGCCCATAAGTCTCTCATCGTTTTTATTGAAAACACTAGAGAGACTTCTGGACCTTCATCTCAGAAGTAAGCTAACACCTCACACATTTAGCAAGTCCCAACACGCCTACCTCAAAGGTAGATCAGTAGAGACTGCTCTGCACGAGGTGGTTAGCACAATTGAAGGCACACTGCAAAGGAAGGAGTTTACGTTAGCGGCATTTCTCGACATAGAGGGTGCCTTTAACAATGTCAGGATCGAGTCTATAACGGCAGCACTTGTCAACCTAGGCTCACACCCGACAATCACTCGATGGCTTAGCAACATGCTTCGCCAAAGAATGATAAACGCCCAACTCTGCGCCTCAACTATCAGGAGAAGGGCAACCAGGGGCACCCCGCAAGGGGGTGTGATATCCCCCTTGTTGTGGAACATTGTCCTTAATGACCTTCTTCTCAAACTGAAGTATAAGGGATGCAGAGTGACTGCTTATGCGGACCTGGTTCTAATGGTAACTGGCAGATTCCTGCCAACAGTCAGTGAGCTAATAACGCCGCACTGAGTGAAACTCTGCGATGGGCAGAACACAACGGTCTTGGGGCCAACCCACAAAAGACCGAACTTGTTCTGTTCACTCGAAAATATAAGATACCGAGCTTCAAGCTTCCGTCACTGGGAGGGACAGAGCTCAAGTTATCAAAGGAGGCTAAGTACCTTGGAGTAATCCTGGACTCCAAACTCTCCTGGAGGAGAAACTCGGAGGAAAGGATGAAGAAAGCGTTACAAGCCTTCTTTGTGTGCAAAAAGACCTTTGGTAAAGGATGGGGATTGCAACCGTACATCCTTCACTGGTTCTACACTGCAATTGTCAGACCTATACTGACGTACGGGGCTCTTGTATGGTGGGAGGCGGGGCACACCGACTCCTATCTAAACAATCTCCGCAAAGTCCAGAGACTAGCTTGTTTGGGAATAACAGGATGTATTCGTTCTACCCCCCAAGCAGCGCTGGATGTAATGTTAAATCTGGAGCCCATCGGAGTCTTCCTCAAGCACGCGGCAGCAAGTGCGGTCAGGCTTCACGCCCAATGCCTCCTTAAGCCTGGTGCAGGTCACAACTCCATTCTACGTACAGTAGAATTGACTGTGGCTGAGAACGACTACTGGGTACCAGAACATAAGTGGGATAACAGGTTTACAGCTGAATTCCCTGACAGGTCCGATTGGCAACAGGAATCTCCTTTGAGGCAGAATGAGTTGTCAATCTACACAGACGGATCAAAGACGATAGAAGGCACTGGATCGGGGGTCTTCTCCGAAGACCTTGCAACCAAGCTTTCCTTTCGTCTTCCTGACTGGTATAGTGTGTTTCAAGCGGAGATTTACGCTGTTTGGCAAGCGACCAAGTTGGTACGGACACTGGGCGGGAGCCCGAGGGACGTTTCCATCTATGTCGACAGCCAATCAGCGATAAAAGCACTCGCATCGAACACCATTAAGAGTAAACTAACCCGAGACACAGTGATGTCACTAAACCTATGCCAACCACACTCTATCAGACTTGTCTGGGTACCTGGGCACATGGGAGTGCCAGGTAACGAGGCGGCTGATGAATGTGCTCGACTGGGATCAGCGTCATCAGAAACTCTCGCGGTGAACGATATAAAGAGACCTATTCAGCACGTGCTATCGGAACTTAATTGTTCCATGAGAACGGCGGCTGAGAGACACTGGGCAGCATCATCGGGCTGCGAGGTGTCAAAAGCACTCTGGCCAAGAAACCGTCCCAAGCGAACAACCGAGCTCTTAAACTTTAAAAGGAACAAGATAAGGTTACTGACAGGAGTCTTAACGGGACACTGCTACATCGGCCGTATGGCTCAACGGTACGGTGGACCCCGACAGGACTTCTGTCGCAGCTGTGGGGACGAAGAGGAAACCGAGAGTATCCAGCATCTTCTCTGCGACTGCCCTGCACTTCTTTGAAAGCGGACCCAATTTCTGGGCCAGCCTTTCTTTGCGGAACTGGGCAGTCTTGGGAATATTCGGCTGGAGAACATGGCGCTTTTCCTCGACTCTACTGGCTGGTTCCATAGGCTACCGCAGCCCAACAGAACTGGCCAGTAGCACGTAGACCATTAGAGCCTTTTCCTCCAATATCCCAACAATCCCTCCCAATCCCTTCTACTCCTACAGTTCATTCAGATCAGGCATCACAATGGACCATATGGTCTCCGGGTGCTCTCGACTCCGGTCGAGCTGCCTGCTCAACCTAACCTAACCTTACTATTTTGAAAAAATTTTCTTTTTTTTATCAAATTTTCGGAAATTTTGCAAAATTTTAATTTTTTTCGATTTTTGAATTTTTAGAATTTTTGCATTTTTCTCGATTTTTTTCATTTCAACAAAAATTACAATTTTCCAATTTTGTAGATTTCTTAATTTAGAAACCTTTGCGATTTTACAGTTTTCACAGTTGTTACTATTTTGGAAAAAATTTCTTTTGTTATCAAATTTCGGAAATTTTCAATTTTTTCGATTTTTGAATTAAGGAAATTTTAGCATTTTTCTTGATATTTTTAATTGAACAAAAATTACAATTTTCCAATTTTGGCGATTTATTTATTTAAAGAGCTTTGCGATTTTTAAGTTTTCACAGTCTTTACTATTTTGAAAAAATTTAATTTTTTATCAAATTTCGGAAATTTTTCAAAATTTTAAATTTTGTCGATTGTTGAATTTTAGGAATTTTTGCATTTTTCTCAATTTTTTTATTTTAACAAAATTTACAATATTCAAAATTTGTCCATTTCTTTATTTAGGGAACTTTGCGATTTTACAGTTTTCACAGTTTTTACAATTTTGGAAAAAATTTCTTTTTTATCAAATTTCGGAAAATTTCCAAAATTTTAATTTTTTTCGATTTTTGAATTTTTAGAATTTTTGCATTTTTCTCGATTTTTTCATTTTAACAAAAATTACAACTTTTAAATTTTTTAGATTTCTTAATTTAGAGAATTTTGTGATTTTGTCGATTTAACAGTTTTTACTATTTTGAAAATTTTTTCTTTTTTATCAAATTTCGGAAAATTTCCAAAATTTAAATTTTTTTTTGATTTTTGAATTTTTAGAATTTTTGCATTTTTCTCGATTTTTTTCATTTCAACAAAAATTACAATTTTCCAATTTTGTAGATTTCTTAATTTAGAGAACTTTGCGATTTTACAGTTTTTACTATTTGGAAAAAAATTTCTTTTGTTATCAAATTTCGGAAATTTTAAATTTTTTCGATTTTTGAATTAAGGGAATTTTAGCATTTTTCTTGATATTTTTAATTCAACAAAAATTACAATTTTCCAATTTTGGCGATTTCTATATTTAAAGAGCTTTGCGATTTTTAAGTTTTTACAGTCTTTACTATTTTGAAAAAATTTAATTTTTTTATCAAATTTCGGAAATTTTCCGAAATTTTTAATTTTTTTCGATTTTTGAATTTAGGGAATTTTAGCATTTTTCTTGATATTTTTAATTCAACAAAAATTACAATTTTCCAATTTTGGCGATTTCTTTATTTAAAGAACTTTGCGATTTTACAGTTTTCACAGATTTTACAATTTTGGAAACATTTTTTTTTATCAAATTTCGGAAAATTTCCGAAATTTTTAATTTTTTTTTGATTTTTTAATTTTTAGAATCTTTGCATTTTTCTCGATTTTTTCATTTCAACAAAAATTAAAATTTTCCAATTTTGTAGATTTCTAAATTAAGAGAAGTTTGTGATTTTGTCGATTTAACAGTTTTTACTATTTTTAAAAAATTTTCTTTTTTTATCAAATTTTCGGAAAATTTCCGAAATTTTTAATTTTTTTGGATTTTTTAATTTTTAGAATCTTTGCATTTTTCTCGATTTTTTCATTTCAACAAAAATTACAATTTTCCAATTTTGTAGATTTCTTAATTTAGAGAACTTCGCGATTTTACAGTTTTCACAGTTTTTACTATTTTGAAAAATATTGCTTTTGTTATCAAATTTCGGAAATTTTCCGAAATTTTAAATTTTGTCGATTGTTGAATTTTAGGCATTTTTGCATTTTTCTTAATTTTTGTATTTTTAACAAAATTTACAATATTCAAATTTTATCCATTTCTTTATTTAGGGAACTTTGCGATTTTACAGTTTTCACAGTTTTTCCAATTTTGGAAAAAATTTTTTTTATCAAATTTCGGAAAATTTCCGAAATTTTTAATTTTTTTTTTGATTTTTTAATTTTTAGAATCTTTGCATTTTTCTCGATTTTTTCATTTCATCAAAAATTACAATTTTCCAATTTTCTAAAATTCTTAATTTAGAGAACTTTGTGATTTTGTCGATTATACAGTTTTTACTATTTTGGAGAAAGTGTCTTCATTATTCAATTTCGGAAATTTACCGAAATTTTCATTTTTCTGATTTTGGAATTTATTAAATTTTTGAATTTTGCGCGATTTTTTCATTTCAACAAAATTAACAATATTCCAATTTTCCATATTTCTTTATTTAAAAAACTTTGCGATTTTTTAGTTTTCACAGTTTTTACTATTTTGAAAAAAATGTCTTTTGTTATCAAATTTCGAAAATTTTCCGAAATTTTAAGTTTTTTCGATTTTTGAATTAAGGGAATTTTAGCATTTTTCTTGATATTTTTAATTCAACAAAATTTACAATTTCCAATTTTGGCGATTTCTTTATTTAAAGAGCTTTGCGATTTTTAAGTTTTCACAGTTTTTTGCAATTTTGAAAAAATTTTCTTTTGTTATCAAAATTCGGAATTTTTCCGAAATTTTATATTTTGTCAATTTAAAAGTTTCAGAAATTCTTGCATTTTTCTCGATTTTTTCATTCAACAAAATTTACAATATTCCAATTTTGTAGATTTCTTGATTTAAAGAGCTTTGCAATTTTGAAGATTTCAGTCGTTACTATTTTGACAACATTTAATTTTTTTTATCAAATTTCGGTGATTTTCCGAAATTTTAAATGTTGTCGATTGTTGAATTTTAGGAATTTTTGCATTTTTCTTGTTTTTTTTATTTTTAACAAAATTTACAATATTAAAATTTTGTCCATTTCTTTATTTAGGGAACTTTGCGATTTTACAGTTTTTACAGTTTCTACAATTTTGGAAAAATGTTCTTTTTTATCGAATTTCGGAAAGTTTCCGAAATTTTTAATTTTTTTCGATTTTTGAATTTTTAGAATTTTCTAATTTTTCTCGATTTTTTCATTTCAACAAAAATTACAATTTTCCAATTTTGTAGATTTCTTAATTTAGAGAACTTTGCGATTTTACAGTTTTCACAGTTTTTACTATTTTGAAAAAAATTTAATTTTTTTTATCTAATTTCGGAAATTTTCCGAAATCTTAAATTTTTTCGACTTTTGTATTTTGGGAATTTTTTCGGAAATTTTCGGAAATTTTAAATTTTTTTCGATTTTTGAATTTAGGGAATTTTAGCATTTTTCTTGATATTTTTAATTCAACAAAAATTACAATTTTTCAATTTTGGCGATTTATTTATTTAAAGAGCTTTGCGATTTTTAAGTTTTCACAGTCTTTACTATTTTGAAAAAATTTAATTTTTTTATCAAATTTCGGAAATTTTTCGAAATTTTAAATTTTGTCGATTGTTGAATTTTAGGAATTTTTGCATTTTTCTCAATTTTTTTATTTTAACAAAATTTACAATATTCAAAATTTGTCCATTTCTTTATTTAGGGAACTTTGCGATTTTACAGTTTTCACAGTTTTTCCAATTGTGGAAAAATTTTCTTTTTTATCAAATTTCGGAAAATTTCCGAAATTTGTAATTTTGTTTTGATTTTTTAATTTTTAGAATTTTTGCATTTTTCTCGATTTTTTCATTTCAACAAAAATTACAATTTTCCAATTTTGTAGATTTCTAAATTAAGAGGAGTTTGTGATTTTGTCGATTTAACAGTTTTTACTATTTTGAAAAAATTTTCTTTTTTTATCAAATTTTCGGAAATTTTGCAAATTTTTAATTTTTTTCGATTTTTGAATTTTTAGAATTTTCGCATTTATCTCGATTTTTTCATTTCAACAAAAAATAACAATTTTCTAATTTTGCAGATTTCTTAATTTAGAGAACTTTGCGATTTTACAGTTTTCACAGTTTTTACAATTTTGGAAAAATTTTCTTTTGTTATCAAATTTCGGAAATTTTCAATTTTTTCGATTTTTGAATTTAGGGAATTTTATCATTTTTCTTGATATTTTTAATTCAACAAAAATTACAATTTTCCAATTTTGGCGATTTATTTATTTAAAGAGCTTTGCGATTTTTAAGTTTTCACAGTCTTTACTATTTTGAAAAAATTTAATTTTTTTATCAAATTTCGGAAATTTTTCGAAATTTTAAATTTTGTCGATTGTTGAATTTTAGGAATTTTTGCATTTTTCTCATTTTTTTTATTTTAACAAAATTTACAATATTCAAAATTTGTCCATTTCATTATTTAGGGAACTTTGCGATTTTACAGTTTTCACAGTTTTTCCAATTGTGGAAAAATTTTCTTTTTTATCAAATTTCGGAAAATTTCCAAAATTTAAATTTTTTTCGATTTTTTTCATTTCAACAAAAATTACAATTTTCCAATTTTGTAGATTTCTTAATTTAGAGAACCTTGCGATTTTACAAAACAAAACAACAAAAATTACAATTTTCCAATTTTGGCGATTTCTTTATTTAAAGTGCTTTGCGATTTTTAAGTTTTCACAGTCTTTACTATTTTGGCTGGCGAAAATCCTCTGACTGAACCCTCCACGAGGGTGCCGGCTGGGCAATGGATACTGCATCGTCTCGGGCGACCGAGAGATGTCAGCATCACTTGCTCGCTTATGAGACCTTGCAATTTCTAGCTAAGGGACTGGGCCCAAGCTTTTTAGATTTACTCTGGAAAGCTGAGGTCCAGGACCATGGTCAGAGGTACTTGGCAGCAAGTATGAAATGCATCATGAATCCTTGGATTCAACAATGGAGGATGACATAGAGGCGTCAACTCGGGCTGGGATGTCAGCCCAAACGTCGGTGGGAAGTGTGACCGCTACCACCGGCGGGCACGGGGAGGAGAAATCCTCTCTGCGTGTCGCCAGTGGTCACGACGGTGGAGTGGACAAACTCCATCGACAGGAGGGTGTGGACCTGGAAACAGCTGCCACGGAGTCGGAGTCTTTGCTCACAGGCTCATCGATAACGGAGTCCGAGCTAGCGCTTCCGCTAGCGAGGATGCCGTTGGATGAGTCATCGAGCACTGATGAAGACGAAGTGACAGTAGTCCAGGGACCATCCAGTAAGAAAGGCGCAAACCTCAAGCGCAAACAACGCTCAGGGTATAAGAGCTCTCTCAAGTTCCTCAAGGGACTGGAAGGCCGCAACCCAAGCGTGAGAGGAAATTGCGCAAAAAGCACGAATACAACGTGCGGCGGTATTTGAGGCTCGCTGGCGTGACCGGCAACACTCAGTCCGCTGAACCGAGTATGAGTGCACGGTGCCAGGGTGACAAGGGGTTTCAGGCAGTAGCCGTAGCCAACCCGACGGAGGAAGTCAAACCTTCCACGTCGAAGTTGGTGGAACCAAAGAAACCCAAGTCACCCTTAGTAGGAAAAAAGCGTGCACCAGGTATGCTTGCAACAACCACACCTCCTGGAAAGGAGAGAACGGTGAGCAAGCTACCGAAAAAGGCCAACCCACCTGTCAGCAAGAGGCAGAGGTCAGACGACTCGGCAAAGGCTTCGGAGAGCAAGCGGGTGTGTCCAGGGGACATCCTGGCCAGCTTGAGCACGAAGCCGGAGCTACAGGTAGCCATCATCGACAGAAGCAACCCGGATGGGAAGCTTTCTATTGATAACTGGCTTATCCTGGAAGGGTTAATTGACCAGGGGATTGCTGATGCCATCACTCGACCGCTGAATCCGTTCGTGGCAGAGTTTGATGGCATCAACTGGTACAAAGGTGTTAAAGTGGTGGCATGTGCCAACGAGGAATCCCTGCGATTCCTCAAAGACACATTGCTGAAACTGGAAGCGCCGTGGCCAGGAGCAAGAATTGACGTCGTCCCTGTAGACCAAATTCCTGAGCGGACGATCATTAAGGTCTGGATCCCACCTCCCATCAGGGAGGATCGAACCACCCTTATATTGATCAAAAGCCAGAATGCGGACTGTCACACAGCGGACTGGACGATCAATAGAGGTCTCGCCCGAGACAAAGGAAACGGCAAGGATCTATGGATCAGCATTGGTCCAGAGTCCAAGAGCCAACTCCTTAGTAAGCAAGGCCGGCTGAAGATGGGAATGGGTTGCGTTCGGGCAATCATTCCTGGAGGCGCTGGGCGCGTAGATGTTAGGTCGACCGGAAAGAATTCGGGTAATGCAGATTAATCTGCACCACTCGAGGGTTCCTTCCACAGACCTACTACGGTGGATGGACAAGGAGAGGGTGGATGTGGCTCTCATCCAAGAACCCTGGATCGTAGGTGAAAGGGTTTGCGGTTTGGGAGCCCGCGGATACCATCTCCTTGTCCCGAAAACTGTGGGTAAGTCCAGAACCTGTATCGTGGTAAGAACCGGACTTAATGTGCTCTTCTCTTCCAGTTACAGCAACAGGGACTTGACGGTAGCGCTATGCGAGCGTAGGAACGGACCCAGTCTTTACCTAGCCTCAGCATACCTCCCGTACGAAGAAAAGGATCCACCGTCGGAAAGTATTCGAGCCCTCATTCAGCATGCGCAGAAAGAGGGCACGGATCTAATCCTTGGGTGTAATGCTAATGCCCACAATACCTTTTGGGGGAGCAAAGACACCAACGAGAGAGGGGAGTCGCTGCTTGAATTCGTGATGCTCACTAATCTTAATGTGTGTAATCGGGGTAGCCACCCCACCTTCCGCAATAAGAACCGAGCCGAGGTTATAGATTTAACTCTAGCGACCAACAGCGACTCCCTCTCCGTAGAAGACTGGCACGTATCCACGGAATGCTCCTTTTCGGATCATTACAGGATAGTGTTCGAAATTGGATGGTCCAGAGAGGCAAAGGCGCCCTTCAGGAACCCACGAAAGGCAAACTGGGTCAAATACTCAAAGCTTGTTATGGAATCTATTCCCAACCACCCAGTGGGAAGGCTAGACAACCCAGACAAGTTGGAGGAATCGACCCAGAATGTCACAGATACTCTATGTAAGGCCTTCATCAAATCCTGTCCAATCAGCCGTCCACCGAAGTCAAACCGCAACAAGTGGTGGACTCCGGAACTCGGCCAGATACGAAAGGAAACGAGAAAGCTTTACAATAGAGCAAAAGACGGAAACTGCCAGGTAGACTGGAATGCCTACCATAACAGTTTCAAGACCTTCAAGAAGGAAATCAGAAGGGCAAAAAGAGACTCATGGTCTAAATTTTGCGAGGAACTAACCAACACCACTGAAGCGTCCAGACTTCGAAGGTTGTTGGCGAAAGATCCAGCCACACCGGGGCTGCTTTGCAACCTGGATGGCACATTCGCTAAAAATAGTCAGGAGTCTCTGCAACTCCTCATGAACGCACACTTTCCAGGCTGCACACAAGCTGAAGACGAGAATGAGATCCCCTCCTCTCACATCAGCGGCGAGCCGGAGGAAAACCCGCTTCATGAGAGTCAAGTCCTAATCGACGAAATTGCCAACACTGAGAAGATAATCTGGGCTATCAAGTCGTTCCACCCCTACAAATCAGCAGGACCGGATGACATCAGACCAGTCATGTTACAGATGGTATGCGTACATCTGTCGCAATGGCTACTAGAAATCTTCAGGGGATGTCTCCTTACAGGATACATTCCAAAAACCTGGAGAGAAGTGAGGGTGGCATTCATTCCCAAAGCAGGAAAGATAAACCACTCCTCAGCAAAAGATTATAGGCCCATAAGTCTCTCATCGTTTTTATTGAAAACACTAGAGAGACTTCTGGACCTTCATCTCAGAAGTAAGCTAACACCTCACACATTTAGCAAGTCCCAACACGCCTACCTCAAAGGTAGATCAGTAGAGACTGCTCTGCACGAGGTGGTTAGCACAATTGAAGGCACACTGCAAAGGAAGGAGTTTACGTTAGCGGCATTTCTCGACATAGAGGGTGCCTTTAACAATGTCAGGATCGAGTCTATAACGGCAGCACTTGTCAACCTAGGCTCACACCCGACAATCACTCGATGGCTTAGCAACATGCTTCGCCAAAGAATGATAAACGCCCAACTCTGCGCCTCAACTATCAGGAGAAGGGCAACCAGGGGCACCCCGCAAGGGGGTGTGATATCCCCCTTGTTGTGGAACATTGTCCTTAATGACCTTCTTCTCAAACTGAAGTATAAGGGATGCAGAGTGACTGCTTATGCGGACCTGGTTCTAATGGTAACTGGCAGATTCCTGCCAACAGTCAGTGAGCTAATAACGCCGCACTGAGTGAAACTCTGCGATGGGCAGAACACAACGGTCTTGGGGCCAACCCACAAAAGACCGAACTTGTTCTGTTCACTCGAAAATATAAGATACCGAGCTTCAAGCTTCCGTCACTGGGAGGGACAGAGCTCAAGTTATCAAAGGAGGCTAAGTACCTTGGAGTAATCCTGGACTCCAAACTCTCCTGGAGGAGAAACTCGGAGGAAAGGATGAAGAAAGCGTTACAAGCCTTCTTTGTGTGCAAAAAGACCTTTGGTAAAGGATGGGGATTGCAACCGTACATCCTTCACTGGTTCTACACTGCAATTGTCAGACCTATACTGACGTACGGGGCTCTTGTATGGTGGGAGGCGGGGCACACCGACTCCTATCTAAACAATCTCCGCAAAGTCCAGAGACTAGCTTGTTTGGGAATAACAGGATGTATTCGTTCTACCCCCCAAGCAGCGCTGGATGTAATGTTAAATCTGGAGCCCATCGGAGTCTTCCTCAAGCACGCGGCAGCAAGTGCGGTCAGGCTTCACGCCCAATGCCTCCTTAAGCCTGGTGCAGGTCACAACTCCATTCTACGTACAGTAGAATTGACTGTGGCTGAGAACGACTACTGGGTACCAGAACATAAGTGGGATAACAGGTTTACAGCTGAATTCCCTGACAGGTCCGATTGGCAACAGGAATCTCCTTTGAGGCAGAATGAGTTGTCAATCTACACAGACGGATCAAAGACGATAGAAGGCACTGGATCGGGGGTCTTCTCCGAAGACCTTGCAACCAAGCTTTCCTTTCGTCTTCCTGACTGGTATAGTGTGTTTCAAGCGGAGATTTACGCTGTTTGGCAAGCGACCAAGTTGGTACGGACACTGGGCGGGAGCCCGAGGGACGTTTCCATCTATGTCGACAGCCAATCAGCGATAAAAGCACTCGCATCGAACACCATTAAGAGTAAACTAACCCGAGACACAGTGATGTCACTAAACCTATGCCAACCACACTCTATCAGACTTGTCTGGGTACCTGGGCACATGGGAGTGCCAGGTAACGAGGCGGCTGATGAATGTGCTCGACTGGGATCAGCGTCATCAGAAACTCTCGCGGTGAACGATATAAAGAGACCTATTCAGCACGTGCTATCGGAACTTAATTGTTCCATGAGAACGGCGGCTGAGAGACACTGGGCAGCATCATCGGGCTGCGAGGTGTCAAAAGCACTCTGGCCAAGAAACCGTCCCAAGCGAACAACCGAGCTCTTAAACTTTAAAAGGAACAAGATAAGGTTACTGACAGGAGTCTTAACGGGACACTGCTACATCGGCCGTATGGCTCAACGGTACGGTGGACCCCGACAGGACTTCTGTCGCAGCTGTGGGGACGAAGAGGAAACCGAGAGTATCCAGCATCTTCTCTGCGACTGCCCTGCACTTCTTTGAAAGCGGACCCAATTTCTGGGCCAGCCTTTCTTTGCGGAACTGGGCAGTCTTGGGAATATTCGGCTGGAGAACATGGCGCTTTTCCTCGACTCTACTGGCTGGTTCCATAGGCTACCGCAGCCCAACAGAACTGGCCAGTAGCACGTAGACCATTAGAGCCTTTTCCTCCAATATCCCAACAATCCCTCCCAATCCCTTCTACTCCTACAGTTCATTCAGATCAGGCATCACAATGGACCATATGGTCTCCGGGTGCTCTCGACTCCGGTCGAGCTGCCTGCTCAACCTAACCTAACCTTACTATTTTGAAAAAATTTTCTTTTTTTTTATCAAATTTTCGGAAATTTTGCAAAATTTTAATTTTTTTCGATTTTTGAATTTTTAGAATTTTTGCATTTTTCTCGATTTTTTTCATTTCAACAAAAATTACAATTTTCCAATTTTGTAGATTTCTTAATTTAGAAACCTTTGCGATTTTACAGTTTTCACAGTTGTTACTATTTTGGAAAAAATTTCTTTTGTTATCAAATTTCGGAAATTTTCAATTTTTTCGATTTTTGAATTAAGGAAATTTTAGCATTTTTCTTGATATTTTTAATTGAACAAAAATTACAATTTTCCAATTTTGGCGATTTATTTATTTAAAGAGCTTTGCGATTTTTAAGTTTTCACAGTCTTTACTATTTTGAAAAAATTTAATTTTTTATCAAATTTCGGAAATTTTTCAAAATTTTAAATTTTGTCGATTGTTGAATTTTAGGAATTTTTGCATTTTTCTCAATTTTTTTATTTTAACAAAATTTACAATATTCAAAATTTGTCCATTTCTTTATTTAGGGAACTTTGCGATTTTACAGTTTTCACAGTTTTTACAATTTTGGAAAAAATTTCT
The DNA here is from genome assembly GCA_963583835.1 of Drosophila immigrans. Lineage (NCBI taxonomy): Eukaryota > Metazoa > Arthropoda > Insecta > Diptera > Drosophilidae > Drosophila > Drosophila immigrans. The sequence goes on along the minus strand of CAUZWO010000098.1, from coordinate 433,064 downwards.
TTTTTATCAAATTTCGGAAAATTTCCAAAATTTTAATTTTTTTCGATTTTTGAATTTTTAGAATTTTTGCATTTTTCTCGATTTTTTCATTTTAACAAAAATTACAACTTTTAAATTTTTTAGATTTCTTAATTTAGAGAATTTTGTGATTTTGTCGATTTAACAGTTTTTACTATTTTGAAAATTTTTTTTTTTTTATCAATTTTCGGAAATTTTCGGAAATTTTTAATTTTTTTCGATTTTTGAATTTAGGGAATTTTAGCATTTTTCTTGATATTTTTAATTCAACAAAAATTACAATTTTCCAATTTTGGCGATTTCTTTATTTAAAGAGCTTTGCGATTTTTAAGTTTTCACAGTCTTTACTATTTTGAAAAAATTAAATTTTTTATCAAATTTCGGAAATTTTTCAAAATTTAAAATTTTGTCGATTGTTGAATTTTAGGAATTTTTGCATTTTTCTCAATTTTTTTATTTTAACAAAATTTACAATATTCAAAATTTGTCCATTTCTTTATTTAGGGAACTTTGCGATTTTACAGTTTTCACAGTTTTTACAATTTCGGAAAAATTTTCTTTTTAATCAAATTTCGGAAAATTTCCAAAATTTTAATTTTTTTCGATTTTTGAATTTTTAGAATTTTTGCATTTTTCTCGATTTTTTTCATTTCAACAAAAATTACAATTTTCCAATTTTGTAGATTTCTTAATTTAGAGAACTTTGCGATTTTACAGTTTTCACAGTTTTTACTATTTTGAAAAAATTTTGTTTTGTTCGGAAATTTTCCGAAATTTTAAATTTTTTCGATTTTTGAATTAAGGGAATTTTAGCATTTTTCTTGATATTTTTAATTCAACAAAAATTACAATTTTCCAATTTTGGCGATTTCTTTATTTAAAGAGCTTTGCGATTTTAAAGTTTTCACAGTCTTTGATATTTTTAAAAAATTTAATTTTTTATCAAATTTCGGAAATTTTTCGAAATTTAAATTTTGTCGATTGTTGAATTTTAGCATTTTTATCGAGTTTTTTTTTTTTTTTTTTAAATTAACAATATTCAAATTTTGTCCATTTAATTATTTAGGGAACTTTGCGATTTTACAGTTTTTACAATTTTGGAAAAATTTTCTTTTTTATCAAATTTCGGAAAGTTTCCGAAATTTTTAATTTTTTTCGATTTTTGAATTTTTAGAATTTTCGCATTTTTCTCGATTTTTTCATTTCAACAAAAATTACAACTTTTAAATTTTTTAGATTTCTTAATTTAGAGAATTTTGTGATTTTGTCGATTTAACAGTTTTTACTATTTTGAAAATTTTTTTTTTTTTTTATCAATTTTCGGAAATTTTCGGAAATTTTTAATTTTTTTCGATTTTTGAATTTAGGGAATTTTAGCATTTTTCTTGATATTTTTAATTCAACAAAAATTACAATTTTCCAATTTTGGCGATTTCTTTATTTAAAGAGCTTTGCGATTTTAAAGTTTTCACAGTCTTTACTATTTTGAAAAAATTTAATTTTTTTATCAAATTTCGGAAAATTTCCGAAATTTTAAATTTTGTCGATTGTTGAATTTTAGGAATTTTTGCATTTTTCTCAATTTTTTTATTTTAACAAAATTTACAATATTCAAAATTTGTCCATTTCTTTATTTAGGGAACTTTGCGATTTTACAGTTTTCACAGTTTTTACAATTTTAGAAAAATTTTTTTTTTATCAAATTTCGGAAAATTTCCGAAATTTTTAATTTTTTTTTGATTTTTTAATTTTTAGAATCTTTGCATTTTTCTCGATTTTTTCATTTCAACAAAAATTATAATTTTCCAATTTTGTAGATTTCTTTATTAAGAGAAGTTTGTGATTTTGTCGATTTAACAGTTTTTACTATTTTGAAAAAATTTTCTTTTTTTATCAAATTTTCGGAAATTTTGCAAAATTTTAATTTTTCTCGATTTTTGAATTTTTAGAATTTTTGCATTTTTCTCGATTTTTTTCATTTCAACAAAAATTACAATTTTCCAATTTTGTAGGTTTCTTAATTTAGAAACCTTTGCGATTTTACAGTTTTCACAGTTGTTACTATTTTGAAAAAAATTTCTTTCGTTATCAAATTTCGGAAATTTTCAATTTTTTCGATTTTTGAATTTAGGGAATTTTAGCATTTTTCTTGATATTTTTAATTCAACAAAACTTACAATTTTCCAATTTTGGCGATTTATTTATTTAAAGAGCTTTGCGATTTTTAAGTTTTCACAGTCTTTACTATTTTGAAAAAATTTAATTTTTTTATCAAATTTCGGAAATTTTTCGAAATTTTAAATTTTGTCGATTGTTGAATTTTAGGAATTTTTGCATTTTTCTTAATTTTTTTATTTTAACAAAATTTACAATATTCAAAATTTGTCCATTTCTTTATTTAGGGAACTTTGCGATTTTACAGTTTTCACAGTTTTTACAATGTTGGAAAAATTTTCTTTTTTATCAAATTTCGGAAAATTTCCAAAATTTTAATTTTTTTCGATTTTTGAATTTTTAGAATTTTTGAATTTTTCTCGATTTTTTTAATTTCAACAAAAATTACAATTTTCCAATTTTGTAGATTTCTTAATTTAGAGAACTTTGCGATTTTACAGCTTTCACAGTTTTTACTATTTTGAAAAAAATTTGTTTTGTTCGGAAATTTTCCGAAATTTTAAATTTGTTCGATTTTTGAATTTAGGGAATTTTAGCATTTTTCTTGATATTTTTAATTCAACAAAAATTACAATTTTCCAATATTGGCGATTTATTTATTTAAAGAGCTTTGCGATTTTAAAGTTTTCACAGTCTTTGCTATTTTTAAAGAATTTAATTTTTTTATCAAATTTCGGAAATTTTCCGAAATTTTAAATTTTGTCGATTGTTGAATTTTAGCATTTTTATCGAATTTTTTTTTTTTTTTTAATTAACAATATTCAAATTTTGTCCATTTCCTTATTTAGGGAACTTTGCGATTTTACAGTTTTTACAATTTTGGAAAAAATTTTCTTTTTTATCAAATTTCAGAAAGTTTCCGAAAATTTTAATTTTTTTCGATTTTTGAATTTTTAGAATTTTCGCATTTTTATCGGTTTTTTCATTTCAACAAAACTTAAAATTTTTAAATTTTTTAGATTTCTTAATTTAGAGAATTTTGTGATTTTGTCGATTTAACAGTTTTTACTATTTTGAAAAAATTTTCTTTTTTTATCAAATTTCGGAAATTTTCGGAAATTTTTAACTTTTTCGATTTTTGAATTTAGGGAATTTTAGCATTTTTCTTGATATTTTTAATTCAACAAAAATTACAATTTTCAAAATTTGTCCATTTCTTTATTTAGGGAACTTTGTGATTTTACAGTTTTCACAGTTTTTACAATTTTGAAAAAAAATTTTTTTTGTTATCAAATTTCGGAAATTTTAAATTTTGTCGATTGTTGAATTTTAGGAATTTTTGCATTTTTCTCAATTTTTTTATTTTAACAAAATTTACAATATTCAAAATTTGTCCATTTCTTTATTTAGGGAACTTTGCGATTTTACAGTTTTCACAGTTTTTACAATTTTGAAAAAAAATTTTTTTTGTTATCAAATTTCGGAAATTTTAAATTTTGTCGATTGTTGAATTTTAGGAATTTTTGCATTTCTCTCAATTTTTTTATTTTAACAAAATTTACAATATTCAAAATTTGTCCATTTCTTTATTTAGGGAACTTTGCGATTTTACAGTTTTCACAGTTTTAACAATTTTGGAAAAATTTTCTTTTTTATCAAATTTCGGAAAATTTCCGAAATTTTTATTTTTTTTTTATTTTTGTATTTTTAGAATTTTTGCATTTTTCTCAATTTTTTCATTTCAACAAAAATTACAATTTTCCAATTTTGTAGATTTCTAAATAAAGAGAAGTTTGTGATTTTGTCGATTTAACAGTTTTTACTATTTTGAAAATTTTTTCTTTTTTTATCAAATTTCCAAAATTTTGCAAAATTTTAATTTTTTTCGAGTTTTGAATTTTTAGAATTTTCGCATTTTTCTCGATTTTTTCATTTCAACAAAAATTACAATTTTCCAATTTTGTAGATTTCTTAATTTAGAGAACCTTGCGATTTTACAGTTTTCACAGTTTTTACTATTTTGAAAAAAATTTGTTTTGTTCGGAAATTTTGCGAAATTTTAAATTTTTTCGATTTTTGAATTTTCGGAATTTTAGCATTTTTCTTGATATTTTTAATTCAACAAAAATTACAATTTTCCAATTTTGGCGATTTCTTTATTTAAAGAGCTTTGCGATTCTTAAGTTTTCACAGTCTTTACTATTTTGAAAAAATTTAATTTTTTTAACAAATTTCGGAAATTTTCCGAAATTTTAAATTTTGTCGATTGTTAAATTTTAGGAATTTTTGCATTTTTCTCAATTTTTTTATTTTAACAATATTTACAATATTTAAACTTTGTCCATTTCTTTATTTAGGGAACTTTGCGATTTTACAGTTTTCACAGTTTTAACAATTTTGGAAAAATTTTCTTTGTTATCAAATTTCTCAATTTTTTTATTTTAACAATATTTACAATATTTAAATTTTGTCCATTTCTTTATTTAGGGAACTTTGCGATTTTACAGTTTTCACAGTTTTAACAATTTTGGAAAAATTTTCTTTTTTATCAAATTTCGAAAATTTCCGAAATTTTTATTTTTTTTTTATTTTTTTATTTTTAGAATTTTTGCATTTTTCTCAATTTTTTCATTTCAACAAAAATTACAATTTTCCAATTTTGTAGATTTCTAAATAAAGAGAAGTTTGTGATTTTGTCGATTTAACAGTTTTTACTATTTTGAAAATTTTTTCTTTTTTTATCAAATTTCCAAAATTTTGCAAAATTTTAATTTTTTTCGAGTTTTGAATTTTTAGAATTTTCGCATTTTTCTCGATTTTTTCATTTCAACAAAAATTACAATTTTCCAATTTTGTAGATTTCTTAATTTAGAGAACTTTGCGATTTTACAGTTTTCACAGTTTTTACTATTTTGAAAAAAATTTGTTTTGTTCGGAAATTTTCCGAAATTTTAAATTTGTTCGATTTTTGAATTAAGGGAATTTTAGCATTTTTCTTGATATTTTTAATTCAACAAAAATTACAATTTTCAAATTTTGGAGATTTCTTTATTTAAAGTGTTTTGCGATTTTTAAGTTTTCACAGTCTTTACTATTTTGAAAAAATGTTCTTTTTTTATCAAATTTTCGGAAATTTTGCAAAATTTTAATTTTTTTCGATTTTTGAATTTTTAGAATTTTCTAATTTTTCTCGATTTTTTCATTTCAACAAAAATTACAATTTTCCAATTTTGTAGATTTCTTAATTTAGAGAACTTTGCGATTTTACAGTTTTCACAGTTTTTACTATTTTGAAAAAAATTTAATTTTTTTTATCTAATTTCGGAAATTTTCCGAAATCTTAAATTTTTTCGACTTTTGTATTTTGGGAATTTTTTCGGAAATTTTCCGAAATTTTAAGTTTTTTCAATTTTTGAATTTAGGGAATTTTAGCATTTTTCTTGATATTTTTAATTCAACAAAAATTAAAATTTTCCAATTTTGGCGATTTCTTTATTTAAAGAGCTTTGCGATTTTAGAGTTTTCGCAGTCTTTACTATTTTGAAAAAATTTTATTTTTATATCGAATTTCGGAAAAATTCCGAAATTTTGAATTTTCTTTTGATTTTTGAATTATTGCATTTTTCTCGATTTTTTCATTTCAAAAAAATTACAATTTTCCAATTTTGTAGATTTCTAAATTTAAACAGCATTGCGATTTTTAAGTTTTCACAGTCTTTACTATTTTGAAAAAAATTTCTTTTGTTATCGAATTTCGGAAATTTTCCGAAATTTTAAATTTTGTCGATTGTTGAATCTTAGGAGTTTTTGCATTTTTCTCGATTTTCGTATTTTTAACAAAATTTACAATATTTAAATTTTGTCCATTTTTTATACCCGCTACCCATAGGGTAGAAGGGTATTATGACTTAGTGCCAACAGAAAATGTATGTAACAGGTAGAAGGAGGCATCTCCGACCACATAAACTATATATATTCTTGATCAGTGTCAACAGCCGAGACGATATAGCCATGTCCGTCTGTCCGTCTGTCCGTCTGTCCGTCTGTATGAACACCTAGATCTCAGAGACTATAAGAGCTAGAGCTATCAAATTTGGGGACAGTACTCCTATAGGTCCTACGCAGATCAAATTTATTTCAAAAGTTGGATGCCACGCCCCTTTCCGCCCCCAAAAGTCTGTAAAATCCGTATTAATAGACCTAGAGCATTGAATTTTGGCGTGCATAATAAAAATTATATTCTCAACGATTCCTGTGAATTTCGTTGAGATCGAATGAAAAACAAGGAAGTTATTAAAGAATCAATTTTATATGCAAAATTCACTTGCAGCTGCCCGCGCTTTGTTTGTTTAGTTGACAGTGACCATAAGGATGTTGACCATAAGGATGTTGTGGATTTTTACCCGCTATTTTCAAAATATATACAAAAAACCTAAATTTTTGAATTTTTCTCGATTTTTTCATTTCAACAAAATTTACAATATTCAAATTTTGTATATTTCTTAATTTAACAAGTAAGAAAGCTACAGTCGAGAGTGCTCGACCGTATGATACCCGCAACCCATTTCGAGAGAAAACAAAAAACATAAATGATATTTTAACAAAAAATATACCAAATATACTAAAACTTAATTTTTGTATATATTTGAAAATAGCGGGTAAAATACACAACACCGCTATGGTCACACTGTCAACTTAACAAACAAAGCGCGGGCAGCTGCAAGTGAATTTTGCATATAAAATTGATTCATTAATAACTTCCTTGTTTTTCATTCGATTTCAACCAAATTCACAGGAGTCATTCAGACTATCATTGTTATTATGCATACTAAAATTCAATGCTCTAGGTCTATTATTACGGCTTTTACAGTTTTTGGGGGCGGAAAGGGGCGTGGCAAAAATCTAAAATAAACTTGATCTGCGTAAGACCTACACAAATACTGTCACCAAATTTGATATCTCTAGGTCAATCAGACACTTAAAACGTCCATATGCATTGGGAACAACAATTTTGATAAATAATTACGCGAATAACTTTTGTTCTACTAATCCGATTTTTACCAAAATTACAGGGTATATTAAGAGTGTCAAGCGCAGATGGGTTACCAGATTACACATCATTACACAAAGAACTTTTGGAGTTATACGCAATTTACATAAAAAAAAACTTGACTTTTTCTAGATTAATGCTTATTGTGGGCGAAGGGGGCGTGGCATCCAACTTTTGAAATAAACTTGATCTGCGTAGGGTATGAAGGAACATTTTTGCCAAATTTGGCGTCTCTATGTCTTATAGTCTCTGAGATCCAGGTGTTCATACAGACAGACAGACGGACAGACGGACAGACGGACAGACGGACAGACGGACAGACGGACATGGCTATATCGTCTCGGCTGTTGACGCTGATTAAGAATATATATACTTTATGGGGTCGGAGATGCCTCCTTCTGCCTGTTACATACATTTCCTGTTGGCACTAAGTCATAATACCCTTCTACCCTATGGGTAGCGGGTATAAAAAGCTTTGCGATTTTTAAGTTTTCACAGTTTTTACTATTTTGAACAAAATATCTTTTGTTATTAAATTTCGGAAATTTTCCGAAAATTTTTCGATTTTTGAATTAAGGGAATTTTAGCATTTTTCTTGATATTTTTAATTCAACATAAATTACAATTTTTCAATTTTGGCGATTTCTTTATTTAAAGAGCTTTGCGATTTTTAAGTTTTCACAGTCTTTACTATTTTGAAAAAATTTTAATTTTTATACCCGCTACCCATAGGGTAGAAGGGTATTATGACTTAGTGCCAACAGAAAATGTATGTAACAGGCAGAAGGAGGCATCTCCGACCACATAAACTATATATATTCTTGATCAGTGTCAACAGCCGAGACGATATAGCCATGTCCGTCTGTCCGTCTGTATGAACACCTAGATCTCAGAGACTATAAGAGCTAGAGCTATCAAATTTGGGGACAGTACTCCTATAGGTCCTACGCAGATCAAGTTTATTTCAAAAGTTGGAAGCCACGCCCCTTTCCGCCCCCAAAAGTCTGTAAAATCCGTATTAATAGACATAGAGCATTGAATTTTGGCATGCATAATAAAAGTTATATTCTCAACGATTCCTGTGAATTTCGTTGAGATCGAATGAAAAACAAGGAAGTTATTAAAGAATCAATTTTATATGCAAAATTCACTTGCAGCTGCCCGCGCTTTGTTTGTTTAGTTGACAGTGACCATAAGGATGTTGACCATATGGATGTTGTGGATTTTTACCCGCTATTTTCAAATATATACAAAAAAACAAGTTTTAGTATATTTGGTATATTTTTTGTTAAAATATCATTTAAGTTTTTTGTTTTCTCTCGAAATGGGTTGCGGGTATCATACGGTCGAGCACTCTCGACTGTAGCTTTCTTACTTGTTTTATTTAGGGAACTTTGCGATTTTACAGTTTTTACTATTTTGAAAAAAATTTCTTTTGTTATCAAATTTCGGAAATTTAAAATTTTTTCGATTTTTGAATTAAGGGAATTTTAGCATTTTTCTTGATATTTTAAATTCAACAAAAATTACAATTTTCCAATTTTTGCGATTTCTTTATTTAAAGAGCTTTGCGATTTTTAAGTTCTTACAGTCTTTACTATTTTGAAAAATATTAATTTTTTTATCAAATTTCGGAAATTTTCCGAAATTTTAAATTTTGTCGATTGTTGAATTTTAGGAATTTTTGCATTTTTCTCGATTTTTTTTTTTTTTTTTTAATTAACAATATTCAAATTTTGTCCATTTCTTTATTTAGGGAACTTTGCGATTTTACAGTTTTTACAATTTTGGAAAATTTTCTTTATTTTCGAATTTCGGAAAGTTTCCGAAATTTTTAATTTTTTTCGATTTTTGAATTTTTAGAATTTTCGCATTTTTCTCGATTTTTTTATTTCAACAAAAATTACAATTCTTTCAATTTTTTAGATTTCTTAATTTAGAGAATTTTGTGATTTTGTCGATTTAATGTAATTTTTTTATCAAATTTCGGAAATTTTTCGAAATTTTAAATTTTGTCGATTGTTGAATTTTAGGAATTTTTGCATTTTTCTCATTTTTTTTATTTTAACAAAATTTACAATATTCAAAATTTGTCCATTTCATTATTTAGGGAACTTTGCGATTTTACAGTTTTCACAGTTTTTCCAATTGTGGAAAATATTTCTTTTTTATCAAATTTCGGAAAATTTCCAAAATTTAAATTTTTTTCGATTTTTGAATATTTAGAATTTTTGCATTTTTCTCGATTTTTTTCATTTCAACAAAAATTACAATTTTCCAATTTTGTAGATTTCTTAATTTAGAGAACCTTGCGATTTTACAAAACAAAACAACAAAAATTACAATTTTCCAATTTTGGCGATTTCTTTATTTAAAGTGCTTTGCGATTTTTAAGTTTTCACAGTCTTTACTATTTTGGCTGGCGAAAATCCTCTGACTGAACCCTCCACGAGGGTGCCGGCTGGGCAATGGATACTGCATCGTCTCGGGCGACCGAGAGATGTCAGCATCACTTGCTTGCTCATGAGACCTTGCAATTTCTAGCTAAGGGACTGGGCCCAAGCTTTTTAGATTTACTCTGGAAAGCTGAGGTCCAGGACCATGGTCAGAGGTACTTGGCAGCAAGTATGAAATGCATCATGAATCCTTGGATTCAACAATGGAGGATGACATAGAGGCGTCAACTCGGGCTGGGATGTCAGCCCAAACGTCGGTGGGAAGTGTGACCGCTACCACCGGCGGGCACGGGGAGGAGAAATCCTCTCTGCGTGTCGCCAGTGGTCACGACGGTGGAGTGGACAAACTCCATCGACAGGAGGGTGTGGACCTGGAAACAGCTGCCACGGAGTCGGAGTCTTTGCTCACAGGCTCATCGATAACGGAGTCCGAGCTAGCGCTTCCGCTAGCGAGGATGCCGTTGGATGAGTCATCGAGCACTGATGAAGACGAAATGACAGTAGTCCAGGGACCATCCAGTAAGAAAGGCGCAAACCTCAAGCGCAAACAACGCTCAGGGTATAAGAGCTCTCTCAAGTTCCTCAAGGGACTGGAAGGCCGCAACCCAGAGTCGTTGGACGAGCGTGAGAGGAAATTGCGCAAAAAGCACGAATACAACGTGCGGCGGTATTTGAGGCTCGCTGGCGTGACCGGCAACACTCAGTCCGCTGAACCGAGTATGAGTGCACGGTGCCAGGGTGACAAGGGGTTTCAGGCAGTAGCCGTAGCCAACCCGACGGAGGAAGTCAAACCTTCCACGTCGAAGTTGGTGGAACCAAAGAAACCCAAGTCACCCTTAGTAGGAAAAAAGCGTGCACCAGGTATGCTTGCAACAACCACACCTCCTGGAAAGGAGAGAACGGTGAGCAAGCTACCGAAAAAGGCCAACCCACCTGTCAGCAAGAGGCAGAGGTCAGACGACTCGGCAAAGGCTTCGGAGAGCAAGCGGGTGTGTCCAGGGGACATCCTGGCCAGCTTGAGCACGAAGCCGGAGCTACAGGTAGCCATCATCGACAGAAGCAACCCGGATGGGAAGCTTTCTATTGATAACTGGCTTATCCTGGAAGGGTTAATTGACCAGGGGATTGCTGATGCCATCACTCGACCGCTGAATCCGTTCGTGGCAGAGTTTGATGGCATCAACTGGTACAAAGGTGTTAAAGTGGTGGCATGTGCCAACGAGGAATCCCTGCGATTCCTCAAAGACACATTGCTGAAACTGGAAGCGCCGTGGCCAGGAGCAAGAATTGACGTCGTCCCTGTAGACCAAATTCCTGAGCGGACGATCATTAAGGTCTGGATCCCACCTCCCATCAGGGAGGATCGAACCACCCTTATATTGATCAAAAGCCAGAATGCGGACTGTCACACAGCGGACTGGACGATCAATAGAGGTCTCGCCCGAGACAAAGGAAACGGCAAGGATCTATGGATTAGCATTGGTCCAGAGTCCAAGAGCCAACTCCTTAGTAAGCAAGGCCGGCTGAAGATGGGAATGGGTTGCGTTCGGGCAATCATTCCTGGAGGCGCTGGGCGCGTAGATGTTAGGTCGACCGGAAAGAATTCGGGTAGTGCAGATTAATCTGCACCACTCGAGGGTTCCTTCCACAGACCTACTACGGTGGATGGACAAGGAGAGGGTGGATGTGGCTCTCATCCAAGAACCCTGGATCGTAGGTGAAAGGGTTTGCGGTTTGGGAGCCCGCGGATACCATCTCCTTGTCCCGAAAACTGTGGGTAAGTCCAGAACCTGTATCGTGGTAAGAACCGGACTTAATGTGCTCTTCTCTTCCAGTTACAGCAACAGGGACTTGACGGTAGCGCTATGCGAGCGTAGGAACGGACCCAGTCTTTACCTAGCCTCAGCATACCTCCCGTACGAAGAAAAGGATCCACCGTCGGAAAGTATTCGAGCCCTCATTCAGCATGCGCAGAAAGAGGGCACGGATCTAATCCTTGGGTGTAATGCTAATGCCCACAATACCTTTTGGGGGAGCAAAGACACCAACGAGAGAGGGGAGTCGCTGCTTGAATTCGTGATGCTCACTAATCTTAATGTGTGTAATCGGGGTAGCCACCCCACCTTCCGCAATAAGAACCGAGCCGAGGTTATAGATTTAACTCTAGCGACCAACAGCGACTCCCTCTCCGTAGAAGACTGGCACGTATCCACGGAATGCTCCTTTTCGGATCATTACAGGATAGTGTTCGAAATTGGATGGTCCAGAGAGGCAAAGGCGCCCTTCAGGAACCCACGAAAGGCAAACTGGGTCAAATACTCAAAGCTTGTTATGGAATCTATTCCCAACCACCCAGTGGGAAGGCTAGACAACCCAGACAAGTTGGAGGAATCGACCCAGAATGTCACAGATACTCTATGTAAGGCCTTCATCAAATCCTGTCCAATCAGCCGTCCACCGAAGTCAAACCGCAACAAGTGGTGGACTCCGGAACTCGGCCAGATACGAAAGGAAACGAGAAAGCTTTACAATAGAGCAAAAGACGGAAACTGCCAGGTAGACTGGAATGCCTACCATAACAGTTTCAAGACCTTCAAGAAGGAAATCAGAAGGGCAAAAAGAGACTCATGGTCTAAATTTTGCGAGGAACTAACCAACACCACTGAAGCGTCCAGACTTCGAAGGTTGTTGGCGAAAGATCCAGCCACACCGGGGCTGCTTTGCAACCTGGATGGCACATTCGCTAAAAATAGTCAGGAGTCTCTGCAACTCCTCATGAACGCACACTTTCCAGGCTGCACACAAGCTGAAGACGAGAATGAGATCCCCTCCTCTCACATCAGCGGCGAGCCGGAGGAAAACCCGCTTCATGAGAGTCAAGTCCTAATCGACGAAATTGCCAACACTGAGAAGATAATCTGGGCTATCAAGTCGTTCCACCCCTACAAATCAGCAGGACCGGATGACATCAGACCAGTCATGTTACAGATGGTATGCGTACATCTGTCGCAATGGCTACTAGAAATCTTCAGGGGATGTCTCCTTACAGGATACATTCCAAAAACCTGGAGAGAAGTGAGGGTGGCATTCATTCCCAAAGCAGGAAAGATAAACCACTCCTCAGCAAAAGATTATAGGCCCATAAGTCTCTCATCGTTTTTATTGAAAACACTAGAGAGACTTCTGGACCTTCATCTCAGAAGTAAGCTAACACCTCACACATTTAGCAAGTCCCAACACGCCTACCTCAAAGGTAGATCAGTAGAGACTGCTCTGCACGAGGTGGTTAGCACAATTGAAGGCACACTGCAAAGGAAGGAGTTTACGTTAGCGGCATTTCTCGACATAGAGGGTGCCTTTAACAATGTCAGGATCGAGTCTATAACGGCAGCACTTGTCAACATAGGCTCACACCCGACAATCACTCGATGGCTTAGCAACATGCTTCGCCAAAGAATGATAAACGCCCAACTCTGCGCCTCAACTATCAGGAGAAGGGCAACCAGGGGCACCCCGCAAGGGGGTGTGATATCCCCCTTGTTGTGGAACATTGTCCTTAATGACCTTCTTCTCAAACTGAAGTATAAGGGATGCAGAGTGACTGCTTATGCGGACCTGGTTCTAATGGTAACTGGCAGATTCCTGCCAACAGTCAGTGAGCTAATAACGCCGCACTGAGTGAAACTCTGCGATGGGCAGAACACAACGGTCTTGGGGCCAACCCACAAAAGACCGAACTTGTTCTGTTCACTCGAAAATATAAGATACCGAGCTTCAAGCTTCCGTCACTGGGAGGGACAGAGCTCAAGTTATCAAAGGAGGCTAAGTACCTTGGAGTAATCCTGGACTCCAAACTCTCCTGGAGGAGAAACTCGGAGGAAAGGATGAAGAAAGCGTTACAAGCCTTCTTTGTGTGCAAAAAGACCTTTGGTAAAGGATGGGGATTGCAACCGTACATCCTTCACTGGTTCTACACTGCAATTGTCAGACCTATACTGACGTACGGGGCTCTGGTATGGTGGGAGGCGGGGCACACCGACTCCTATCTAAACAATCTCCGCAAAGTCCAGAGACTAGCTTGTTTGGGAATAACAGGATGTATTCGTTCTACCCCCCAAGCAGCGCTGGATGTAATGTAAAATCTGGAGCCCATCGGAGTCTTCCTCAAGCACGCGGCAGCAAGTGCGGTCAGGCTTCACGCCCAATGCCTCCTTAAGCCTGGTGCAGGTCACAACTCCATTCTACGTACAGTAGAATTGACTGTGGCTGAGAACGACTACTGGGTACCAGAACATAAGTGGGATGACAGGTTTACAGCTGAATTCCCTGACAGGTCCGATTGGCAACAGGAATCTCCTTTGAGGCAGAATGAGTTGTCAATCTACACAGACGGATCAAAGACGATAGAAGGCACTGGATCGGGGGTCTTCTCCGAAGACCTTGCAACCAAGCTTTCCTTTCGTCTTCCTGACTGGTATAGTGTGTTTCAAGCGGAGATTTACGCTGTTTGGCAAGCGACCAAGTTGGTACGGACACTGGGCGGGAGCCCGAGGGACGTTTCCATCTATGTCGACAGCCAATCAGCGATAAAAGCACTCGCATCGAACACCATTAAGAGTAAACTAACCCGAGACACAGTGATGTCACTAAACCTATGCCAACCACACTCTATCAGACTTGTCTGGGTACCTGGGCACATGGGAGTGCCAGGTAACGAGGCGGCTGATGAATGTGCTCGGCTGGGATCAGCGTCATCAGAAACTCTCGCGGTGAACGATATAAAGAGACCTATTCAGCACGTGCTATCGGAACTTAATTGTTCCATGAGAACGGCGGCTGAGAGACACTGGGCAGCATCATCGGGCTGCGAGGTGTCAAAAGCACTCTGGCCAAGATACCGTCCCAAGCGAACAACCGAGCTCTTAAACTTTAAAAGGAACAAGATAAGGTTACTGACAGGAGTCTTAACGGGACACTGCTACATCGGCCGTATGGCTCAACGGTACGGTGGACCCCGACAGGACTTCTGTCGCAGCTGTGGGGACGAAGAGGAAACCGAGAGTATCCAGCATCTTCTCTGCGACTGCCCTGCACTTCTTTGAAAGCGGACCCAATTTCTGGGCCAGCCTTTCTTTGCGGAACTGGGCAGTCTTGGGAATATTCGGCTGGAGAACATGGCGCTTTTCCTCGACTCTACTGGCTGGTTCCATAGGCTACCGCAGCCCAACAGAACTGGCCAGTAGCACGTAGACCATTAGAGCCTTTTCCTCCAATATCCCAACAATCCCTCCCAATCCCTTCTACTCCTACAGTTCATTCAGATCAGGCATCACAATGGACCATATGGTCTCCGGGTGCTCTCGACTCCGGTCGAGCTGCCTGCTCAACCTAACCTAACCTTACTATTTTGAAAAAATTTTCTTTTTTTTATCAAATTTTCGGAAATTTTGCAAAATTTTAATTTTTTTCGATTTTTGAATTTTTAGAATTTTTGCATTTTTCTCGATTTTTTTCATTTCAACAAAAATTACAATTTTCCAATTTTGTAGATTTCTTAATTTAGAGAACTTTGTGATTTTGTCGATTTAACAGTTTTTACTATTTTGAAAATTTTTTTTTTTTTATCAATTTTCGGAAATTTTCGGAAATTTTTAATTTGTTTCGATTTTTGAATTTAGGGAATTTTAGCATTTTTCTTGATATTTTTAATTCAACAAAAATTACAATTTTCCAATTTTGGCGATTTCTTTATTTAAAGAGCTTTGCGATTTTAAAGTTTTCACAGTCTTTACTATTTTGAAAAAATTTAATTTTTTTATCAAATTTCGGAAAATTTCCGAAATTTTAAATTTTGTCGATTGTTGAAATTTAGGAATTTTTGCATTTTTCTCAATTTTTTTATTTTAACAAAATTTACAATATTCAAAATTTGTCCATTTCTTTATTTAGGGAACTTTGCGATTTTACAGTTTTCACAGTTTTTACAATTTTGGAAAAATTTTTTTTTTATCAAATTTCGGAAAATTTCCGAAATTTTTAATTTTTTTTTGATTTTTTAATTTTGAGAATCTTTGCATTTTTCTCGATTTTTTCATTTCAACAAAAATTACAATTTTCCAATTTTGTAGATTTCTAAATAAAGAGAAGTTTGTGATTTTGTCGATTTAACAGTTTTTACTATTTTGAAAAAATTTTCTTTTTTTATAAAATTTTCGGAAATTTTGCAAAATTTTAATTTTTTTCGATTTTTGAATTTTTAGAATTTTTGCATTTTTCTCGATTTTTTTCATTTCAACAAAAATTACAATTTTCCAATTTTGTAGATTTCTTAATTTAGAAACCTTTGCGATTTTACAGTTTTCACAGTTGTTACTATTTTGAAAAAAATTTCTTTCGTTATCAAATTTCGGAAATTTTCAATTTTTTCGATTTTTGAATTTAGGGAATTTTAGCATTTTTCTTGATATTTTTAATTCAACAAAAATTACAATTTTCCAATTTTGGCGATTTATTTATTTAAAGAGCTTTGCGATTTTAAAGTTTTCACAGTCTTTACTATTTTGAAAAAATTTAATTTTTTTATCAAATTTCGGAAATTTTTCGATATTTTAAATTTTGTCGATTGTTGAATTTTAGGAATTTTTGCATTTTTCTCAATTTTTTTATTTTAACAAAATTTACAATATTCAAAATTTGTCCATTTCTTTATTTAGGGAACTTTGCGATTTTACAGTTTTCACAGTTTTTACAATGTTGGAAAAATTTTCTTTTTTATCAAATTTCGGAAAATTTCCAAAATTTTAATTTTTTTCGATTTTTGAATTTTTAGAATTTTTGAATTTTTCTCGATTTTTTTAATTTCAACAAAAATTACAATTTTCCAATTTTGTAGATTTCTTAATTTAGAGAACTTTGCGATTTTACAGCTTTCACAGTTTTTACTATTTTGAAAAAAATTTGTTTTGTTCGGAAATTTTCCGAAATTTTAAATTTGTTCGATTTTTGAATTTAGGGAATTTTAGCATTTTTCTTGATATTTTTAATTCAACAAAAATTACAATTTTCCAATATTGGCGATTTATTTATTTAAAGAGCTTTGCGATTTTAAAGTTTTCACAGTCTTTGCTATTTTTAAAGAATTTAATTTTTTTATCAAATTTCGGAAATTTTCCGAAATTTTAAATTTTGTCGATTGTTGAATTTAAGCATTTTTATCGAGTTTTTTTTTTTTTTTTAATTAACAATATTCAAATTTTGTCCATTTCCTTATTTAGGGAACTTTGCGATTTTACAGTTTTTACAGTTTTTACAATTTTGGAAAAAATTTTCTTTTTATCAAATTTCAGAAAGTTTCCGAAAATTTTAATTTTTTTCGATTTTTGAATTTTTAGAATTTTCGCATTTTTATCGGTTTTTTCATTTCAACAAAACTTAAAATTTTTAAATTTTTTAGATTTCTTAATTTAGAGAATTTTGTGATTTTGTCGATTTAACAGTTTTTACTATTTTGAAAAAATTTTCTTTTTTTATCAAATTTCGGAAATTTTCGGAAATTTTTAAATTTTTCGATTTTTGAATTTAGGGAATTTTAGCATTTTTCTTGATATTTTTAATTCAACAAAAATTACAATTTTCCAATTTTGGCGATTTCTTTATTTAAAGAGCTTTGCGATTTTTAAGTTTTCACAGTCTTTTCTATTTTGAAAAAATGTAATTTTTTTATCAAATTTCGGAAAATTTCCGAAATTTTAAATTTTGTCGATTGTTGAATTTTAGGAATTTTTGCATTTTTCTCAATTTTTTTATTTTAACAAAATTTACAATATTCAAAATTTGTCCATTTCTTTATTTAGGGAACTTTGCGATTTTACAGTTTTTACAGTTTTTACAATTTTGGAAAAAAATTTCTTTTTTATCAAATTTCGGAAATTTTCCGAAATTTTTTGTCGATTGTTGAATTTTAGGAATTTTTGCATTTTTCTCAATTTTTTTATTTTAACAAAATTTACAATATTCAAAATTTGTCCATTTCTTTATTTAGGGAACTTTGCGATTTTACAGTTTTCACAGTTTTTACAATTTTGAAAAAAAAATTTTTTTTCAAATTTAGGAAATTTTCCGAAATTTTTCATTTTTTTTGATTTTTTAATTTTAGAATCTTTGCATTTTTCTCGATTTTTTCATTTCAACAAAAATTACAATTTTCCAATTTTGTAGATTTCTAAATTAAGAGAACTTTGTGATTTTGTCGATTTAACAGTTTTTACTATTTTGAAAAAATTTTCTTTTTTTTATCAAATTTTCGGAAATTTTGCAAAATTTTAATTTTTTTCGATTTTTGAATTTTTAGAATTTTCGCATTTTTCTCGATTTTTTCATTTAAAAAAAAATTACAATTTTCCAATTTTGTAGATTTCTTAATTTAGAGAACTTTGCGATTTTACAGTTTTCACAGTTTTTACTATTTTGAAAAAAATTTCTTTTGTTATCAAATTTCGGAAATTTAAAGTTTTTTCGATTTTTGAATTAAGGGAATTTTAGCATTTTTCTTGATATTTTTAATTCAACAAAAATTACAATTTTCCAATTTTGGCGATTTCTTTATTTAAAGAGCTTTGCGATTTTTAAGTTTTCACAGTCTTTTCTATTTTGAAAAAATGTAATTTTTTTATCAAATTACGGAAATTTTCCGAAATTTTAAATTTTGTCGATTGTTGAATTTTAGGAATTTTTGCATTTTTCTCAATTTTTTTATTTTAACAAAATTTACAATATTCAAAATTTGTCCATTTCTTTATTTAGGGAACTTTGCGATTTTACAGTTTTCACAGTTTTTACAATTTTGGAAAAATTTTCTTTTTTAACAAATTTCGGAAAATTTCCAAAATTTTAATTTTTTTCGATTTTTGAATTTTTAGAATTTTTGCATTTTTCTCGATTTTTTTCATTTCAACAAAAATTACAATCTTCCAATTTTGTAGATTTCTTAATTTAGAGAACTTTGCGATTTTACAGTTTTCACAGTTTTTACTATTTTGAAAAAAATTTTTTTTGTTCGGAAAATTTCCGAAATTTTAAATTTTTTCGATTTTTGAATTAAGGGAATTTTAGCATTTTTCTTGATATTTTTAATTCAACAAAAATTACAATTTTCCAATTTTGGCGACTTCTTTATTTAAAGAGCTTTGCGATTTTAGAGTTTTCGCAGTCTTTACTATTTTGAAAAAATTTAATTTTTATATCGAATTTCGGAAAAATTCCGAAATTTTTAATTTTATTTTGATTTTTGAATTTTTGCATTTTTCTCGATTTTTTCATTTCAAAAAAATTACAATTTTCCAATTTTGTAGATTTCGAAATTTAAACAGCTTAGCGATTTTTAAGTTTTCACAGTCTTTACTATTTTGAAAAAAATTTCTTTTGTTATCGAATTTCGGAAATTTTCCGAAATTTTAAATTTTGTCGATTGTTGAATTTTAGGAGTTTTTGCATTTTTCTCGATTTTCGTATTTTTAACAAAATTTACAATATTTAAATTTTGTCCATTTTTTTTATTTAGGGATTTTTGCGATTTTACAGTTTTCACAGTTTTTACTATTTTGAAAAAAATTTCTTTTTTATCATATTTCGGAAAATTTCCGAAATTTTTAATTTTTTGTGATTTTTTAATTTTTAGAATCTTTGCATTTTTCTATATTTTTTAATTTCAACAAAAATTACAATTTACCAATTTTGTAGATTTCTAAATTAAGAGAAGTTTGTGATTTTGTCGATTTAACAGTTTTTACTATTTTGAAAAAATTTTCTTTTTTTATCAAATTTTCGGAAATTTTGCAAAATTTTAATTTTTTTCGATTTTTGAATTTTTAGAATTTTCGCATTTTTCTCGATTTTTTTCATTTCAACAAAAATTACAATTTTCCAATTTTGTAGATTTCTTAATTTAGAAACCTTTGCGATTTTACAGTTTTCACAGTTGTTACTATTTTGGAAAAAATTTCTTTTGTTATCAAATTTCGGAAATTTTCAATTTTTTTCGATTTTTGAATTTAGGGAATTTTGGCATTTTTCTTGATATTTTTAATTCAACAAAAATTACAATTTTCCAATTTTGGCGATTTCATTATTTAAAGTGTTTTGCGATTTTTAAGTTTTCACAGTCTTTACTATTTTGAAAAAATGTTCTTTTTCTATCAAATTTTCGGAAATTTTGCAAAATTTTAATTTTTTTCGATTTTTGAATTTTTAGAATTTTTGCATTTTTCTCGATATTTTCATTTCAACAAAAATTACAATTTTCCAATTTTGTAGATTTCTTAATTTAGAAACCTTTGCGATTTTACAGTTTTCACAGTTGTTACTATTTTGGAAAAAATTTCTTTTGTTATCAAATTTCGGAAATTTTAAATTTTTTCGATTTTTGAATTTAGGAAATTTTAGCATTTTTCTCAATATTCAAAATTTTCGGAAATTTTTAATTTATTCGATTTTTGAATTTAGGGAATTTTAGCATTTTTCTTGATATTTTTAATTCAACAAAAATTACAATTTTCCAATTTTGGCGATTTCTTTATTTAAAGAGCTTTGCGATTTTTAAGTTTTCACAGTCTTTACTATTTTGAAAAATTTAATTTTTTTTTCAAATTTCGGAAATTTTCCGAAATTTTAAATTTTGTCGATTGTTGAATTTTAGGAATTTTTGCATTTTTCTTAATTTTTTTATTTTAACAAAATTTACAATATTCAAAATTTGTCCATTTCTTTATTTAGGGAACTTTGCGATTTTACAGTTTTCACAGTTTTTACAATTTTGGAAAATTTTTTTTTTTATCAGACTTCGGAAAATTTCCGAAATTTTTAATTTTTTTTTATTTTTTAATTTTTTGAATCTTTGCATTTTTCTCGATTTTTTCATTTTAACAAAAATTACAATTTACCAATTTTGTAGATTTCTAAATTAAGAGAAGTTTGTGATTTTGTCGATTTAACAGTTTTTAATATTTTGAAAAAATTTTCTTTTTTTATCAAATTTTCGGAAATTTTGCAAAATTTTAATTTTTTTCGATTTTTGAATTTTTAGAATTTTCGCATTTTTCTCGATTTTTTTCATTTCAACAAAAATTACAATTTTCCAATTTTGTAGATTTCTTAATTTAGAAACCTTTGCGATTTTACAGTTTTCACAGTTGTTACTATTTTGGAAAAAATTTCTTTTGTTATCAAATTTCGGAAATTTTCAATTTTTTTCGATTTTTGAATTTACGGTATTTTGGCATTTTTCTTGATATTTTTAATTCAACAAAAATTACAATTTTCCAATTTTGGCGATTTCTTTATTTAAAGAGCTTTGCGATTTTTAAGTTTTCACAGTCTTTACTATTTTGAAAAAATTTAATTTTTTTATCAAATTTCGGAAATTTTTCGAAATTTTAAATTTTGTCGATTGTTGAATTTTAGGAATTTTTGCATTTTTCTCAATATTCCAATATTTCGGAAATTTTTAATTTATTCGATTTTTGAATTTAGGGAATTTTAGCATTTTTCTTGATATTTTTAATTCAACAAAAATTACAATTTTCCAATTTTGGCGATTTCTTTATTTAAAGAGCTTTGCGATTTTTAAGTTTTCACAGTCTTTACTATTTTGAAAAATTTAATTTTTTTTTCAAATTTCGGAAATTTTCCGAAATTTTAAATTTTGTCGATTGTTGAATTTTAGGAATTTTTGCATTTTTCTTAATTTTTTTATTTTAACAAAATTTACAATATTCAAAATTTGTCCATTTCTTTATTTAGGGAACTTTGCGATTTTACAGTTTTCACAGTTTTTACAATTTTGGAAAATTTTTTTTTTTCTCAAACTTCGGAAAATTTCCGAAATTTTTAATTTTTTTTGATTTATTAATTTTTTGAATCTTTGCATTTTTCTCGATTTTTTCATTTTAACAAAAATTACAATTTTCCAATTTTGTAGATTTCTAAATTAAGAGAAGTTTGTGATTTTGTCGATTTAACAGTTTTTACTATTTTGAAAAAATTTTCTTTTTTTATCAAATTTTCGGAAATTTTGCAAAATTTTAATTTTTTTCGATTTTTGAATTTTTAGAATTTTCGCATTTTTCTCGATTTTTTTCATTTCAACAAAAATTACAATTTTCCAATTTTGTAGATTTCTTAATTTAGAAACCTTTGCGATTTTACAGTTTTCACAGTTGTTACTATTTTGGAAAACATTTCTTTTGTTATTAAATTTCGGAAATTTTCAATTTTTTTCGATTTTTGAATTTACGGAATTTTGGCATTTTTCTTGATATTTTTAATTCAACAAAAATTACAATTTTCCAATTTTGGCGATTTCTTTATTTAAAGAGCTTTGCGATTTTTAAGTTTTCACAGTCTTTACTATTTTGAAAAAATTTAATTTTTTTATCAAATTTCGGAAATTTTTCGAAATTTTAAATTTTGTCGATTGTTGAATTTTAGGAATTTTTGCATTTTTCTCAATTTTTTTATTTTAACAAAATTTACATTATTCAAAATTTGTCAATTTCTTTATTTAGGGAACTTTGCGATTTTACAGTTTTCACAGTTTTTACAATTTTGGAAAAAATTTCTTTTTATCAAATTTCGGAAAATTTCCAAAATTTTAATTTTTTTCGATTTTTGAATTTTTGCATTTTTCTCGATTTTTTTCATTTCAACAAAAATTACAATTTTCCAATTTTTTAGATTTCTTAATTAAGAGAATTTTGTGATTTTGTCGACTTAACAGTTTTTACTATTTTGAAAAAAATTTGTTTTGTTCGGAAATTTTCCGAAATTTTAAATTTGTTCGATTTTTGAATTAATGGAATTTTTGCATTTTTCTTGATATTTTTAATTCAACAAAAATTACAATTTTCCAATTTTGGCGATTTCTTTATTTAAAGAGCTTTGCGATTTTTAAGTTTTCACAGTCTTTCCTATTTTGAAAAAATTTAATTTTTTTATCAAATTTCGGAAATTTTTCGAAATTTTAAATTTTGTCGATTGTTGAATTTTAGCATTTTTATCGAGTTTTTTTTTTTTTTTTAATATAACAATATTCAAATTTTGTCCATTTAATTATTTAGGGAACTTTGCGATCTTACAGTTTTTACAGTTTTTACAATTTTGGAAAAATTTTCTTTTTATCAAATTTCGGAAAGTTTCCGAAATTTTTAATTTTTTTCGATTTTTGAATTTTTAGAATTTTCGCATTTTTCTCGATTTTTTCATTTCAACAAAAATTACAATTTTTAAATTTTTTAGATTTCTTAATTTAGAGAATTTTGTGATTTTGTCGATTTAACAGTTTTTACTATTTTGAACAAATTTTCTTTTTTTATCAAATTTCGGAAATTTTTAATTTTTTCGATTTTTGAATTTAGGGAATTTTAGCATTTTTCTTGATATTTTTAATTCAACAAAAATTACAATTTTCCAATTTTGGCGATTTCTTTATTTAAAGAGCTTTGCGATTTTTAAGTTTTCACAGTCTTTACTATTTTGAAAAAATTTAATTTTTTTATAAAATTTCGGAAATTTTCCGAAATTTTAAATTTTGTCGATTGTTGAATTTTAGGAATTTTTGCATTTTTCTCAATTTTTTTATTTTACCAAAATTTACAATATTCAAAATTTGTTTATATTTTTTATTTAGGCAACTTTGCGGAAATTTCGGAAATTTAAAATTTTTTCGATTTTTGAATTAAGGGAATTTTAGCATTTTTCTTGATATTTTTAATTCAACAAAAATTACAATTTTCCAATTTTGGCGATTTCTTTATTTAAAGAGCTGTGCGATTTTTAAGTTTTCAAAGTCTTTACTCTTTTGAAAAAATTTAATTTTTTTATCAAGTTTCGGAAATTTTCCAAAATTTTAATTTTTTTCGATTTTTGAATTTTTAGAATTTTTGCATTTTTCTCGATATTTTCATTTCAACAAAAATTACAATTTTCCAATTTTTTAGATTTCTTAATTAAGAGAATTTTGTGATTTTGTCGACTTAACAGTTTTTACTATTTTGAAAATTTTTTCTTTTTTTATCAAATTTTGGAAATTTTAAATTTTTTCGATTTTTGAATTAAGGGAATTTTAGCATTTTTCTTGATGTTTTTTATTCAACAAAAATTACAATTTTCCAATTTTGGCGATTTCTTTATTTAAAGAGCTTTGTGATTTTTAAGTTTTCACAGTCTTCACTATTTTGAAAAAATTTAATTCTTTTATCAAATTTCGGAAATTTTCCGAAATTTTTAATTTTTTTCGATTTTTGAATTTTTAGAATTTTCGCATTTTTCTCGATTTTTTCATTTCAACAAAAAATACAATTTTCCAATTTTGTAGATTTCTTAATTTAGAGAACTTTGCGATTTTACAGTTTTTACTATTTTGAAAAAAATTTCTTTTGTTATCAAATTTCGGAAATTTTCAATTTTTTCGATTTTTGAATTTAGGGAATTTTAGCATTTTTCTTGATATTTGTAATTCAACAAAAGTTACAATTTTCCAATTTTGGCAATTTCTTTATTTAATGAGCTTTGCGATTTTAAAGTTTTCACAGTCTTTACTATTTTGAAAAAATTTAATTTTTTTTATCAAACTTCGTAAATTTTCCGAAATTTTAAGTTTTTTCGATTGTTGAATTTTAGGAATATTTGCATTTTTCTCGATTTTTTTTTTTTTTCATTAACAATATTCAAATTTTGTCCATTTCTTTATTTAGGGAACTTTGCGATTTTACAGTTTTCACAGTTTTTACAATTTTGAAAATATTTTTTTTTTTATAAAATTTCGGAAAATTTTTGAAATTTTTAATTTTTTTTGATTTTTTAATTTTTAGAATCTTTGCATTTTTCTCGATTTTTTCGTCTCAACAAAAATTACAATTTTCCATTTTTGTAGATTTCTTAATTTAGAGAACTTTGCGATTTTACAGTTTTCACAGTTTTTACTATTTTGAAAAAAATTTCTTATGTTATCAAATTTCGGAAATTTAAAATTTTTTCGATTTTGGAATTAAGGGAATTTTAGCATTTTTCTTGATATTTTCAATTCAACGAAAATTACAATTTTCCAATTTTGGCGATTTCTTTATTTAAAGAGCTGTGCGATTTTTAAGTTTTCAAAGTCTTTACTATTTTGAAAAAATTTTCTTTTTTTATCAAATTTTCGGAAATTTTGCAAAATTTTAATTTATTCGATTTTTGAATTTTTAGAATTTTTGCATTTTTCTCGATTTTTTTCATTTCAACAAAAATTACAATTTTCCAATTTTGTAGATTTCTTAATTTAGAGAACTTTGCGATTTTACAGTTTTTACTATTTTGAAAAAAATTTCTTTTGTTATCAAATTTCGGAAATTTTCAATTTTTTCGATTTTTGAATTTAGGGAATTTTAGCATTTTTCTTGATATTTGTAATTCAACAAAAATTACAATTTTCCAATTTTGGCGATTTCTTTATTTAAAGAGCTTTGTGATTTTTAAGTTTTCACAGTCTTTACTATTTTGAAAAAATTTAATTCTTTTATCAAATTTCGGAAATTTTCCGAAATTTTTAATTTTTTTCGATTTTTGAATTTTTAGAATTTTCGCATTTTTCTCGATTTTTTCATTTCAACAAAAAATACAATTTTCCAATTTTGTAGATTTCTTAATTTAGAGAACTTTGCGATTTTACAGTTTTTACTATTTTGAAAAAAATTTCTTTTGTTATCAAATTTCGGAAATTTTCAATTTTTTCGATTTTTGAATTTAGGGAATTTTAGCATTTTTCTTGATATTTGTAATTCAACAAAAGTTACAATTTTCCAATTTTGGCAATTTCTTTATTTAATGAGCTTTGCGATTTTAAAGTTTTCACAGTCTTTACTATTTTGAAAAAATTTAATTTTTTTTATCAAACTTCGTAAATTTTCCGAAATTTTAAGTTTTTTCGATTGTTGAATTTTAGGAATATTTGCATTTTTCTCGATTTTTTTTTTTTTTCATTAACAATATTCAAATTTTGTCCATTTCTTTATTTAGGGAACTTTGCGATTTTACAGTTTTCACAGTTTTTACTATTTTGAAAAAATTTTCTTTTTTTATCAAATTTTCGGAAATTTTGCAAAATTTTAATTTTTTTCGATTTTTGAATTTTTAGAATTTTCGCATTTTTTTCGATTTTTTCATTTCAACAAAAATTACAATTTTCCATTTTTGTAGATTTCTTAATTTAGAGAACTTTGCGATTTTACAGTTTTCACAGTTTTTACTATTTTGAAAAAAAATTCTTATGTTATCAAATTTCGGAAATTTAAAATTTTTTCGATTTTGGAATTAAGGGAATTTTAGCATTTTTCTTGATATTTTCAATTCAACGAAAATTACAATTTTCCAATTTTGGCGATTTCTTTATTTAAAGAGCTTTGCGATTCTTAAGTTTACACAGTCTTTACTATTTTGAAAAAATTTTCTTTTTTTATCAAATTTTCGGAAATTTTGCAAAATTTTAATTTATTCGATTTTTGAATTTTTAGAATTTTTGCATTTTTCTCGATTTTTTTCATTTCAACAAAAATTACAATTTTCCAATTTTGTAGATTTCTTAATTTAGAGAACTTTGCGATTTTACAGTTTTCACAGTTTTTACAATTTTGAAAAAAATTTCTTTTGTTATCAAATATCGGAAATTTTCAATTTTTTCGACTTTTGAATTTAGGGAATTTTAGCATTTTTCTTGATATTTTTAATTCAACAAAAATTACAATTTTCCAATTTTGGCGATTTATTTATTTAAAGAGCTTTGCGATTTTTAAGTTTTCACAGTTTTTACTATTTTGAAAAAATTTAATTTTTTATCAAATTTCGGAAATTTTCCGAAATTTTAAATTTTGTCGATTGTTGAATTTTAGGAATTTTCGCATTTTTCTCAATTTTTTTATTTTAACAAAATTTACAATATTCAAATTTTGTCCATTTCCTTATTTGGGGAACTTTGCGATTTTACAGTTTTTACAGTTTTTACAATTTTGGAAAAATGTTCTTTTTTATCGAATTTCGGAAAGTTTCCGAAATTTTTAATTTTTTTTATTTTTGAATTTTTGGAATTTTTGCATTTTTCTCGATTTTTTCATTTCAACAAAAATTACAATTTTTCAATTTTTTAGATTTCTTAATTTAGAGAATTTTGTTATTTTGTCGATTTAACAGTTTTTACTATTTTGCAAAAATTTTCTTTTTTATCAAATTTTCGGAAATTTAGCAAAATTTTAATTTTTTTCGATTTTTTAATTTTTAGAATTTTTGAATTTTTCTCGATTTTTTTCATTTCAACAAAAATTACAATTTTCCAATTTTGTAGATTTCTTAATTTAGAGAACTTTGCGATTTTAGAGTTTTCACAGTTTTTACTATTTTGAAAAAAATTTGTTTTGCTCGGAAATTTTCCGAAATTTTAAATTTGTTCGATTTTTGAATTAAGGGAATTTTAGCATTTTTCTTGATATTTTTAATTCAACAAAAATTACAATTTTCCAATTTTGTAGATTTCTTAATTTAGAGAACCTTGCGATTTTACAGTTTTCACAGTTTTTACTATTTTGAAAAAATTTTGTTTTGTTCGGAAATTTTCCGAAATTTTAAATTTTTTCGATTTTTGAATTAAGGGAATTTTAGCATTTTTCTTGATATTTTTAATTCAACAAAAATTACAATTTTCCAATTTTGGCGATTTCTTTATTTAAAGAGCTTTGCGATTTTAAAGTTTTCACAGTCTTTGATATTTTTAAAAAATTTAATTTTTTTATCAAATTTCGGAAATTTTTCGAAATTTAAATTTTGTCGATTGTTGAATTTTAGCATTTTTATCGAGTTTTTTTTTTTTTTTTTTAAATTAACAATATTCAAATTTTGTCCATTTAATTATTAAGGGAACTTTGCGATTTTACAGTTTTTACAGTTTTTACAATTTTGGAAAAATTTTCTTTTTTATCAAATTTCGGAAAGTTTCCGAAATTTTTAATTTTTTTCGATTTTTGAATTTTTAGAATTTTCGCATTTTTCTCGATTTTTTCATTTCAACAAAAATTACAACTTTTAAATTTTTTAGATTTCTTAATTTAGAGAATTTTGTGATTTTGTCGATTTAACAGTTTTTACTATTTTGAAAATTTTTTTTTTTTTTATCAATTTTCGGAAATTTTCGGAAATTTTTAATTTTTTTCGATTTTTGAATTTAGGGAATTTTAGCATTTTTCTTGATATTTTCAATTCAACAAAAATTACAATTTTCCAATTTTGGCGATTTCTTTATTTAAAGAGCTTTGCGATTTTTAAGTTTTCACAGTCTTTACTATTTTGAAAAAATTTAATTTTTTATCAAATTTCGGAAAATTTCCGAAATTTTAAATTTTGTCGATTGTTGAATTTTAGGAATTTTTGCATTTTTCTCAATTTTTTTATTTTAACTATATTTACAATATTCAAAATTTGTCCATTTCTTTATTTAGGGAACTTTGCGATTTTTAAGTTTTCACAGTTTTTACTATTTTTGAAAAATTTTTTTTTTATCAAATTTCGGAAAATTTCCGAAATTTTTAATTTTTTTTTGATTTTTTAATTTTTAGAATCTTTGCATTTTTCTCGATTTTTTCATTTCAACAAAAATTACAATTTTCCAATTTTGTAGATTTCTTTATTAAGAGAAGTTTGTGATTTTGTCGATTTAACAGTTTTTACTATTTTGAAAAAATTTTCTTTTTTTTATCAAATTTTCGGAAATTTTGCAAAATTTTAATTTTTTTCGATTTTTGAATTTTTAGAATTTTTGCATTTTTCTCGATTTTTTTCATTTCAACAAAAATTACAATTTTCCAATTTTGTAGATTTCTTAATTTAGAAACCTTTGCGATTTTACAGTTTTCACAGTTGTTACTATTTTGAAAAAAATTTCTTTCGTTATCAAATTTCGGAAATTTTCAATTTTTTCGATTTTTGAATTTAGGGAATTTTAGCATTTTTCTTGATATTTTTAATTCAACAAAAATTACAATTTTCCAATTTTGGCGATTTCTTTATTTAAAGAGCTTTGCGATTTTAAAGTTTTCACAGTCTTTTCTATTTTGAAAAAATGTAATTTTTTTATCAAATTTCCAAAAATTTCCGAAATTTTAAATTTTGTCGATTGTTGAATTTTAGGAATTTTTGCATTTTTCTCAATTTTTTTATTTTAACAAAATTTACAATATTCAAAATTTGTCCATTTCTTTATTTAGGGAACTTTGCGATTTTACAGTTTTTACAGTTTTTACAATTTTGGAAAAAAATTTCTTTTTTATCAAATTTCGGAAATTTTCCGAAATTTTTTGTCGATTGTTGAATTTTAGGAATTTTTGCATTTTTCTCAATTTTTTTATTTTAACAAAATTTACAATATTCAAAATTTGTCCATTTCTTTATTTAGGGAACTTTGCGATTTTACAGTTTTCACAGTTTTTACAATTTTGAAAAAAAATTTTTTTTTTCAAATTTCGGAAATTTTCCGAAATTTTTCATTTTTTTTGATTTTTTAATTTTTAGAATCTTTGCATTTTTCTCGATTTTTTCATTTCAACAAAAATTACAATTTTCCAATTTTGTAGATTTCTAAATTAAGAGAAGTTTGTGATTTTGTCGATTTAACAGTTTTTACTATTTTGAAAAAATTTTCTTTTTTTTATCAAATTTTCGGAAATTTTGCAAAATTTTAATTTTTTTCGATTTTTGAATTTTTAGAATTTTCGCATTTTTCTCGATTTTTTCATTTAAAAAAAAATTACAATTTTCCAATTTTGTAGATTTCTTAATTTAGAGAACTTTGCGATTTTACAGTTTTCACAGTTTTTACTATTTTGAAAAAAATTTCTTTTGTTATCAAATTTCGGAAATTTAAAATTTTTTCGATTTTTGAATTAAGGGAATTTTAGCATTTTTCTTGATATTTTTAATTCAACAAAAATTAAAATTTTCCAATTTTGGCGATTTCTTTATTTAAAGAGCTTTGCGATTTTTAAGTTTTCACAGTCTTTTCTATTTTGAAAAAATGTAATTTTTTTATCAAATTACGGAAATTTTCCGAAATTTAAAATTTTGTCGATTGTTGAATTTTAGGAATTTTTGCATTTTTCTCAATTTTTTTATTTTAACAAAATTTACAATATTCAAAATTTGTCCATTTCTTTATTTAGGGAACTTTGCGATTTTACAGTTTTCACAGTTTTTACAATTTTGAAAAAAATTTTGTTTTTCAAATTTCGGAAATTTTCCGAAATTTTTAATTTTATTTTGATTTTTGAATTTTTGCATTTTTCTCGATTTTTTCATTTCAAAAAAATTACAATTTTCCAATTTTGTAGATTTCCTAATTTAAACAGCTTTGCGATTTTTAAGTTTTCACAGTCTTTACTATTTTGAAAAAAATTTCTTTTGTTATCGAATTTCGGAAATTTTCCGAAATTTTAAATTTTGTCGATTGTTGAATTTTAGGAGTTTTTGCATTTTTCTCGATTTTCGTATTTTTAACAAAATTTACAATATTTAAATTTTGTCCATTTTTTTTATTTAGGGATTTTTGCGATTTTACAGTTTTCACAGTTTTTACTATTTTGAAAAAAATTTCTTTTGTTATCAAATTTCGGAAATTTTAAATTTTTTCGATTTTTGAATTTAGGGAATTTTAGCATTTTTCTTGATATTTTTAATTCAACAAAAATTACAATTTTTAAATTTTGGCGATTTCTTTATTTAAAGAGCCTTGCGATTTTTAAGTTTTCACAGTCTTTACTATTTTGAAAAAATTTAATTTTTTTATCCAATTTCGGAAATTTTCCGAAATTTTAAATTTTGTCGATTGTTGAATTTTAGGAATTTTTGCATTTCTCTCAATTTTTTTATTTTAACAAAATTTACAATATTCAAAATTTGTCCATTTCTTTATTTAGGGAACTTTGCGATTTTACAGTTTTCACAGTTTTTACAATTTTGGAAAATTTTTTTTTTTTATCATATTTCGGAAAATTTCCGAAATTTTTAATTTTTTGTGATTTTTTAATTTTTAGAATCTTTGCATATTTCTATATTTTTTAATTTCAACAAAAATTACAATTTTCCAATTTTGTAGATTTCTAAATTAAGAGAAGTTTGTGATTTTGTCGCTTTAACAGTTTTTACAATTTTGAAAAAATTTTCTTTTTTTATCAAATTTTCGGAAATTTTGCAAATTTTTAATTTTTTTCGATTTTTGGATTTTTAGAATTTTCGCATTTTTCTCGATTTTTTCATTTCTACAAAATTTACAATATTCAAAATTTGTCCATTTCTTAATTTAGAGAACTTTGCGATTTTACAGTTTTCACAGTTGTTACTATTTTGGAAAAAATTTCTTTTGTTATCAAATTTCGGAAATTTTCAATTTTTTCGATTTTTGAATTTAGGGAATTTTAGCATTTTTCTTGATATTTTTAATTCAACAAAAATTACAATTTTCCAATTTTGGCGATTTATTTATTTAAAGAGCTTTGCGATTTTTAAGTTTTCACAGTCTTTACTATTTTGAAAAAATTTAATTTTTTTATCAAATTTCGGAAATTTTTCGAAATTTTAAATTTTGTCGATTGTTGAATTTTAGGAATTTTTGCATTTTTCTCAATATTTTTATTTTAACAAAATTTACAATATTCTAAATTTGTCCATTTCTTTATTTAGGGAACTTTGCGATTTTACAGTTTTCACAGTTTTTCCAATTTTGGAAAAATTTTCTTTTTTATCAAATTTCGGAAAATTTCCAAAATTTAAATTTTTTCGATTTTTGAATTTTTAGAATTTTTGCATTTTTCTCGATTTTTTTCATTTCAACAAAAATTACAATTTTCCAATTTTGTAGATTTCTTAATTTAGAGAACCTTGCGATTTTACAGTTTTCACAGTTTTTACTATTTTGAAAAAAATTTGTTTTGTTCGGAAATTTTCCGAAATTTTAAATTTTTTTCGATTTTTGAATTAAGGGAATTTTAGCATTTTTCTTGATATTTTTAATTCAACAAAAATTACAATTTTCCAATTTTGGCGATTTATTTATTTAAAGAGCTTTGCGATTTTAAAGTTTTCACAGTCTTTGCTATTTTTAAAAAATTTAATTTTTTTATCAAATTTCGGAAATTTTCCGAAATTTTAATTTTTGCCGATTGTTAAATTTTAGGAATTTTTGCATTTTTCTCAATTTTTTTATTTTAACAATATTTACAATATTCAAATTTTGTCCATTTCTTTATTTAGGGAACTTTGCGATTTTACAGTTTTCACAGTTTTAACAATTTTGGAAAAATTTTCTTTTTTATCAAATTTCGGAAAATTTCCGAAATTTTTATTTTTTTTTTATTTTTGTATTTTTAGAATTTTTGCATTTTTCTCAATTTTTTCATTTTAACAAAAATTACAATTTTCCAATTTTGTAGATTTCTAAATAAAGAGAAGTTTGTGATTTTGTCGATTTAACAGTTTTTACTATTTTGAAAATTTTTTCTTTTTTTATCAAATTTCCAAAATTTTGCTAAATTTTAATTTTTTTCGAGTTTTGAATTTTTAGAATTTTCGCATTTTTCTCGATTTTTTCATTTCAACAAAAATTACAATTTTCCAATTTTGTAGATTTCTTAATTTAGAGAACTTTGCGATTTTACAGTTTTCACAGTTTTTACTATTTTGAAAAAAATTTGTTTTGTTCGGAAATTTTCCGAAATTTTAAATTTGTTCGATTTTTGAATTAAGGGAATTTTAGCATTTTTCTTGATATTTTTAATTCAACAAAAATTACAATTTTCCAATTTTGGCGATTTCTTTATTTAAAGTGTTTTGCGATTTTTAAGTTTTCACAGTCTTTACTATTTTGAAAAAATGTTCTTTTTCTATCAAATTTTCGGAAATTTTGCAAAATTTTAATTTTTTTTCGATTTTTGAATTTTTAGAATTTTTGCATTTTTCTCGATATTTTCATTTCAACAAAAATTACAATTTTCCAATTTTGTAGATTTCTTAATTTAGAAACCTTTGCGATTTTACAGTTTTCACAGTTGTTACTATTTTGGAAAAAATTTCTTTTGTTATCAAATTTCGGAAATTTTAAATTTTTTCGATTTTTGAATTTAGGGAATTTTAGCATTTTTCTTGATATTTTTAATTCAACAAAAATTACAATTTTCCAATTTTGGCGATTTATTTATTTAAAGAGCTTTGCGATTTTTAAGTTTTCACAGTCTTTACTATTTTGAAAAAATTTAATTTTTTTATCAAATTTCGGAAATTTTTCGAAATTTTAAATTTTGTCGATTGTTGAATTTAAGGAATTTTTGCATTTTTCTCAATATTCAAAATTTTCGGAAATTTTTAATTTATTCGATTTTTGAATTTAGGGAATTTTAGCATTTTTCTTGATATTTTTAATTCAACAAAAATTACAATTTTCCAATTTTGGCGATTTCTTTATTTAAAGAGCTTTGCGATTTTTAAGTTTTCACAGTCTTTACTATTTTGAAAAATTTAATTTTTTTTTCAAATTTCGGAAATTTTCCGAAATTTTAAATTTTGTCGATTGTTGAATTTTAGGAATTTTTGCATTTTTCTTAATTTTTTTATTTTAACAAAATTTACAATATTCAAAATTTGTCCATTTCTTTATTTAGGGAACTTTGCGATTTTACAGTTTTCACAGTTTTTACAATTTTGGAAAATTTTTTTTTTTATCAAACTTCGGAAAATTTCCGAAATTTTTAATTTTTTTTTATTTTTTAATTTTTTGAATCTTTGCATTTTTCTCGATTTTTTCATTTTAACAAAAATTACAATTTTCCAATTTTGTAGATTTCTAAATTAAGAGAAGTTTGTGATTTTGTCGATTTAACAGTTTTTACTATTTTGAAAAAATTTTCTTTTTTTATCAAATTTTCGGAAATTTTGCAAAATTTTAATTTTTTTCGATTTTTGAATTTTTAGAATTTTCGCATTCTTCTCGATTTTTTTCATTACAACTTTGCGATTTTACAGTTTTCACAGTTTTTCCAATTTTGGAAAAATTTTCTTTTTTATCAAATTTCGGAAAATTTCCAAAATTTAAATTTTTTCGATTTTTGAATTTTTAGAATTTTTGCATTTTTCTCGATTTTTTTCATTTCAACAAAAATTACAATTTTCCAATTTTGTAGATTTCTTAATTTAGAGAACCTTGCGATTTTACAGTTTTCACAGTTTTTACTATTTTGAAAAAAATTTGTTTTGTTCGGAAATTTTCCGAAATTTTAAATTTTTTCGATTTTTGAATTAAGGGAATTTTAGCATTTTTCTTGATATTTTTAATTCAACAAAAATTACAATTTTCCAATTTTGGCGATTTATTTATTTAAAGAGCTTTGCGATTTTAAAGTTTTCACAGTCTTTGCTATTTTTAAAAAATTTAATTTTTTTATCAAATTTCGGAAATTTTCCGAAATTTTAATTTTTGCCGATTGTTAAATTTTAGGAATTTTTGCATTTTTCTCAATTTTTTTATTTTAACAATATTTACAATATTCAAATTTTGTCCATTTCTTTATTTAGGGAACTTTGCGATTTTACAGTTTTCACAGTTTTAACAATTTTGGAAAAATTTTCTTTTTTATCAAATTTCGGAAAGTTTCCGAAATTTTTATTTTTTTTTTATTTTTGTATTTTTAGAATTTTTGCATTTTTCTCAATTTTTTCATTTTAACAAAAATTACAATTTTCCAATTTTGTAGATTTCTAAATAAAGAGAAGTTTGTGATTTTGTCGATTTAACAGTTTTTACTATTTTGAAAATTTTTTCTTTTTTTATCAAATTTCCAAAATTTTGCTAAATTTTAATTTTTTTCGAGTTTTGAATTTTTAGAATTTTCGCATTTTTCTCGATTTTTTCATTTCAACAAAAATTACAATTTTCCAATTTTGTAGATTTCTTAATTTAGAGAACTTTGCGATTTTACAGTTTTCACAGTTTTTACTATTTTGAAAAAAATTTGTTTTGTTCGGAAATTTTCCGAAATTTTAAATTTGTTCGATTTTTGAATTAAGGGAATTTTAGCATTTTTCTTGATATTTTTAATTCAACAAAAATTACAATTTTCCAATTTTGGCGATTTCTTTATTTAAAGTGTTTTGCGATTTTTAAGTTTTCACAGTCTTTACTATTTTGAAAAAATGTTCTTTTTCTATCAAATTTTCGGAAATTTTGCAAAATTTTAATTTTTTTTCGATTTTTGAATTTTTAGAATTTTTGCATTTTTCTCGATATTTTCATTTCAACAAAAATTACAATTTTCCAATTTTGTAGATTTCTTAATTTAGAAACCTTTGCGATTTTACAGTTTTCACAGTTGTTACTATTTTGGAAAAAATTTCTTTTGTTATCAAATTTCGGAAATTTTAAATTTTTTCGATTTTTGAATTTAGGGAATTTTAGCATTTTTCTTGATATTTTTAATTCAACAAAAATTACAATTTTCCAATTTTGGCGATTTATTTATTTAAAGAGCTTTGCGATTTTTAAGTTTTCACAGTCTTTACTATTTTGAAAAAATTTAATTTTTTTATCAAATTTCGGAAATTTTTCGAAATTTTAAATTTTGTCGATTGTTGAATTTAAGGAATTTTTGCATTTTTCTCAATATTCAAAATTTTCGGAAATTTTTAATTTATTCGATTTTTGAATTTAGGGAATTTTAGCATTTTTCTTGATATTTTTAATTCAACAAAAATTACAATTTTCCAATTTTGGCGATTTCTTTATTTAAAGAGCTTTGCGATTTTTAAGTTTTCACAGTCTTTACTATTTTGAAAAATTTAATTTTTTTTTCAAATTTCGGAAATTTTCCGAAATTTTAAATTTTGTCGATTGTTGAATTTTAGGAATTTTTGCATTTTTCTTAATTTTTTTATTTTAACAAAATTTACAATATTCAAAATTTGTCCATTTCTTTATTTAGGGAACTTTGCGATTTTACAGTTTTCACAGTTTTTACAATTTTGGAAAATTTTTTTTGTTTATCAAACTTCGGAAAATTTCCGAAATTTTTAATTTTTTTTTATTTTTTAATTTTTTGAATCTTTGCATTTTTCTCGATTTTTTCATTTTAACAAAAATTACAATTTTCCAATTTTGTAGATTTCAAAATTAAGAGAAGTTTGTGATTTTGTCGATTTAACAGTTTTTACTATTTTGAAAAAATTTTCTTTTTTTATCAAATTTTCGGAAATTTTGCAAAATTTTAATTTTTTTCGATTTTTGAATTTTTAGAATTTTCGCATTCTTCTCGATTTTTTTCATTACAACAAAAATTACAATTTTCCAATTTTGTAGATTTCTTAATTTAGAAACCTTTGCGATTTTACAGTTTTCACAGTTGTTACTATTTTGAAAAAAATTTCTTTTGTTATTAAATTTCGGAAATTTTCAATTTTTTTCGATTTTTGAATTTACGGAATTTTGGCATTTTTCTTGATATTTTTAATTCAACAAAAATTACAATTTTCCAATTTTGGCGATTTCTTTATTTAAAGAGCTTTGCGATTTTTAAGTTTTCACAGTCTTTACTATTTTGAAAAAATTTAATTTTTTTATCAAATTTCGGAAATTTTTCGAAATTTTAAATTTTGTCGATTGTTGAATTTTAGGAATTTTTGCATTTTTTTCAATTTTTTTATTTTAACAAAATTTACATTATTCAAAATTTGTCAATTTCTTTATTTAGGGAACTTTGCGATTTTACAGTTTTCACAGTTTTTACTATTTTGAAAAAAATTTGTTTTGTTCGGAAATTTTCCGAAATTTTAAATTTGTTCGATTTTTGAATTAATGGAATTTTTGCATTTTTCTTGATATTTTTAATTCAACAAAAATTACAATTTTCCAATTTTGGCGATTTCTTTATTTAAAGAGCTTTGCGATTTTAAAGTTTTCACAGTCTTTCCTATTTTGAAAAAATTTAATTTTTTTATCAAATTTCGGAAATTTTTCGAAATTTTAAATTTTGTCGATTGTTGAATTTTAGCATTTTTATCGAGTTTTTTTTTTTTTTTTTTAATATAACAATATTCAAATTTTGTCCATTTAATTATTTAGGGAACTTTGCGATCTTACAGTTTTTACAGTTTTTACAATTTTGGAAAAATTTTCTTTTTTATCAAATTTCGGAAAGTTTCCGAAATTTTTAATTTTTTTCGATTTTGAATTTTTAGAATTTTCGCATTTTTCTCGATTTTTTCATTTCAACAAAAATTACAATTTTTAAATTTTTTAGATTTCTTAATTTAGAGAATTTTGTGATTTTGTCGATTTAACAGTTTTTACTATTTTGAACAAATTTTCTTTTTTTATCAAATTTCGGAAATTTTTAATTTTTTCGATTTTTGAATTTAGGGAATTTTAGCATTTTTCTTGATATTTTCAATTCAACAAAAATTACAATTTTCCAATTTTGGCGATTTCTTTATTTAAAGAGCTTTGCGATTTTTAAGTTTTCACAGTCTTTACTATTTTGAAAAAATTTAATTTTTTTATAAAATTTCGGAAATTTTCCGAAATTTTAAATTTTGTCGATTGTTGAATTTTAGGAATTTTTGCATTTTTCTCAATTTTTTTATTTTACCAAAATTTACAATATTCAAAATTTGTCCATATTTTTTATTTAGGGAACTTTGCGGAAATTTCGGAAATTTAAAATTTTTTCGATTTTTGAATTAAGGGAATTTTAGCATTTTTCTTGATATTTTTAATTCAACAAAAATTACAATTTTCCAATTTTGGCGATTTCTTTATTTAAAGAGCTGTGCGATTTTTAAGTTTTCAAAGTCTTTACTATTTTGAAAAAATTTAATTTTTTTATCAAGTTTCGGAAATTTTCCAAAATTTTAATTTTTTTCGATTTTTGAATTTTTAGAATTTTTGCATTTTTCTCGATATTTTCATTTCAACAAAAATTACAATTTTCCAATTTTTTAGATTTCTTAATTAAGAGAATTTTGTGATTTTGTCGACTTAACAGTTTTTACTATTTTGAAAATTTTTTCTTTTTTTTATCAAATTTTGGAAATTTTAAATTTTTTCGATTTTTGAATTAAGGGAATTTTAGCATTTTTCTTGATATTTTTTATTCAACAAAAATTACAATTTTCCAATTTTGGCGATTTCTTTATTTAAAGAGCTTTGCGATTTTTAAGTTTTCACAGTCTTTACTATTTTGAAAAAATTTAATTCTTTTATCAAATTTCGGAAATTTTCCGAAATTTTTAATTTTTTTCGATTTTTGAATTTTTAGAATTTTCGCATTTTTCTCGATTTTTTCATTTCAACAAAAAATACAATTTTCCAATTTTGTAGATTTCTTAATTTAGAGAACTTTGCGATTTTACAGTTTTCACAGTTTTTACTATTTTGAAAAAATTTTTTTTGTTATCAAATTTCGGAAATTTTCAATTTTTTCGATTTTTGAATTTAGGGAATTTTAGCATTTTTCTTGATATTTTTAATTCAACAAAAGTTACAATTTTCCAATTTTGGCAATTTCTTTATTTAATGAGCTTTGCGATTTTAAAGTTTTCACAGTCTTTACTATTTTGAAAAAATTTAATTTTTTTTATCAAACTTCGTAAATTTTCCGAAATTTTAAGTTTTTTCGATTGTTGAATTTTAGGAATATTTGCATTTTTCTCGATTTTTTTTTTTTTCATTAACAATATTCAAATTTTGTCCATTTCTCTATTTAGGGAACTTTGCGATTTTACAGTTTTCACAGTTTTTACAATTTTGAAAAAATTTTTTTTTTTTATAAAATTTCGGAAAATTTTTGAAATTTTTAATTTTTTTTGATTTTTTAATTTTTAGAATCTTTGCATTTTTCTCGATTTTTTCGTTTCAACAAAAATTAAAATTTTCCAATTTTGTAGATTTCTAAATTAAGAGAAGTTTGTGATTTTGTCGATTTAACAGTTTTTACTATTTTGAAAAAATTTTCTTTTTTTATCAAATATTCGGAAATTTTGCAAAATTTTAATTTTTTTCGATTTTTGAATTTTTAGAATTTTCGCATTTTTCTCGATTTTTTCATTTCAACAAAAATTACAATTTTCCATTTTTGTAGATTTCTTAATTTAGAGAACTTTGCGATTTTACAGTTTTCACAGTTTTTACTATTTTGAAAAAAATTTCTTATGTTATCAAATTTCGGAAATTTAAAATTTTTTCGATTTTGGAATTAAGGGAATTTTAGCATTTTTCTTGATATTTTCAATTCAACAAAAATTACAATTTTCCAATTTTGGCGATTTCTTTATTTAAAGAGCTTTGCGATTCTTAAGTTTTCACAGTCTTTACTATTTTGAAAAAATTTTCTTTTTTTATCAAATTTTCGGAAATTTTGCAAAATTTTAATTTATTCGATTTTTGAATTTTTAGAATTTTTGCATTTTTCTCGATTTTTTTCATTTCAACAAAAATTACAATTTTCCAATTTTGTAGATTTCTTAATTTAGAGAACTTTGCGATTTTACAGTTTTCACAGTTTTTACAATTTTGAAAAAAATTTCTTTTGTTATCAAATATCGGAAATTTTCAATTTTTTCGACTTTTGAATTTAGGGAATTTTAGCATTTTTCTTGATATTTTTAATTCAACAAAAATTACAATTTTCCAATTTTGGCGATTTATTTATTTAAAGAGCTTTGCGATTTTAAAGTTTTCACAGTCTTTCCTA
The DNA here is from genome assembly GCA_963583835.1 of Drosophila immigrans. NCBI lineage: Eukaryota > Metazoa > Arthropoda > Insecta > Diptera > Drosophilidae > Drosophila > Drosophila immigrans. The sequence continues at coordinate 393,627 of CAUZWO010000098.1, read as the reverse complement.
TTTTGAAAAAATTTAATTTTTTTATCAAATTTCGGAAATTTTCCGAAATTTTAAATTTTGTCGATTGTTAAATTTTAGGAATTTTTGCATTTTTCTCAATTTTTTTATTTTAACAATATTTACAATATTTAAATTTTCTCCATTTCTTTATTTAGGGAACTTTGCGATTTTACAGTTTTCACAGTTTTAACAATTTTGGAAAAATTTTCTTTTTTATCGAATTTCGGAAAGTTTCCGAAATTTTTAATTTTTTTTATTTTTGAATTTTTGGAATTTTTCTCGATTTTTTCATTTCAACAAAAATTACAATTTTTCAATTTTTTAGATTTCTTAATTTAGAGAATTTTGTGATTTTGTCGATTAAACAGTTTTTACTATTTTGCAAAAATTTTCTTTTTTATCAAATTTTCGGAAATTTTGCAAAATCTTAATTTTTTTCGATTTTTGAATTTTTAGAATTTTTGCATTTTTCTCGATTTTTTTCATTTCAACAAAAATTACAATTTTCCAATTTTGTAGATTTCTTAATTTAGAGAACTTTGCGATTTTAGAGTTTTCACAGTTTTTACTATTTTGAAAAAAATTTGTTTTGCTCGGAAATTTTCCGAAATTTTAAATTTGTTCGATTTTTGAATTAAGGGAATTTTAGCATTTTTCTTGATATTTTTAATTCAACAAAAATTACAATTTTCCAATTTTGGCGATTTATTTATTTAAAGAGCTTTGCGATTTTAAAGTTTTCACAGTCTTTGCTATTTTTAAAAAATTTAATTTTTTTTATCAAATTTCGGAAATTTTTAGAAATTTTAAATTTTGTCGATTGTTGAATTGTAGGGATTTTTGCATTTTTCTCAATTTTTTTATTTTAACAAAATTTACAATATTCAAATTTTGTCCATTTCCTTATTTAGGGAACTTTGCGATTTTACAGTTTTTACAGTTTTTACAATTTTCGAAAAATTTTCTTTTTTATCAAATTTCGGAAAGTTTCCGAAATTTTTAATTTTTTTCGATTTATGAATTTTTAGAATTTTTGCATTTTTCTCAATTTTTTTATTTTAACAAAATTTACAATATTCAAAATTTGTCCATTTCTTTATTTAGGGAACTTTGCGATTTTACAGTTTTCACAGTTTTCGAAAAGTTTCGAAAAAGTTTCCGAAATTTTTAATTTTTTTTTATTTTTGAATTTTTAGAATTTTTGCATTTTTCTCAATTTTTTCATTTCAACAAAAATTACAATTTTTTAATTTTTTAGATTTCTTAATTTAGAGAATTTTGTGATTTTGTCGATTTAACAGTTTTTACTATTTTGGAAAAATTTTGTTTTTTATCAAATTTTCGGAAATTTTGCAAAATCTTAATTTTTTTAGATTTTGGAATTTTTAGAATTTTTGCATTTTTCTCGATTTTTTCATTTCAACAAAAATTACAATTTTCCAATTTGTAGATTTCCTAATTTAGAGAACTTTGCGATTTTACAGTTTTCACAGTTTTTACTATTTTGAAAAAAATTTCTTTTGTTATCAAATTTCAACAAAAATTACAATTTTTCAATTTTTTAGATTTCTTAATTTAGAGAATTTTGTGATTTTGTCGATTTAACAGTTTTTACTATTTTGCAAAAATTTTCTTTTTTATCAAATTTTCGGAAATTTTGCAAAATCTTAATTTTTTTCGATTTTTGAATTTTTAGAATTTTTGCATTTTTCTCGATTTTTTTCATTTCAACAAAAATTACAATTTTCCAATTTTGTAGATTTCTTAATTTAGAGAACTTTGCGATTTTAGAGTTTTCACAGTTTTTACTATTTGGAAAAAAATTTGTTTTGCTCGGAAATTTTCCGAAATTTTAAATTTGTTCGATTTTTGAATTAAGGGAATTTTAGCATTTTTCTTGATATTTTTAATTCAACAAAAATTACAATTTTCCAATTTTGGCGATTTATTTATTTAAAGAGCTTTGCGATTTTAAAGTTTTCACAGTCTTTGCTATTTTTAAAAAATTTAATTTTTTTATCAAATTTCGGAAATTTTTCGAAATTTTAAATTTTGTCGATTGTTGAATTTTAGGGTTTTTTGCATTTTTCTCAATTTTTTTATTTTAACAAAATTTACAATATTCAAATTTTGTCCATTTCCTTATTTAGGGAACTTTGCGATTTTACAGTTTTTACAGTTTTTACAATTTTCGAAAAATTTTCTTTTTATATCAAATTTCGGAAAGTTTCCGAAATTTTTAATTTTTTTCGATTTATGAATTTTTAGAATTTTTGCATTTTTCTCAATTTTTTTATTTTAACAAAATTTACAATATTCAAAATTTGTCCATTTCTTTATTTAGAGAACTTTGCGATTTTACAGTTTTCACAGTTTTCGAAAAGTTTCGAAAAAGTTTCCGAAATTTTTAATTTTTTTTTATTTTTGAATTTTTAGAATTTTTGCATTTTTCTCAATTTTTTCATTTCAACAAAAATTACAATTTTTAAATTTTTTAGATTTCTTAATTTAGAGAATTTTGTGATTTTGTCGATTTAACAGTTTTTACTATTTTGGAAAAATTTTGTTTTTTATCAAATTTTCGGAAATTTTGCAAAATCTTAATTTTTTTAGATTTTGGAATTTTTAGAATTTTTGCATTTTTCTCGATTTTTTCATTTCAACAAAAATTACAATTTTCCAATTTTGTAGATTTCCTAATTTAGAGAACTTTGCGATTTTACAGTTTTCACAGTTTTTACTATTTTGAAAAAAATTTCTTTTGTTATCAAATTTCGGAAATTTTAAATTTTTTAGATTTTTGAATTTAGGGAATTTTAGCATTTTTCTTGATATTTTTAATTCAACAAAAGTTACAATTTTCCAATTTTGGCGATTTCTTTATTTAATGAGCTTTGCGATTTTAAAGTTTTCACAGTCTTTACTATTTTGAAAAAATTAAATTTTTTTTATCAAACTTCGTAAATTTTCCGAAATTTTAAATTTTTTCGATTGTTGAATTTTATGAATATTTGCATTTTTCTCGATATTTTTTTTTTTTTTTTCATTAACAATATTCAAATTTTGTCCATTTCTTTATTAAGGGAACTTTGCGATTTTACAGTTTTCACAGTTTTCGAAAAGTTTTGGAAAAATTCTTTTTTTTATCAAATTTCGGAAAATTTCCGAAATTTTGAATTTTTTTTTGATTTTTCAATTTTTAGAATCTTTGCATTTTTCTCGATTTTTTCATTTCAACAAAAATTACAATTTTCCAATTTTGTAGATTTCTAAATTAAGAGAAGTTTGTGATTTTGTCGATTTAACAGTTTTTACTATTTTGAAAAAATTTTCTTTTTTTATCAAATTTTCGGAAATTTTGCAAAATTTTAATTTTTTTCGATTTTTGAGTTTTTAGAATTTTCGCATTTTTCTCGATTTTTTCATTTCAACAAAAATTACAATTTTCCAATTTTGTAGATTTCTTAATTTAGAGAACTTTGCGATTTTACAGTTTTCACAGTTTTTACTATTTTGAAAAAAATTTCTTTTTCATTTCAACAAAAATTACAATTTTCCAATTTTTTAGATTTCTTAATTTAGAGAACTTTGCGATTTTGTCGACTTAACAGTTTTTACTATTTTGAAAAAAATTTCTTTTGTTATCAAATTTTCAAATTTTTCGACTTTTGAATTTTTAGAATTTTTGCATTTTTCTCGATATTTTCATTTCAACAAAAATTACAATTTTCCAATTTTTTAGATTTCTTAATTAAGAGAATTTTGTGATTTTGTCGACTTAACAGTTTTTACTATTTTGAAAAATTTTTCTTTTTTTATCAAATTTTGGAAATTTTAAATTTTTTCGATTTTTGAATTAAGGGAATTTTAGCATTTTTCTTGATATTTTTAATTCAACAAAAATTACAATTTTCCAATTTTGGCGATTTCTTTATTTAAAGAGCTTTGCGATTTTTAAGTTTTCACAGTCTTTACTATTTTGAAAAAATTTAATTCTTTTATCAAATTTCGGAAATTTTCCGAACTTTTTAATTTTTTTCGATTTTTGAATTTTTAGAATTTTCGCATTTTTCTCGATTTTTTCATTTCAACAAAAAATACAATTTTCCAATTTTGTAGATTTCTTAATTTAGAGAACTTTGCGATTTTACATTTTCACAGTTTTTACTATTTTGAAAAAAATTTCTTTTGTTATCAAATTTCGGAAATTTTCAATTTTTTCGATTTTTGAATTTAGGGAATTTTAGCATTTTTCTTGATATTTTTAATTCAACAAAAGTTACAATTTTCCAATTTTGGCAATTTCTTTATTTAATGAGCTTTGCGATTTTAAAGTTTTCACAGTCTTTACTATTTTGAAAAAATTTAATTTTTTTTATCAAACTTCGTAAATTTTCCGAAATTTTAAGTTTTTTCGATTGTTGAATTTTAGGAATATTTGCATTTTTCTCGATTTTTTTTTTTTTCATTAACAATATTCAAATTTGGTCCATTTCTTTATTTAGGGAACTTTGCGATTTTACAGTTTTCACAGTTTTTACAATTTTGAAAAAATTTTTTTTTTTATAAAATTTCGGAAAATTTTTGAAATTTTTAATTTTTAGAATCTTTGCATTTTTCTCGATTTTTTCGTTTCAACAAAAATTAAAATTTTCAAATTTTGTAAATTTCTAAATTAAGAGAAGTTTGTGATTTTGTCGATTTAACAGTTTTTACTATTTTGAAAAAATTTTCTTTTTTTATCAAATTTTCGGAAATTTTGCCAAAATTTAATTTTTTTCGATTTTTGAATTTTTAGAATTTTCGCATTTTTCTCGATTTTTTCATTTCAACAAAAATTACAATTTTCCATTTTTGTGGATTTCTTAATTTTGAGAACTTTGCGATTTTACAGTTTTCACAGTTTTTACTATTTTGAAAAAAATTTCTTATGTTATCAAATTTCGGAAATTGAAAACTTTTTCGATTTTGGAATTAAGGGAATTTTAGCATTTTTCTTGATATTTTCAATTCAACAAAAATTACAATTTTCCAATTTTGGCGATTTCTTTATTTAAAGAGCTTTGCGATTCTTAAGTTTTCACAGTCTTTACTATTTTGAAAAAATTTTCTTTTTTTATCAAATTTTCGGAAATTTTGCAAAATTTTAATTTATTCGATTTTTGAATTTTTAGAATTTTTGCATTTTTCTCGATTTTTTTCATTTCAACAAAAATTACAATTTTCCAATTTTTTAGATTTCTTAATTAAGAGAATTTTGTGATTTTGTCGACTTAACAGTTTTTACTATTTTGAAAAATTTTTCTTTTTTTATCAAATTTTGGAAATTTTAAATTTTTTCGATTTTTGAATTAAGGGAATTTTAGCATTTTGCTTGATATTTTTAATTCAACAAAAATTACAATTTTCCAATTTTGGCGATTTCTTTATTTAAATAGCTTTGCGATTTTTAAGTTTTCACAGTCTTTACTATTTTGAAAAAATTTAATTCTTTTATCAAATTTCGGAAATTTTCCGAAATTTTTAATTTTTTTCGATTTTTGAATTTTTAGAATTTTCGCATTTTTCTCGATTTTTTCATTTCAACAAAAAATACAATTTTCCAATTTTGTAGATTTCTTAATTTAGAGAACTTTGCGATTTTACAGTTTTCACAGTTTTTACTATTTTGAAAAAAATTTCTTTTGTTATCAAATTTCGGAAATTTTCAATTTTTTCGATTTTTGAATTTAGGGAATTTTAGCATTTTTCTTGATATTTTTAATTCAACAAAAGTTACAATTTTCCAATTTTGGCAATTTCTTTATTTAATGAGCTTTGCGATTTTAAAGTTTTCACAGTCTTTACTATTTTGAAAAAATTTAATTTTTTTTATCAAACTTCGTAAATTTTCCGAAATTTTAAGTTTTTTCGATTGTTGAATTTTAGGAATATTTGCATTTTTCTCGATTTTTTTTTTTTTCATTAACAATATTCAAATTTTGTCCATTTCTTTATTTAGGGAACTTTGCGATTTTACAGTTTTCACAGTTTTTACAATTTTGAAAAAATTTTTTTTTTTATAAAATTTCGGAAAATTTTTGAAATTTTTAATTTTTAGAATCTTTGCATTTTTCTCGATTTTTTCGTTTCAACAAAAATTAAAATTTTCCAATTTTGTAAATTTCTAAATTAAGAGAAGTTTGTGATTTTGTCGATTTAACAGTTTTTACTATTTTGAAAAAATTTTCTTTTTTTATCAAATTTTCGGAAATTTTGCAAAATTTTAATTTTTTTCGATTTTTGAATTTTTAGAATTTTCGCATTTTTCTCGATTTTTTCATTTCAACAAAAAATACAATTTTCCATTTTTGTAGATTTCTTAATTTAGAGAACTTTGCGATTTTACAGTTTTCACAGTTTTTACTATTTTGAAAAAAATTTCTTATGTTATCAAATTTTGGAAATTTAAAATTTGTTCGATTTTGGAATTAAGGGAATTTTAGCATTTTTCTTGATATTTTCAATTCAACAAAAATTACAATTTTCCAATTTTGGCGATTTCTTTATTTAAAGAGCTTTGCGATTCTTAAGTTTTCACAGTCTTTACTATTTTGAAAAAATTTTCTTTTTTTATCAAATTTTCGGAAATTTTGCAAAATTTTAATTTATTCGATTTTTGAATTTTTAGAATTTTTGCATTTTTCTCGATTTTTTTCATTTCAACAAAAATTACAATTTTCCAATTTTTTAGATTTCTTAATTAAGAGAATTTTGTGATTTTGTCGACTTAACAGTTTTTACTATTTCGAAAATTTTTTCTTTTTTTATCAAATTTTGGAAATTTTAAATTTTTTCGATTTTTGAATTAAGGGAATTTTAGCATTTTGCTTGATATTTTTAATTCAACAAAAATTACAATTTTCCAATTTTGGCGATTTCTTTATTTAAAGAGCTTTGCGATTTTTAAGTTTTCACAGTCTTTACTATTTTGAAAAAATTTAATTCTTTTATCAAATTTCGGAAATTTTCCGAAATTTTTAATTTTTTTCGATTTTTGAATTTTTAGAATTTTCGCATTTTTCTCGATTTTTTCATTTCAACAAAAAATACAATTTTCCAATTTTGTAGATTTCTTAATTTAGAGAACTTTGCGATTTTACAGTTTTCACAGTTTTTACTATTTTGAAAAAATTTTCTTTTGTTATCAAATTTGGGAAATTTTCAATTTTTTCGATTTTTGAATTTAGGGAATTTTAGCATTTTTCTTGATATTTTTAATTCAACAAAAGTTACAATTTTCCAATTTTGGCGATTTATTTATTTAAAGAGCTTTGCGATTTTTAAGTTTTCACAGTTTTTACTATTTTGAAAAAATTTAATTTTTTTATCAAATTTCGGAAATTTTCCGAAATTTTAAATTTTGTCGATTGTTGAATTTTAGGAATTTTTGCATTTTTCTCAATTTTTTTATTTTAACAAAATTTACAATATTCAAATTTTGTCCATTTCCTTATTTGGGGAACTTTGCGATTTTACAGTTTTTACAGTTTTTACAATTTTGAAAAAATTTTCTTTTTTATCGAATTTCGGAAAGTTTCCGAAATTTTTAATTTTTTTTTATTTTTGAATTTTTGGAATTTTTGCATTTTTCTCGATTTTTTCATTTCAACAAAAATTACAATTTTTCAATTTTTTAGATTTCTTAATTTAGAGAATTTTGTGATTTTGTCGATTTAACAGTTTTTACTATTTTGCAAATATTTTCTTTTTTATCAAATTTTCGGAAATTTTGCAAAATCTTAATTTTTTTCGATTTTTGAATTTTTAGAATTTTTGCATTTTTCTCGATTTTTTTCATTTCAACAAAAATTACAATTTTCCAATTTTGTAGATTTCTTAATTTAGAGAACTTTGCGATTTTACAGTTTTCACAGTTTTTACTATTTTGAAAAAAATTTGTTTTGCTCGGAAATTTTCCGAAATTTTAAATTTGTTCGATTTTTGAATTAAGGGAATTTTAGCATTTTTCTTGATATTTTTAATTCAACAAAAATTACAATTTTCCAATTTTGGCGATTTATTTATTTAAAGAGCTTTGCGATTTTAAAGTTTTCACAGTTTTTGCTATTTTTAAAAAATTTAATTTTTTTATCAAATTTCGGAAATTTTTCGAAATTTTAAATTTTGTCGATTGTTGAATTTTAGGGATTTTTGCATTTTTCTCAATTTTTTTATTTTAACAAAATTTACAATATTCAAATTTTGTCAATTTCCTTATTTAGGGAACTTTGCGATTTTACAGTTTTTACAGTTTTTACAATTTTCGAAAAATTTTATTTTTTATCAAATTTCGGAAAGTTTCCGAAATTTTTAATTTTTTTCGATTTATGAATTTTTAGAATTTTTGCATTTTTCTCAATTTTTTTATTTTAACAAAATTTACAATATTCAAAATTTGTCCATTTCTTTATTTAGGGAACTTTGCGATTTTACAGTTTTCACAGTTTTCGAAAAGTTTCGAAAAAGTTTCCGAAATTTTTAATTTTTTTTTATTTTTGAATTTTTAGAATTTTTGCATTTTTCTCAATTTTTTCATTTTAACAAAAATTACAATTTTTAAATTTTTTAGATTTCTTAATTTGGAGAATTTTGTGATTTTGTCGATTTAACAGTTTTTACTATTTTGGAAAAATTTTGTTTTTTATCAAATTTTCGGAAATTTTGCAAAATCTTATTTTTTTTAGATTTTGGAATTTTTAGAATTTTTGCATTTTTCTCGATTTTTTCATTTCAACAAAAATTACAATTTTCCAATTTTGTAGATTTCCTAATTTAGAGAACTTTGCGATTTTACAGTTTTCACAGTTTTTACTATTTTGAAAAAAATTTCTTTTGTTATCAAATTTCGGAAATTTTAAATTTTTTAGATTTTTGAATTTAGGGAATTTTAGCATTTTTCTTGATATTTTTAATTCAACAAAAGTTACAATTTTCCAATTTTGGCGATTTCTTTATTTAATGAGCTTTGCGATTTTAAAGTTTTCACAGTCTTTACTATTTTGAAAAAATTAAATTTTTTTTATCAAACTTCGTAAATTTTCCGAAATTTTAAATTTTTTCGATTGTTGAATTTTATGAATATTTGCATTTTTCTCGATATTTTTTTTTTTTTCATTAACAATATTCAAATTTTGTCCATTTCTTTATTAAGGGAACTTTGCGATTTTACAGTTTTCACAGTTTTTACAATTTTGGAAAAATTCTTTTTTTTATCAAATTTCGGAAAATTTCCGAAATTTTCAATTCTTTTTTATTTTTTGATTTTTAGAATTTTTGCATTTTTCTCGATTTTTTTCATTTCAACAAAAATCACAATTTTCCAATTTTGTAGATTTCTTAATTTAGAGAACTTTGCGATTTTACAGTTTTCACAGTTTTTACTATTTTGAAAAAAATTTCTTATGTTATCAAATTTCGGAAATTTAAAATTTTTTCGATTTTGGAATTAAGGGAATTTTAGCATTTTTCTTGATATTTTTAATTCAACAAAAATTACAATTTTCCAATTTTGGCGATTTCTTTATTTAAAAAGCTTTGCGATTTTTAAGATTTCACAGTCTTTACTATTTTGAAAAAATTTTCTTTTTTTATCAAATTTTCGGAAATTTTGCAAAATTTTAATTTTTTTCGATTTTTGAGTTTTTAGAATTTTCGCATTTTTCTCGATTTTTTCATTTCAACAAAAATTACAATTTTCCAATTTTGTCCATTTCTTAATTTAGAGAACTTTGCGATTTTACAGTTTTCACAGTTTTTACTATTTTGAAAAAAATTTCTTTTGTTATCAAATTTCGGAAATTTAAAATTTTTTCGTTTTTGAAATTAAGGGAATTTTAGCATTTTTCTTGATATTTTTAATTCAACAAAAATTACAATTTTGTCCATTTCTTTATTTAGGGAACTTTGCGATTTTACAGTTTTCACAGTTTTTACAATTTTGGAAAAATTTTCTTTTTTATCAAATTTCGGAAAATTTCCGAAATTTTTAATTTTTTTTTATTTTTTAATTTTAAGAATTTTTGCATTTTTCTCGATTTTTTCATTTCAACAAAAATTACAATTTTCCAATTTTTTAGATTTCTTAATTTAGAGAACTTTGCGATTTTACAGTTTTCACAGTTTTTACTATTTTGAAAAAAATTTCTTTTGTTATCAAATTTCGGAAATTTAAAATTTTTTCGATTTTTTAATTTAGGGAATTTGAGCTTTTTTCTTGATATTTTTAATTCAACAAAAATTACAATTTTCCAATTTTGGCGATTTATTTATTTAAAGAGCTTTGCGATTTTTAAGTTTTCACAGTATTTACTATTTTGAAAAAATTTAATTTTTTATCAAATTTCGGAAATTTTCCGAAATTTTAAATTTTTTCGATTGTTGAATTTTAGGAATTTATGCATTTTTCTCAATTTTTTTATTTTAACAAAATTTACAATATTCAAATTTTGTCCATTTCTTTATTTAGGGACCTTTGCGATTTTACAGTTTTTACAGTTTTTACAATTTTGGAAAAATTTTCTTTTTTATCAAATTTCGGAAAATTTCCGAAATTTTTAATTTTTTTTGATTTTTAGAATTTTTGCATTTTTCTCGATTTTTTTCATTTCAACAAAAATCACAATTTTCCAATTTTGTAGATTTCTTAATTTAGAGAACTTTGCGATTTTACAGTTTTCACAGTTTTTACTATTTTGAAAAAAATTTCTTATGTTATCAAATTTCGGAAATTTAAAATTTTTTCGATTTTGGAATTAAGGGAATTTTAGCATTTTTCTTGATATTTTTAATTCAACAAAAATTACAATTTTCCAATTTTGTCGATTTCTTTATTTAAAAAGCTTTGCGATTTTTAAGTTTTCACAGTCTTTACTATTTTGAAAAAATTTTCTTTTTTTATCAAATTTTCGGAAATTTTGCAAAATTTTAATTTATTCGATTTTTGAATTTTTAGAATTTTTGCATTTTTCTCGATTTTTTTCATTTCAACAAAAATTAAAATTTTTCCAATTTTGAAGATTTCTTAATTTAGAGAACTTTGCGTTTTTACAGTTTTCACAGTTTTTACTATTTTGAAAAAAATTTCTTTTGTTATCAAATTTCGGAAATTTTTAAATTTTTCGACTTTTGAATTTAGGGAATTTTAGCATTTTTCTTGATATTTTTAATTCAACAAAAATTACAATTTTCCAATTTTGGCGATTTCTTTATTTAATGAGCTTTGCGATTTTAAAGTTTTCACAGTCTTTACTATTTTGAAAAAATTTAATTTTTGTTATCAAACTTCGTAAATTTTCCGAAATTTTAAATTTTTTCGATTGTTGAATTTTAGGAATATTTGCATTTTGCTCGATTTTTTTTTCATTAACTATATTCAAATTTTGTCCATTTCTTTATTACGGGAACTTTGCGATTTTACAGTTTTCACAGTTTTTACAATTTTGGAAAAATTTTCTTTTTATCAAATTTTCGGAAATTTTGCAAAATTTTAATTTTTTTCGATTTTTGAATTTTTAGAATTTTCGCATTTTTCTCGATTTTTTCATTTCAACAAAAATTAAAGTTTTCCAATTTTGTAGATTTCTTAATTTAGAGAACTTTGCGATTTTAGAGTTTTCACAGTTTTTACTATAATGAAAAAAATTTCTTTTGTTATCAAATTTCGGAAATTTTAAATTTTTTCGATTTTTGAATTAAGGGAATTTTAGCATTTGTCTTGATATTTTTAATTCAACAAAAATTACAATTTTCCAATTTTGGCGATTTATTTATTTAAAGAGTTTTGCGATTTTTAAGTTTTCACAGTTTTTACTATTTTGAAAAAATTTAATTTTTTATCAAATTTCGGAAATTTTCCGATATTTTAAATTTTGTCGATTGTTGAATTTTAGGAATTTTTGCATTTTTCTCAATTTTTTTATTTTAACAAAATTAACAATATTCAAATTTTGTCCATTTCCTTATTTGGGGAACTTTGCGATTTTACAGTTTTTACAGTTTTTACAATTTTGGAAAAATTTTCTTTTATATCGAATTTCGGAAAGTTTCCGAAATTTTTATTTTTTTTTATTTTTGAATTTTGGAATTTTTGCATTTTTCTTGATTTTTTCATTTCAACAAAAATTACAATTATTCAATTTTTTAGATTTCTTAATTTAGAGAATTTTGTGATTTTGTCGATTTAACAGTTTTTACTATTTTGGAAAAATTTTGTTTTTTATCAAATTTTCGGAAATTTTGCAAATTCTTAATTTTTTTAGATTTTGGAATTTTTAGAATTTTTGCATTTTTCTCGATTTTTTCATTTCAACAAAAATTACTATTTTCCAATTTTGTAGATTTCTTAATTTAGAGAACTTTGCGATTTTACAGTTTTCACAGTTTTTACTATCTTGAAAAAAATTTCTTTTGTTGTCAAATTTCGGAAATATTAAATTTTTTAGATTTTTGAATTTAGGGAATTTTAGCAGTTTTCTTGATATTTTTAATTCAACAAAAGTTACAATTTTCCAATTTTGGCGATTTCTTTATTTAATGAGCTTTGCGATTTTAAAGTTTTCACAGTCTTTACTATTTTGAAAAAATTTAATTTTTGTTATCAAACTTCGTAAATTTTCCGAAATTTTAAATTTTTTCGATTGTTGAATTTTAGGAATATTTGCATTTTTCTCGATTTTTTTTTTTTTTTTCATTAACTATATTCAAATTTTGTCCATTTCTTTATTACGGGAACTTTGCGATTTTACAGTTTTCACAGTTTTTACAATTTTGGAAAAATTTTCTTTTTATCAAATTTTCGGAAATTTTGCAAAATTTTAATTTTTTTCGATTTTTGAATTTTTAGAATTTTCGCATTTTTCTCGATTTTTTCATTTCAACAAAAATTAAAGTTTTCCAATTTTGTAGATTTCTTAATTTAGAGAACTTTGCGATTTTACAGTTTTCACAGTTTTTACTATATTGAAAAAAATTTCTTTTGTTATCAAATTTCGGAAATTTTAAATTTTTTCGATTTTTGAATTAAGGGAATTTTAGCATTTATCTTGATATTTTTAATTCAACAAAAATTACAATTTTCCAATTTTGGCGATTTCTTTATTTAAAGAGCTTTGCGATTTTTAAGTTTTCACTGTCTTTACTATTTTGAAAAAAATGTAATTTTCTTATCAAATTTCGGAAATTTTCCGAAATTTTAAATTTTGTCGATTGTTGGATTTTAGGAATTTTTGCATTTTTCTCAATTTTTTTATTTTAACAAAATTTACAATATTCAAAATTTGTCCATTTCTTTATTTAGGGAACTTTGAGATTTTACAGTTTTCACAGTTTTCGAAAAGTTTCGAAAAAGTTTCCGAAATTTTTAATTTTTTTTTATTTTTGAATTTTTAGAATTTTCGCATTTTTCTCGATTTTTTCATTTCAACAAAAATTACAATTTTCCAATTTTTAAGATTTCTTAATTTGGAGAATTTTGTGATTTTGTCGACTTAACAGTTTTTACTATTTTGAAAAAAATTTCTTTTGTTATCAAATTTCGGAAATTTAAAATTTTTTCGATTTTGGAATTAAGGGAATTTTAGCATTTTTCTTGATATTTTTAATTCAACAAAAATTACAAATTTCCAATTTTGTCCATTTCTTTATTTAGGGAACTTTGCGATTTTACAGTTTTTACAGTTTTTACAATTTTGGAAAAATTTTCTTTTTTATCAAATTTCGGAAAATTTCCGAAATTTTTAATTTTTTTTTTCAAATTTTCCGAAATTTTTAATTTTTTTTTTCAAATTTTCCGAAATTTTTAATTTTTTTCGATTTTTGAATTTTTAGAATTTTCCCATTTTTCTCGATTTTTTCATTTCAACAAAAATTACAATTTTCCAATTTTTTAGATTTCTTAATTTAGAGAATTTTGTGATTTTGTCGACTTAACAGTTTTTACTATTTTGAAAAATTTTTCTTTTTTTATCAAATTTCGGAAATTTTAAATTTTTTCGATTTTTGAATTTAGGGAATTTTTAGCATTTTTCTTGATATTTTTAATTCAACATAAATTAAAATTTTCCAATTTTGCCGATTTCTTTATTTAAAGAGCTTTGCGATTTTTAAGTTTTCACAGTCTTTGCTATTTTGAAAAATTTTTAATTTTTTTTATCAAATTTCGGAAATTTTCCGAAATTTTAAATTTTGTCGATTGTTGAATTTTAGGAATTTTTGCATTTTTCTCAATTTTTTTATTTATAACAAAAATTACAATATTCAAATTTTGTCCATTTCCTTATTTGGGGAACTTTGCGATTTAACAGTTTTTACAGTTTTTACAATTTTGGAAAAATTTTCTTTTTTATCGAATTTTGGAAAGTTTCCGAAATTTTTAATTTTTTTTTATTTTTGAATTTTTAGAATTTTTGCGTTTTTCTCGATTTTTTCATTTCAACAAAAATTACAAATTTTCAATTTTTTAGATTTCTTAATTTAGAGAATTTTGTGATTTTGTCGATTTAACAGTTTTTACTATTTTGAAAAATTTTTCTTTTTTTATCAAATTTCGGAAATTTTCGGAAGTTTTAAATTTTTTCGATTTTTGAATTTTTAGAATTTTCGCATTTTTCTCGATTTTTTCATTTCAACAAAAATTACAATTTTCCAATTTTGTAGATTTCTTAATTTAGAGAACTTTGTGATTTTGTCAATTTTACAGTCTTTACTATTTTGGAAAAATTTTCTTTTTTATCAAATTTTCGGAAATTTTGCAATATCTTAATTTTTTTAGATTTTGGAATTTTTAGAATTTTTGCATTTTTCTCGATTTTTTCATTTCAACAAAAATTACAATTTTCCAATTTTGTAGATTTCTTAATTTAGAGAACTTTGCGATTTTACAGTTTTCACAGTTTTTACTATTTTGAAAAAAATTTCTTTTGTTATCAAATTTCGAAAATTTTAAATTTTTTAGATTTTTGAATTTAGGGAATTTTAGCATTTTTCTTGATATTTTTAATTCAACAAAAGTTACAATTTTCCAATTTTGGCGATTTCTTTATTTAATGAGCTTTGCGATTTTAAAGTTTTCACAGTCTTTACTATTTTGAAAAAATTAAATTTTTTTTATCAAACTTCGTAAATTTTCCGAAAGTTTAAATTTTGTCGATTGTTGAATTTTAGGAATATTTGCATTTTTCTCGATTTTTTTTTTTTTTCATTAACTATATTCAAATTTTGTTCATTTCGTTATTTAGGGAACTTTGCGATTTTACAGTTTTCACAGTTTTTACAATTTCGGAAAAGTTTTTTTTTATCAAATTTCGGAAAATTTCCGAAATTTTTAATTTTTTTTGATTTTTTAATTTTAAGAATTTTTGCATTTTTCTCGATTTTTTCATTTCAACAAAAATTACAATTTTACAATTTTTTAGATTTCTTAATTTAGAGAATTTTGTGATTTTGTCGACTTAACAGTTTTTAATATCTTGAAAAATTTTTCTTTTTTTATCAAATTTCGGAAATTTTCGGAAATTTTAAATTTTTTCGATTTTTGAATTTAGGGAATTTGAGCATTTTTCTTGATATTTTTAATTCAACAAAAATTACAATTTTCCAATTTTGGCGATTTATTTATTTAAAGAGTTTTGCGATTTTTAAGTTTTCACAGTTTTTACTATTTTGAAAAAATTTTCTTTTTTTTATCAAATTTCGGAAATTTTGCAAAATTTTAGTTTTTTCGATTTTTGAATTTTTAGAAAATTCGCATTTTTCTCGATTTTTTCATTTTAACAAAAATTACAATTTTCCAATTTTGTAGATTTCTTAATTTAGAGAATTTTGTGATTTTGTCGACTTAACAGTTTTTAATATCTTGAAAAATTTTTCTTTTTTTATCAAATTTCGGAAATTTTCGGAAATTTTAAATTTTTTCGATTTTTGAATTTAGGGAATTTGAGCATTTTTCTTGATATTTTTAATTCAACAAAAATTACAATTTTCCAATTTTGGCGATTTATTTATTTAAAGAGCTTTGCGATTTTTAAGTTTTCACAGTTTTTAGAATTTTGGAAAAATTTTCTTTTTCATCAAATTTCGGAAAATTTCCGAAATTTTTAATTTTTTTTGATTTTTAGAATTTTTGAATTTTTTCTCGATTTTTTCATTTCAACAAAAATTACAATTTTCCAATTTTGTAGATTTCTTAATCTAGAGAACGTTGCGATTTTACAGTTTTCACAGTTTTTACTATTTTGAAAAAAATTTCTTTTGCTATCAAATTTTGGAAATTTTCAATTTTTTCGATTTTTGAATTTAGGGAATTTTAGCATTTTTCTTGATATTTTTAATTCAACAAAAATTACAACTTTCCAATTTTGGTGATTTATTTATTTAAAGAGCTTTGCGATTTCACAGTCTTTACTATTTTGAAAAAATTTAATTTTTTTATCAAATTTCGGAAATTTTCCGAAATTTTAAATTTTGTCGATTGTTGACATTTAGGAATTTTTGCATTTTTCTCAATTTTTTTATTTTAACAAAATTTACAATATTCAAAATTTGTCCATTTCTTTTTTTAGGGACCTTTGCGATTTTACAGTTTTTACAATTTTGGAAAAATTTTCTTTTTCATCAAATTTTGGAAAATTTCCGAAATTTTTAATTTTTTTTTGATTTTTAGAATTTTTGAATTTTTCTCGATTTTTTCATTTCAACAAAAATTACAATTTTGCATTTTTGTAGATTTCTTAATCTAGAGAACGTTGCGATTTTACAGTTTTCACAGTCTTTACTATTTTGAAAAAATTAAATTTTTTTTATCCAACTTCGTAAATTTTCCGAAAGTTTAAATTTTGTCGATTGTTTAATTTTAGGAATATTTGCATTTTTCTCGATTTTTTTTTTTTTTTCATTAACTATATTCAAATTTTGTCCATTTCTTTATTTAGGGAACTTTGCGATTTTACAGTTTTCACAGTTTTTACAATTTTGGAAAATTTTTTATTTAATAAAATTTCGGAAAATTTCCGAAATTTTTAATTTTTTTTTTCAAATTTTCCGAAATTTTTAATTTTTTTCGATTTTTGAATTTTTAGAATTTTTGCATTTTTCTCGATTTTTTCATTTCAACAAAAATTACAAATTTTCAATTTTTTAGATTTCTTAATTTGGAGAATTTTGTGATTTTGTCGATTTAACAGTTTTTACTATTTTGAAAAAATTTTCTTTTTTTATCAAATTTCCGAAATTTTGCAAAATTTTAATTTTTTTTGATTTTTGAATTTTTAGAATTTTCGCATTTTTCTCGATTTTTTCATTTTAACAAAAATTACAATTTTCCAATTTTGTAGATTTCTTAATTTAGAGAACTTTGTGATTTTGTCAATTTTACAGTCTGTACTATTTTGGAAAATTTTTCTTTTTTTATCAAATTTCCGAAATTTTGCAAAATCTTAATTTTTTTAGATTTTGGAATTTTTAGAATTTTTTCATTTTTCTCGATTTTTTTCATTTCAACAAAAATTACAATTTTCCAATATTGTAGATTTCTTAATTTAGAGAACTTTGTGATTTTGTCAATTTTACAGTCTGTACTATTTTGGAAAAATTTTCTTTTTTTATCAAATTTCCGAAATTTTGCAAAATCTTAATTTTTTTAGATTTTGGAATTTTTAGAATTTTTTCATTTTTCTCGATTTTTTTCATTTCAACAAAAATTACAATTTTCCAATTTTGGCGATTTCTTTATTTAAAGAGCTTTGCGATTTTTAAGTTTTCACAGTCTTTACTTTTTTGAAAAAATTTTCTTTTTTTATCAAATTTCGGAAATTTTGCAAAATTTTAATTTTTTCGATTTTTGAATTTTTAGAATTTTTGAATTTTTCTCGATTTTTTTCATTTCAACAAAAATTACAATTTTCCAATTTTTTAGATTTCCTAATTTAGAGAACTTTGCGATCTTACAGTTTTCACAGTTTTTACTATTTTGAAAAAAATTTCTTTTGTTATCAAATTTCGGAAATTTAAAATTTTTTCGATTTTTGAATTTAGGGAATTTTAGCATTTTTCTTGATATTTTTAATTCAACAAAAATTACAATTTTCCAATTTTGGCGATTTCTTTATTTAAAGAGCTTTGCGATTTCACAGTCTTTACTATTTTGAAAAAATTTAATTTTTTTATCAAATTTCGGAAATTTTCCGAAATTTTAAATTTTGTCGATTGTTGACATTTAGGAATTTTTGCATTTTTCTCAATTTTTTTATTTTAACAAAATTTACAATATTCAAAATTTGTCCATTTCTTTTTTTAGGGACCTTTGCGATTTTACAGTTTTTACAATTTTGGAAAAATTTTCTTTTTCATCAAATTTTGGAAAATTTCCGAAATTTTTAATTTTTTTTTGATTTTTAGAATTTTTGAATTTTTCTCGATTTTTTCATTTCAACAAAAATTACAATTTTGCATTTTTGTAGATTTCTTAATCTAGAGAACGTTGCGATTTTACAGTTTTCACAGTTTTTACTATTTTGAAAAAAATTTCTTTTGTTATCAAATTTCGGAAATTTAAAATTTTTTCGATTTTTGAATTAAGGGAATTTTAGCATTTTTCTTGATATTTTTAATTCAACAAAAATTACAATTTTCCAATTTTGGCGATTTCTTTATTTAAAGAGCTTTGCGATTTTTAAGTTTTCACAGTCTTTACTATTTTGAAAAAATTTTCTTTTTTTATCAAATTTTCGGAAGTTTTGCAAAATTTTAATTTTTTCGATTTTTGTATTTTCAGAATTTTTGCATTTTTCTCGATTTTTTTCATTTCAACAAAAATCACAATTTTCCAATTTTGTAGATTTCTTAATTTAGAGAACTTTGCGATTTTACAGTTTTCACAGTTTTAACTATTTTGAAAAAAATTTCTTTTGTTATCAAATTTCGGAAATTTTCAATTTTTTCGATTTTTGAATTTAGGGAATTTTAGCATTTTTCTTGATATTTTTAATTCAACAAAAATTACAATTTTCCAATTTTGGTGATTTATTTATTTAAAGAGCTTTGCGATTTTTAAGTTTTCACAGTCTTTACTATTTTGAAAAAATTAAATTTTTTTTATCCAACTTCGTAAATTTTCCGAAAGTTTAAATTTTGTCGATTGTTTAATTTTAGGAATATTTGCATTTTTCTCGATTTTTTTTTTCATTAACTATATTCAAATTTTGTCCATTTCTTTATTTAGGGAAATTTGCGATTTTACAGTTTTCACAGTTTTTACAATTTTGGAAAATTTTTTTTTTTTATCAAATTTCGGAAAATTTCCGAAATTTTTAATTTTTTTTTTTCAAATTTTCCGAAATTTTTAATTTTTTTTTCGATTTTTGAATTTTTAGAATTTTTGCATTTTTCTCGATTTTTTCATTTCAACAAAAATTACAAATTTTCAATTTTTTAGATTTCTTAATTTGGAGAATTTTGTGATTTTGTCGATTTAACAGTTTTTACTATTTTGAAAAAATTTCTTTTTTTTTTTTATCAAATTTCCGAAATTTTGCAAAATTTTAATTTTTTTCGATTTTTGAATTTTTAGAATTTTCGCATTTTTCTCGATTTTTTCATTTTATCAAAAATTACAATTTTCCAATTTTGTAGATTTCTTAATTTAGAGAACTTTGCGATCTTACGGTTTTCACAGTTTTTACTATTTTGAAAAAAATTTCTTTTGTTATCAAATTTCGGAAATTTTCAATTTTTTCGATTTTTGAATTTAGGGAATTTTAGCATTTTTCTTGATATTTTTAATTCAACAAAAATTACAATTTTCCAATTTTGTAGATTTCTTAATTTAGAGAACTTTGCGATTTTAAAGTTTTCACAGTCTTTACTATTTTGAAAAAATTTAATTTTTTTTATCAAACTTCGTAAATATTCCGAAATTTTAAATTTTTTCGATTGTTGAATTTTAGGAAAATTTGCATTTTTCTCGATTTTTTTTTTTTTTTTCATTAACTATATTCAAATTTTGTCCATTTCTTTATTTAGGGAACTTTGCGATTTAACAGTTTTCACAGTTTTTACAATTTTGGAAAAATTTTCTTTTTTATCGAATTTCGGAAAGTTTCCGAAATTTTTAATTTTTTTTTATTTTTGAATTTTTAGAATTTTTGCATTTTTCTCGATTTTTTCATTTCAACAAAAATTACAAATTTACAAATTTTTAGATTTCTTAATTTAGAGAATTTTGTGATTTTGTCGATTTAACAGTTTTTACTATTTTGAAAAATTTTTATTTTTTTATCAAATTTCGGAAATTTTCGGAAGTTTTAAATTTTTTCGATTTTTGAATATTTAGAATTTTCGCATTTTTCTCGATTTTTTCATTTCAACAAAAATTACAATTTTCCAATTTTGTAGATTTCTTAATTTAGAGAACTTTGTGATTTTGTCAATTTTACAGTCTTTACTATTTTGGAAAAATTTTCTTTTTTATCAAATTTTCGGAAATTTTGCATTATCTTAATTTTTTTAGATTTTGGAATTTTTAGAATTTTTGCATTTTTCTCGATTTTTTCATTTCAACAAAAATTACAATTTTCCAATTTTGTAGATTTCTTAATTTAGAAAACTTTGCGATTTTACAGTTTTCACAGTTTTTACTATTTTGAAAAAAATTTCTTTTGTTATCAAATTTCGAAAATTTTAAATTTTTTAGATTTTTGAATTTAGGGAATTTTAGCATTTTTCTTGATATTTTTAATTCAACAAAAGTTACAATTTTCCAATTTTGGCGATTTCTTTATTTAATGAGCTTTGCGATTTTAAAGTTTTCACAGTCTTTACTATTTTGAAAAAATTAAATTTTTTTTATCAAACTTCGTAAATTTTCCGAAAGTTTAAATTTTGTCGATTGTTGAATTTTAGGAATATTTGCATTTTTCTCGATTTTTTTTTTTTTCATTAACTATATTCAAATTTTGTCCAGTTCGTTATTTAGGGAACTTTGCGATTTTACAGTTTTCACAGTTTTTACAATTTTGGAAAAGATTTTTTTTATCAAATTTCGGAAAATTTCCGAAATTTTTAATTTTTTTTGATTTTTTAATTTTAAGAATTTTTGCATTTTTCTCGATTTTTTCATTTCAACAAAAATTACAATTTTCCAATTTTTTAGATTTCTTAATTTAGAGAATTTTGTGATTTTGTCGACTTAACAGTTTTTAATATTTTGAAAAATTTTTCTTTTTTTATCAAATTTCGGAAATTTTCGGAAATTTTAAATTTTTTCGATTTTTGAATTTAGGGAATTTGAGCATTTTTCTTGATATTTTTAATTCAACAAAAATTACAATTTTCCAATTTTGGCGATTTATTTATTTAAAGAGCTTTGCGATTTTTAAGTTTTCACAGTCTTTACTATTTTGAAAAAAATTTATTTTGTTATCAAATTTCGGAAATTTAAAATTTTTTCGATTTTTGAATTAAGGGAATTTTAGCATTTTTCTTGATATTTTTAATTCAACAAAAATTACAATTTTTCAATTTTGGCGATTTCTTTATTTAAAGAGCTTTGCGATTTTTAAGTTTTCACAGTCTTTACTATTTTGAAAAAATTAAATTTTTTTTATCCAACTTCGTAAATTTTCCGAAAGTTTAAATTTTGTCGATTGTTTAATTTTAGGAATATTTGCATTTTTCTCGATTTTTTTTTTTTTTTCATTAACTATATTCAAATTTTGTCCATTTCTTTATTTAGGGAACTTTGCGATTTTACAGTTTTCACAGTTTTTACAATTTTGAAAAAATTTTTTTTTTATCAAATTTCGGAAAATTTCCGAAATTTTTAATTTTTTTTTTTCAAATTTTCCGAAATTTTTAATTTTTTTCGATTTTTGAATTTTTAGAATTTTTGCATTTTTCTCGATTTTTTCATTTCAACAAAAATTACAAATTTTCAATTTTTTAGATTTCTTAATTTGGAGAATTTTGTGATTTTGTCGATTTAACAGTTTTTACTATTTTGAAAAAATTTTCTTTTTTTATCAAATTTCCGAAATTTTGCAAAATTTTAATTTTTTTCGATTTTTGAATTTTTAGAATTTTCGCATTTTTCTCGATTTTTTCATTTTAACAAAAATTACAATTTTCCAATTTTGTAGATTTCTTAATTTAGAGAACTTTGTGATTTTGTCAATTTTACAGTCTGTACTATATTGGAAAAAATTTTCTTTTTTTATCAAATTTCCGAAATTTTGCAAAATCTTAATTTTTTTAGATTTTGGAATTTTTAGAATTTTTTCATTTTTCTCGATTTTTTTCATTTCAACAAAAATTACAATTTTCCAATTTTGTAGATTTCTTAATTTAGAGAACTTTGTGATTTTGTCAATTTTACAGTCTGTACTATTTTGGAAAAATTTTCTTTTTTTTATCAAATTTCCGAAATTTTGCAAAATCTTAATTTTTTTAGATTTTTGAATTTTTAGAATTTTTTCATTTTTCTCGATTTTTTTCATTTCAACAAAAATTACAATTTTCCAATTTTGGCGATTTCTTTATTTAAAGAGCTTTGCGATTTTTAAGTTTTCACAGTCTTTACTATTTTGAAAAAATTTTCTTTTTTTATCAGATTTTCGGAAATTTTGCAAAATTTTAATTTTTTCGATTTTTGAATTTTTAGAATTTTTGAATTTTTCTCGATTTTTTTATTTCAACAAAAATTACAATTTTCCAATTTTTTAGATTTCTTAATTTAGAGAACTTTGCGATCTTACAGTTTTCACAGTTTTTACTATTTTGAAAAAAATTTCTTTTGTTATCAAATTTCGGAAATTTAAAATTTTTTCGATTTTTGAATTTAGGGAATTTTAGCATTTTTCTTGATATTTTTAATTCAACAAAAATTACAATTTTCCAATTTTGGCGATTTCTTTATTTAAAGAGCTTTGCGATTTTTAAGTTTTCACAGTCTTTACTATTTTGAAAAAATTTAATTTTTTTATCAAATTTCGGAAATTTTCCGAAATTTTAAATTTTGTCGATTGTTGAATTTTAGGAATTTTTGCATTTTTCTCAATTTTTTTATTTTAACAAAATTTACAATATTCAAAATTTGTTCATTTCTTTTTTTAGGGAACTTTGCGATTTTACAGTTTTCACAGTTTTTACAATTTCCGAAATTTTTAATTTTTTTTGATTTTGAATTTTTAGAATTTTTGAATTTTTCTCGATTTTTTCATTTCAACAAAAATTACAATTTTGTAGATTTCTAAATTAAGAGAAGTTTGTGATTTTGTCGATTTAACAGTTTTTACTATTTTGGAAAAATTTTCTTTTTGATCAAATTTTCGGAAATTTTGCAAAATTTTATTTTTTTTAGATTTTTGAATTTTTAGAATTTTTGCATTTTTCTCGATTTTTTCATTTCAACAAAAATTACAATTTTCCAATTTTGTAGATTTCTTAATTTAGAGAACTCTGCGATTTTACAGTTTTCACAGTTTTTACTATTTTGAAAAAAATTTCTTTTGTTATCAAATTTCGGAAATTTTAAATTTTTTAGATTTTTGAATTTAGGGAATTTTAGCATTTTTCTTGAGATTTTTAATTCAACAAAAGTTACAATTTTCCAATTTTGGCGATTTCTTTATTTAAAGAGCTTTGCGATTTTAAAGTTTTTACAGTCTTTACTATTTTAAAAAAATGTATTTTTTTTTATCAAATTTCGTAAATTTTCCGAAATTTTAAATTTTTTCGATTGTTGAATTTTAGGAATATTTGCAATTTTCTCGGAAATTTTAAAATTTTTTCGATTTTTGAATTAAGGGAATTTTAGCATTTTTCTTGATATTTTTATTTTAACAAAATTTACAATATTCAAATTTTGTCCATTTCTTTATTTAGGGACCTTTGCGATTTTACAGTTTTTACAATTTTGGAAAAATTTTCTTTTTCATCAAATTTCGGAAAATTTCCGAAATTTTTAATTTTTTTTGATTTTTAGAATTTTTTAATTTTTGCATTTTTCTCGATTTTTTCATTTCAACAAAAATTACAATTTTCCAATTTTGTAGATTTCTTAATTTAGAGAACTTTGCGATTTTAAAGTTTTCACAGTCTTTACTATTTTGAAAAAATTTAATTTTTTTTATCAAACTTCGTAAATATTCCGAAATTTTAAATTTTTTCGATTGTTGAATTTTAGGAAAATTTGCATTTTTCTCGATTTTTTTTTTTTTTTTCATTAACTATATTCAAATTTTGTCCATTTCTTTATTTAGGGAACTTTGCGATTTTACAGTTTTCACAGTTTTTACAATTTTGGAAAAATTTTCTTTTTATCAAATTTCGGAAAATTTCCGAAATTTTTAATTTTTTTTTATTTTTTAATTTTAAGAATTTTTGCATTTTTCTCGATTTTTTCATTTCAACAAAAATTACAATTTTCCAATTTTGTAGATTTCTTAATTTAGAGGACGTTGCGATTTTACAGTTTTTACTATTTTGAAAAAAATTTCTTTTGTTATTAAATTTCGGAAATTTTCCGAAAATTTTTCGATTTTTGAATTAAGGGAATTTTAGCATTTTTCTTGATATTTTTAATTCAACATAAATTACAATTTTTCAATTTTGGCGATTTCTTTATTTAAAGAGCTTTGCGATTTTTAAGTTTTCACAGTCTTTACTATTTTGAAAAAATTTTAATTTTTATACCCGCTACCCATAGGGTAGAAGGGTATTATGACTTAGTGCCAACAGAAAATGTATGTAATTACAATTTTCCAATTTTGGCGATTTCTTTATTTAAAGAGCTTTGCGATTTTTAAGTTTTCACAGTCTTTACTATTTTGAAAAAATTTAATTTTTTTATCAAATTTCGGAAATTTTCCGAAATTTTAAATTTTGTCGATTGTTGAATTTTAGGAATTTTAGCATTTTTCTCAATTTTTTTATTTTAACAAAATTTACAATATTCAAAATTTGTCCATTTCTTTATTTAGGGAACTTTGCGATTTTACAGTTTTCACAGTTTTTACAATTTTGGAAAAAAATTTTTTTTTATCATATTTCGGAAAATTTCCGACATTTTTAATTTTTTTGGATTTTTGAATTTTTAGAATTTTTGCATTTTTCTCGATTTTTTCATTTCAACAAAAATTACAATTTTCCAATTTTGTAGATTTCTAAATTAAGAGAAGTTTGTGATTTTGTCGATTTAACAGTTTTTACTATTTTGGAAAAATTTTCTTTATGATCAAATTTTCGGAAATTTAGCTAAATTTTAATTTTTTTAGATCTTTCAATTTTTAGAATTTTTGCATTTTTCTCGATTTTTTCATTTCAACAAAAATTACAATTTTCCAATTTTTAAGATTTCTTAATTTAGAGAACTCTGCGATTTTACAGTTTTCACAGTTTTTACTATTTTGAAAAAAATTTCTTTTGTTGTCAAATTTCGGAAATTTAAAATTTTTTCGATTTTTGAATTAAGGGAATTTTAGCATTTTTCTTGATATTTTTAATTCAACAAAAATTACAATTTTCCAATTTTGGCGATTTCTTTATTTAAAGAGCTTTGCGATTTTTAAGTTTTCACAGTCTTTACTATTTTGAAAAAATGTATTTTTTTTTATCAAACTTCGTAAATTTTCCGAAATTTTAAATTTTTTCGATTGTTGAATTTTAGGAATATTTGCAATTTTCTCGATTTTTTTTTTTTTTAATTAACAATATTCAAATTTTGTCCATTTCTTTATTAAGGGAACTTTGCGATTTTAAAGTTTTCACAGTTTTTACAATTTTGGAAAAATTTCTTTTGTTATCAAATTTCGGAAATTTAAAATTTTTTCGATTTTTGAATTAAGGGAATTTTAGCATTTTTCTTGATATTTTTAATTCAACAAAAATTACAATTTTCCAATTTTGGCGATTTCTTTATTTAAAGAGCTTTGCGATTTTTAAGTTTTCACAGTCTTTACTATTTTGAAAAAATTTAATTTTTTTATCAAATTTCGGAAATTTTGCAAAATTTTAATTTTTTTCGATTTTTGAATTTTTTGAGTTTTTGCATTTTTCTCGATTTTTTCATTTCAACAAAAATTACAATTTTAAAATTTTTTAGATTTCTTAATTTAGAGAATTTTGTGATTTTGTCGATTTAACACTTTTTACTATTTTGAAATTTTTTTCTTTTTTTATCAAATTTCGGAAATTTTAAATTTTTTCGATTTTTGAATTTAGGGAATTTTAGCATTTTTCTTGATATTTTTAATTCAACAAAAATTACAATTTTCCAATTTTGGCGATTTATTTATTTAAAGAGCTTTGCGATTTTAAAGTTTTCACAGTCTTTACTATTTTGAAAAAATTTAATTTTTTTATCAAATTTCGGAAATTTTCCAAAATTTTTTTTTTTGATTGTTGAATTTTAGGAATGTTTGCATTTTTCTCGATTTTTTTTTTTTTTTAATTAACAATATTAAAATGTTGTCCATTTCTTTATTTAGGGAACTTTGCGATTTTACAGTTTTCACAGTTTTTACAATTTTGGAAAAATTTTCTTTTTTATCAAATTTCGGAAAATTTCCGAAATTTTTAATTTTTTTTGATTTTTTAATTTTTAGAATTTTTGCATTTTTCTAGATTTTTTCATTTCAACAAAAATTACAGTTTTCCAATTTTGTAGATTTCTAAATTAAGAGAAGTTTGTGATTTTGTCGATTATACAGATTTTATTATTTTGTAGAAAGTGTCTTCTTTATTCAATTTCGGAAATTTTCCGAAATTTTAAATTATTCCGATTTTTGAATTTCTTAAATTTTTGAATTTTTCTCGATTTTTTCATTTTAACAAAATTTACAATATTCAAATTTTGTATATTTCTCAATTTAAAAAGCTTTGCGATTTTTAAGTTTTCACAGTTTTTACTATTTTGAACAAAATATCTTTTGTTATTAAATTTCGGAAATTTTCCGAAAATTTTTCGATTTTTGAATTAAGGGAATTTTAGCATTTTTCTTGATATTTTTAATTCAACATAAATTACAATTTTTCAATTTTGGCGATTTCTTTATTTAAAGAGCTTTGCGATTTTTAAGTTTTCACAGTCTTTACTACTTTGAAAAAATTTTAATTTTTATACCCGCTACCCATAGGGTAGAAGGGTATTATGACTTAGTGCCAACAGAAAATGTATGTAACAGGTAGAAGGAGGCATCTCCGACCACATAAACTATATATATTCTTGATCAGTGTCAACAGCCGAGACGATATAGCCATGTCCGTCTGTCCGTCTGTCCGTCTGTCCGTCTGTATGAACACCTAGATCTCAGAGACTATAAGAGCTAGAGCTATCAAATTTGGGGACAGTACTCCTATAGGTCCTACGCAGATCAAGTTTATTTCAAAAGTTGGATGCCACGCCCCTTTCCGCCCCCAAAAGTCTGTAAAATCCGTATTAATAGACCTAGAGCATTGAATTTTGGCATGCATAATAAAAATTATATTCTCAACGATTCCTGTGAATTTCGTTGAGATCGAATGAAAAACAAGGAAGTTATTAAAGAATCAATTTTATATGCAAAATTCACTTGCAGCTGCCCGCGCTTTGTTTGTTTAGTTGACAGTGACCATAAGGATGTTGACCATAAGGATGTTGTGGATTTTTACCCGCTATTTTCAAATATATACAAAAAAACCTAAATTTTTGAATTTTTCTCGATTTTTTCATTTCAACAAAATTTACAATATTCAAATTTTGTATATTTCTTAATTTAAAAAGCTTTGCGATTTTTAAGTTTTCACAGTTTTTACTATTTTGAACAAAATATCTTTTGTTATTAAATTTCGGAAATTTTCCGAAAATTTTTCGATTTTTGAATTAAGGGAATTTTAGCATTTTTCTTGATATTTTTAATTCAACATAAATTACAATTTTTCAATTTTAGCGATTTCTTTATTTAAAGAGCTTTGCGATTTTTCAGTTTTCACAGTCTTTACTATTTTGAAAAAATTTTAATTTTTATACCCGCTACCCATAGGGTAGAAGGGTATTATGACTTAGTGCCAACAGAAAATGTATGTAACAGGCAGAAGGAGGCATCTCCGACCACATAAACTATATATATTCTTGATCAGTGTCAACAGCCGAGACGATATAGCCATGTCCGTCTGTCCGTCTGTCCGTCTGTATGAACACCTAGATCTCAGAGACTATAAGAGCTAGAGCTATCAAATTTGGGGACAGTACTCCTATAGGTCCTACGCAGATCAAGTTTATTTCAAAAGTTGGAAGCCACGCCCCTTTCCGCCCCCAAAAGTCTGTAAAATCCGTATTAATAGACATAGAGCATTGAATTTTGGCATGCATAATAAAAATTATATTCTCAACGATTCCTGTGAATTTCGTTGAGATCGAATGAAAAACAAGGAAGTTATTAAAGAATCAATTTTATATGCAAAATTCACTTGCAGCTGCCCGCGCTTTGTTTGTTTAGTTGACAGTGACCATAAGGATGTTGACCATAAGGATGTTGTGGATTTTTACCCGCTATTTTCAAATATATACAAAAAAACAAGTTTTAGTATATTTGGTATATTTTTTGTTAAAATATCATTTAAGTTTTTTGTTTTCTCTCGAAATGGGTTGCGGGTATCATACGGTCGAGCACTCTCGACTGTAGCTTTCTTACTTGTTTTATCAAATTTCGGAAATTTTCCGAAACTTTAAATTTTGTCGATTGTTGAATTTTAGGAATTTTTGCATTTTTCTCAATTTTTTTATTTATAACAAAAATTACAATATTCAAATTTTGTCCATTTCTTTATTTAGGGAACTTTGCGATTTTACAGTTTTCACAGACTTCGTAAGTTTTCCGAAATTTTAAATTTTTTCGATAGTTGAATTTTAGGAATATTTGCGTTTTTCTCGATTTTCTTTTTTTTTTTTAATTAACAATATTCAAATTTTGTCCATTTTTTTATTTAGGGAACTTTGCGATTTTACAGTTTTCACAGTTTTTACAATGTTGGAAAAATTTCTTTTGTTATCAAATTTCGGAAATTTAAAATTTTTTCGATTTTTGAATTAAGGGAATTTTAGCAATTTTCTTAAATTTTTAATTCAACAAAAATTACAATTTTCCAATTTTGGCGATTTCTTTATTTAAAGAGCTTTGCGATTTTAAAGTTTTCACAGTCTTTACTATTTTGAAAAAAATTAATTTTTTTTATCAAATTTCGTAAATTTTCCGAAATTTTAAATTTTTTCGATTGTTGAATTTTAGGAATATTTGCATATTTCTCTTTTACAATATTCAAAATTTGTCCATTTCTTTATTTAGGGAACTTTGCGATTTTACAGTTTTCACAGTTTTTACAGTTTTGGAAAAATTTTCTTTTTTTTCAAATTTCGGAAAATTTCCGAAATTTTTATTTTTTTTGATTTTTTATTTTAAAGAATTTTCGCATTTTTCTCGATTTTTTTCATTTTAACAAAAATTACAATTTTCCTATTTTGTAGATTTCTTAATTTAGAGAACTTTGCGATTTTACAGTTTTCACAGTTTTTACTATTTTGAAAAAAATTTCTTATGTTATCAAATTTCGGAAATTTTAAATTTTTTAGATTTTTGAATTTAGCGAATTTTAGCATTTTTCTTGATATTTTTAATTCAACAAAAGTAACAATTTTCCAATTTTGGCGATTTCTTTATTTAAAGAGCTTTGCGATTTTAAAGTTTTCACAGTCTTTACTATTTTGAAAAAATTTAATTTTGTTTATCAAACTTCGGAAATTTTACGAAATTTTAAATTTTTTCGATTGTTGAATTTTAGGAATATTTGAATTTTTCTCGATTTTCGGAAAATTTCCGAAATTTTTAATTTTTATACCCGCTACCCATAGGGTAGAAGGGTATTATGACTTAGTGCCAACAGAAAATGTATGTAACAGGTAGAAAGAGGCATCTCCGACCACATAAACTATATATATTCTTGATCAGTGTCAACAGCCGAGACGATATAGCCATGTCCGTCTGTCCGTCTGTCCGTCTGTATGAACACCTAGATCTCAGAGACTATAAGAGCTAGAGCTATCAAATTTGGGGACAGTACTCCTAAAGGTCCTACGCAGATCAAGTTTATTTCAAAAGTTGGATGCCACGCCCCTTTCCGCCCCCAAAAGTCTGTAAAATCCGTATTAATAGACCTAGAGCATTGAATTTTGGCATACATAATAAAAATTATATTCTCAACGATTCCTGTGAATTTCGTTGAGATCGAATGAAAAACAAGGAAGTTATTAAAGAATCAATTTTATATGCAAAATTCACTTGCAGCTGCCCGCGCTTTGTTTGTTTAGTTGACAGTGACCATAAGGATGTTGACCATATGGATGTTGTGGATTTTTACCCGCTATTTTCAAATATATACAAAAAAACAAGTTTTAGTATATTTGGTATATTTTTTGTTAAAATATCATTTAAGTTTTTTGTTTTCTCTCGAAATGGGTTGCGGGTATCATACGGTCGAGCACTCTCGACTGTAGCTTTCTTACTTGTTTTTTTTCAAATTTTCCGAAATTTTTAATTTTTTTTTTCAAATTTTCCGAAATTTTTAATTTTTTTCGATTTTTAAATTTTTAGAATTTTCCCATTTTTCTCGATTTTTTCATTTCAACAAAAATTACAATTTTCCAATTTTTTAGATTTCTTAATTTAGAGAATTTTGTGATTTTGTCGACTTAACAGTTTTTACTATTTTGAAAAATTTTTCTTTTTTTATCAAATTTCGGAAATTTTAAATTTTTTCGATTTTTGAATTTAGGGAATTTTTAGCATTTTTCTTGATATTTTTAATTCAACATAAATTAAAATTTTCCAATTTTGGCGATTTCTTTATTTAAAGAGCTTTGCGATTTTTAAGTTTTCACAGTCTTTGCTATTTTGAAAAATTTTTAATTTTTTTTATCAAATTTCGGAAATTTTCCGAAATTTTAAATTTTGTCGATTGTTGAATTTTAGGAATTTTTGCGTTTTTCTCAATTTTTTTATTTATAACAAAAATTACAATATTCAAATTTTGTCCATTTCCTTATTTGGGGAACTTTGCGATTTAACAGTTTTTACAGTTTTTACAATTTTGGAAAAATTTTCTTTTTTATCGAATTTCGGAAAGTTTCCGAAATTTTTAATTTTTTTTTATTTTTGAATTTTTAGAATTTTTGCATTTTTCTCGATTTTTTCATTTCAACAAAAATTACAAATTTTCAATTTTTTAGATTTCTTAATTTAGAGAATTTTGTGATTTTGTCGATTTAACAGTTTTTACTATTTTGAAAAATTTTTCTTTTTTTATCAAATTTCGGAAATTTTCGGAAGTTTTAAATTTTTTCGATTTTTGAATTTTTAGAATTTTCGCATTTTTCTCGATTTTTTCATTTCAACAAAAATTACAATTTTCCAATTTTGTAGATTTCTTAATTTAGAGAACTTTGTGATTTTGTCAATTTTACAGTCTTTACTATTTTGGAAAAATTTTCTTTTTCATCAAATTTTCGGAAATTTTGCAATATCTTAATTTTTTTAGATTTTGGAATTTTTAGAATTTTTGCATTTTTCTCGATTTTTTCATTTCAACAAAAATTACAATTTTCCAATTTTGTAGATTTCTTAATTTAGAGAACTTTGCGATTTTACAGTTTTCACAGTTTTTACTATTTTGAAAAAAATTTCTTTTGTTATCAAATTTCGAAAATTTTAAATTTTTTAGATTTTTGAATTTAGGGAATTTTAGCATTTTTCTTGATATTTTTAATTCAACAAAAGTTACAATTTTCCAATTTTGGCGATTTCTTTATTTAATGAGCTTTGCGATTTTTAAGTTTTCACAGTTTTTACTATTTTGAAAAATTTTAATTTTTTATCAAATTTCGGAAATTTTCCGAAATTTTAAATTTTGTCGATTGTTGAATTTTAGGAATTTTTGCATTTTTCTTAATTTTTTTATTTTAACAAAATTTACAATATTCAAATTTTGTCCATTTCTTTATTTAGGGACCTCTGCGATTTTACAGTTTTTACAATTTTGGAAAAATTTTCTTTTTCATCAAATTTCGGAAAATTTCCGAAATTTTTAATTTTATTTTGATTTTTAGAATTTTTGAATTTTTCTCGATTTTTTCATTTCAACAAAAATTACAATTTTCCAATTTTGTAGATTTCTTAATCTAGAGAACGTTGCGATTTTACAGTTTTCACAGTTTTTACTATTTTGAAAAAAATTTCTTTTGTTGTCAAATTTCGGAAATTTAAAATTTTTTCGATTTTTGAATTAAGGGAATTTTAGCATTTTTCTTGATATTTTTAATTCAATATAAATTACAATTTTTTAATTTTGGCGATTTCTTTATTTAAAGAGCTTTGCGATTTTTAAGTTTTCACAGTCTTTACTATTTTGAAAAAATTTTAATTTTTATACCCGCTACCCATAGGGTAGAAGGGTATTATGACTTAGTGCCAACAGAAAATGTATGTAACAGGCAGAAGGAGGCATCTCCGACCACATAAACTATATATATTCTTGATCAGTGTCAACAGCCGAGACGATATAGCCATGTCCGTCTGTCCGTCTGTCCGTCTGTATGAACACCTAGATCTCAGAGACTATAAGAGCTAGAGCTATCAAATTTGGGGACAGTACTCCTATAGGTCCTACGCAGATCAAGTTTATTTCAAAAGTTGGAAGCCACGCTCCTTTCCGCCCCCAAAAGTCTGTAAAATCCGTATTAATAGACATAGAGCATTGAATTTTGGCATGCATAATAAAAATTATATTCTCAACGATTCCTGTGAATTTCGTTGAGATCGAATGAAAAACAAGGAAGTTATTAAAGAATCAATTTTATATGCAAAATTCACTTGCAGCTGCCCGCGCTTTGTTTGTTTAGTTGACAGTGACCATAAGGATGTTGACCATAAGGATGTTGTGGATTTTTACCCGCTATTTTCAAATATATACAAAAAAACAAGTTTTAGTATATTTGGTATATTTTTTGTTAAAATATCATTTAAGTTTTTTGTTTTCTCTCGAAATGGGTTGCGGGTATCATACGGTCGAGCACTCTCGACTGTAGCTTTCTTACTTGTTTTATCAAATTTCGGAAATTTTCCGAAACTTTAAATTTTGTCGATTGTTGAATTTTAGGAATTTTTGCATTTTTCTCAATTTTTTTATTTATAACAAAAATTACAATATTCAAATTTTGTCCATTTCTTTATTTAGGGAACTTTGCGATTTTACAGTTTTCACAGACTTCGTAAGTTTTCCGAAATTTTAAATTTTTTCGATAGTTGAATTTTAGGAATATTTGCGTTTTTCTCGATTTTCTTTTTTTTTTTTAATTAACAATATTCAAATTTTGTCCATTTTTTTATTTAGGGAACTTTGCGATTTTACAGTTTTCACAGTTTTTACAATGTTGGAAAAATTTCTTTTGTTATCAAATTTCGGAAATTTAAAATTTTTTCGATTTTTGAATTAAGGGAATTTTAGCAATTTTCTTAAATTTTTAATTCAACAAAAATTACAATTTTCCAATTTTGGCGATTTCTTTATTTAAAGAGCTTTGCGATTTTAAAGTTTTCACAGTCTTTACTATTTTGAAAAAAATTAATTTTTTTTATCAAATTTCGTAAATTTTCCGAAATTTTAAATTTTTTCGATTGTTGAATTTTAGGAATATTTGCATATTTCTCTTTTACAATATTCAAAATTTGTCCATTTCTTTATTTAGGGAACTTTGCGATTTTACAGTTTTCACAGTTTCTACAGTTTTGGAAAAATTTTCTTTTTTTTCAAATTTCGGAAAATTTCCGAAATTTTTATTTTTTTTTGATTTTTTATTTTAAAGAATTTTCGCATTTTTCTCGATTTTTTTCATTTTAACAAAAATTACAATTTTCCTATTTTGTAGATTTCTTAATTTAGAGAACTTTGCGATTTTACAGTTTTCACAGTTTTTACTATTTTGAAAAAAATTTCTTATGTTATCAAATTTCGGAAATTTTAAATTTTTTAGATTTTTGAATTTAGCGAATTTTAGCATTTTTCTTGATATTTTTAATTCAACAAAAGTAACAATTTTCCAATTTTGGCGATTTCTTTATTTAAAGAGCTTTGCGATTTTAAAGTTTTCACAGTCTTTACTATTTTGAAAAAATTTAATTTTGTTTATCAAACTTCGGAAATTTTACGAAATTTTAAATTTTTTCGATTTTTGAATTTTAGGAATATTTGAATTTTTCTCGATTTTCGGAAAATTTCCGAAATTTTTAATTTTTATACCCGCTACCCATAGGGTAGAAGGGTATTATGACTTAGTGCCAACAGAAAATGTATGTAACAGGTAGAAAGAGGCATCTCCGACCACATAAACTATATATATTCTTGATCAGTGTCAACAGCCGAGACGATATAGCCATGTCCGTCTGTCCGTCTGTCCGTCTGTCCGTCTGTCCGTCTGTATGAACACCTAGATCTCAGAGACTATAAGAGCTAGAGCTATCAAATTTGGGGACAGTACTCCTATAGGTCCTACGCAGATCAAGTTTATTTCAAAAGTTGGATGCCACGCCCCTTTCCGCCCCCAAAAGTCTGTAAAATCCGTATTAATAGACCTAGAGCATTGAATTTTGGCATGCATAATAAAAATTATATTCTCAACGATTCCTGTGAATTTCGTTGAGATCGAATGAAAAACAAGGAAGTTATTAAAGAATCAATTTTATATGCAAAATTCACTTGCAGCTGCCTGCGCTTTGTTTGTTTAGTTGACAGTGACCATAAGGATGTTGACCATATGGATGTTGTGGATTTTTACCTGCTATTTTCAAATATATACAAAAAAACAAGTTTTAGTATATTTGGTATATTTTTTGTTAAAATATCATTTAAGTTTTTTGTTTTCTCTCGAAATGGGTTGCGGGTATCATACGGTCGAGCACTCTCGACTGTAGCTTTCTTACTTGTTTTTTTTCAAATTTTCCGAAATTTTTAATTTTTTTTTTCAAATTTTCCGAAATTTTTAATTTTTTTCGATTTTTAAATTTTTAGAATTTTCCCATTTTTCTCGATTTTTTCATTTCAACAAAAATCACAATTTTCCAATTTTGTAGATTTCTTAATTTAGAGAACTTTGCGATTTTACAGTTTTCACAGTTTTAACTATTTTGAAAAAAATTTCTTTTGTTATCAAATTTCGGAAATTTTCAATTTTTTCGATTGTTGAATTTTAGGAATATTTGCATTTTTCTCGATTTTTTTTTTTTTTTCATTAACTATATTCAAATTTTGTCCATTTCGTTATTTAGGGAACTTTGCGATTTTACAGTTTTCACAGTTTTTACAATTTTGGAAAAGTTTTTTTTTATCAAATTTCGGAAAATTTACGAAATTTTTAATTTTTTTTGATTTTTTAATTTTAAGAATTTTTGCATTTCTCTCGATTTTTTCATTTCAACAAAAATTACAATTTTCCAATTTTTTAGATTTCTTAATTTAGAGAATTTTGTGATTTTGTCGACTTAACAGTTTTTAATATTTTGAAAAATTTTTCTTTTTTTATCAAATTTCGGAAATTTTCGGAAATTTTAAATTTTTTCGATTTTTGAAATTAGGGAATTTGAGCATTTTTCTTGATATTTTTAATTCAACAAAAATTACAGTTTTCCAATTTTGTAGATTTCTTAATTTAGAGAACTTTGCGATTTTACAGTTTTCACAGTTTTAACTATTTTGAAAAAAATTTCTTTTGTTATCAAATTTCGGAAATTTTCAATTTTGTCGATTGTTGAATTTTAGGAATTTTTGCATTTTTCTTAATTTTTTTATTTTAACAAAATTTACAATATTCAAATTTTGTCCATTTCTTTATTTAGGGACCTCTGCGATTTTACAGTTTTTACAATTTTGGAAAAATTTTCTTTTTCATCAAATTTCGGAAAATTTCCGAAATTTTTAATTTTTTTTTGATTTTTAGAATTTTTGAATTTTTCTCGATTTTTTCATTTCAACAAAAATTACAATTTTCCAATTTTGTAGATTTCTTAATCTAGAGAACGTTGCGATCTTACAGCTTTCACAGTTTTTACTATTTTGAAAAAAATTTCTTTTGTTGTCAAATTTCGGAAATTTAAAATTTTTTCGATTTTTGAATTAAGGGAATTTTAGCAATTTTCTTGATATTTTTAATTCAACAAAAATTACAATTTTCCAATTTTGGCGATTTCTTTATTTAAAGAGCTTTGCGATTTTTAAGTTTTCACAGTCTTTACTATTTTGAAAAAATTTTCTTTTTTTATAAAATTTTCGGAAGTTTTGCAAAATTTTAATTTTTTCGATTTTTGAATTTTTAGAATTTTTGCATTTTTCTCGATTTTTTTCATTTCAACAAAAATCACAATTTTCCAATTTTGTAGATTTCTTAATTTCGAGAACTTTGCGATTTTACAGTTTTCACAGTTTTAACTATTTTGAAAAAAATTTCTTTTGTTATCAAATTTCGGAAATTTTCAATTTTTTCGATTGTTGAATTTTAGGAATATTTGCAATTTTCTCGATTTTTTTTTTTTTAATTAACAATATTCAAATTTTGTCCATTTCTTTATTAAGGGAACTTTGCGATTTTAAAGTTTTCACAGTTTTTACAATTTTGGAAAAATTTCTTTTGTTATCAAATTTCGGAAATTTAAAATTTTTTCGATTTTTGAATTAAGGGAATTTTAGCATTTTTCTTGATATTTTTAATTCAACAAAAATTACAATTTTCCAATTTTGGCGATTTCTTTATTTAAAGAGCTTTGCGATTTTTAAGTTTTCACAGTCTTTACTATTTTGAAAAAATTTAATTTTTTTATCAAATTTCGGAAATTTTGCAAAATTTTAATTTTTTTCGATTTTTGAATTTTTTGAGTTTTTGCATTTTTCTCGATTTTTTCATTTCAACAAAAGTTACAATTTTAAAATTTTTTAGATTTCTTAATTTAGAGAATTTTGTGATTTTGTCGATTTAACACTTTTTACTATTTTGAAATTTTTTTCTTTTTTTTATCAAATTTCGGAAATTTTAAATTTTTTCGATTTTTGAATTTAGGGAATTTTAGCATTTTTCTTGATATTTTTAATTCAACAAAAATTACAATTTTCCAATTTTGGCGATTTATTTATTTAAAGAGCTTAGCGATTTTAAAGTTTTCACAGTCTTTACTATTTTGAAAAAATTTAATTTTTTTATCAAATTTCGGAAATTTTCCAAAATTTTTTTTTTTGATTGTTGAATTTTAGGAATGTTTGCATTTTTCTCGATTTTTTTTTTTTTTTTAATTAACAATATTAAAATTTTGTCCATTTCTTTATTTAGGGAACTTTGCGATTTTACAGTTTTCACAGTTTTTACAATTTTGGAAAAATTTTCTTTTTTATCAAATTTCGGAAAATTTCCGAAATTTTTAATTTTTTTTGATTTTTTAATTTTTAGAATTTTTGCATTTTTCTAGATTTTTTCATTTCAACAAAAATTACAGTTTTCCAATTTTGTAGATTTCTAAATTAAGAGAAGTTTGTGATTTTGTCGATTATACAGATTTTATTATTTTGTAGAAAGTGTCTTCTTTATTCAATTTCGGAAATTTTCCGAAATTTTAAATTATTCCGATTTTTGAATTTCTCAAATTTTTGAATTTTTCTCGATTTTTTCATTTTAACAAAATTTACAATATTCAAATTTTGTATATTTCTCAATTTAAAAAGCTTTGCGATTTTTAAGTTTTCACAGTTTTTACTATTTTGAACAAAATATCTTTTGTTATTAAATTTCGGAAATTTTCCGAAAATTTTTCGATTTTTGAATTAAGGGAATTTTAGCATTTTTCTTGATATTTTTAATTCAACATAAATTACAATTTTTCAATTTTGGCGATTTCTTTATTTAAAGAGCTTTGCGATTTTTAAGTTTTCACAGTCTTTACTATTTTGAAAAAATTTTAATTTTTATACCCGCTACCCATAGGGTAGAAGGGTATTATGACTTAGTGCCAACAGAAAATGTATGTAACAGGTAGAAGGAGGCATCTCCGACCACATAAACTATATATATTCTTGATCAGTGTCAACAGCCGAGACGATATAGCCATGTCCGTCTGTCCGTCTGTCCGTCTGTATGAACACCTAGATCTCAGAGACTATAAGAGCTAGAGCTATCAAATTTGGGGACAGTACTCCTATAGGTCCTACGCAGATCAAGTTTATTTCAAAAGTTGGATGCCACGCCCCTTTCCGCCCCCAAAAGTCTGTAAAATCCGTATTAATAGACCTAGAGCATTGAATTTTGGCATGCATAATAAAAATTATATTCTCAACGATTCCTGTGAATTTCGTTGAGATCGAATGAAAAACAAGGAAGTTATTAAAGAATCAATTTTATATGCAAAATTCACTTGCAGCTGCCCGCGCTTTGTTTGTTTAGTTGACAGTGACCATAAGGATGTTGACCATAAGGATGTTGTGGATTTTTACCCGCTATTTTCAAATATATACAAAAAAACAAGTTTTAGTATATTTGGTATATTTTTTGTTAAAATATCATTTAAGTTTTTTGTTTTCTCTCGAAATGGGTTGCGGGTATCATACGGTCGAGCACTCTCGACTGTAGCTTTCTTACTTGTTTTATCAAATTTCGGAAATTTTCCGAAACTTTAAATTTTGTCGATTGTTGAATTTTAGGAATTTTTGCATTTTTCTCAATTTTTTTATTTATAACAAAAATTACAATATTCAAATTTTGTCCATTTCTTTATTTAGGGAACTTTGCGATTTTACAGTTTTCACAGACTTCGTAAGTTTTCCGAAATTTTAAATTTTTTCGATAGTTGAATTTTAGGAATATTTGCGTTTTTCTCGATTTTCTTTTTTTTTTTAATTAACAATATTCAAATTTTGTCCATTTTTTTATTTAGGGAACTTTGCGACTTTACAGTTTTCACAGTTTTTACAATGTTGGAAAAATTTCTTTTGTTATCAAATTTCGGAAATTTAAATTTTTTTTCTTTATTTAAAGAGCTTTGCGATTTTAAAGTTTTCACAGTCTTTACTATTTTGAAAAAAATTAATTTTTTTTATCAAATTTCGTAAATTTTCCGAAATTTTAAATTTTTTCGATTGTTGAATTTTAGGAAAATTTGCATATTTCTCTTTTACAATATTCAAAATTTGTCCATTTCTTTATTTAGGGAACTTTGCGATTTTACAGTTTTCACAGTTTTTACAGTTTTGGAAAAATTTTCTTTTTTTTTCAAATTTCGGAAAATTTCCGAAATTTTTATTTTTTTTTGATTTTTTATTTTAAAGAATTTTCGCATTTTTCTCGATTTTTTCATTTTAACAAAAATTACAATTTTCCAATTTTGTAGATTTCTTAATTTAGAGAACTTTGCGATTTTACAGTTTTCACAGTTTTTACTATTTTGAAAAAAATTTCTTATGTTATCAAATTTCGGAAATTTTAAATTTTTTAGATTTTTGAATTTAGCGAATTTTAGCATTTTTCTTGATATTTTTAATTCAACAAAAGTAACAATTTTCCAATTTTGGCGATTTCTTTATTTAAAGAGCTTTGCGATTTTAAAGTTTTCACAGTCTTTACTATTTTGAAAAAATTTAATTTTGTTTATCAAACTTCGGAAATTTTACGAAATTTTAAATTTTTTCGATTGTTGAATTTTAGGAATATTTGAATTTTTCTCGATTTTCGGAAAATTTCCGAAATTTTTAATTTTTTTTTTTCAAATTTTCCGAAATTTTTAATTTTTTTTTTCAAATTTTCCGAAATTTTTAATTTTTTTCGATTTTTAAATTTTTAGAATTTTCGCATTTTTCTCGATTTTTTCATTTCAACAAAAATTACAATTTTCCAATTTTGTAGATTTCTTAATTTAGAGAACTTTGTGATTTTGTCAATTTTACAGTCTTTACTATTTTGGAAAAATTTTCTTTTTTATTAAAATTTCCGAAATTTTGCAAAATCTTAATTTTTTTAGATTTTGGAATTTTTAGAATTTTTTCATTTTTCTCGATTTTTTTCATTTCAACAAAAATTACAATTTTCCAATTTTGTAGATTTCTTAATTTAGAGAACTTTGTGATTTTGTCAATTTTACAGTCTGTACTATTTTGGAAAAATTTTCTTTTTTTATCAAATTTCCGAAATTTTGCAAAATCTTAACTTTTTTAGATTTTGGAATTTTTAGAATTTTTTCATTTTTCTCGATTTTTTTCATTTCAACAAAAATTACAATTTTCCAATTTTGGCGATTTCTTTATTTAAAGAGCTTTGCGATTTTTAAGTTTTCACAGTCTTTACTATTTTGAAAAAATTTTCTTTTTTATCAGATTTTCGGAAATTTTGGCAAAATTTTAATTTTTTCGATTTTAGAATTTTTAGAATTTTTGAATTTTTCTCGATTTTTTTCATTTCAACAAAAATTACAATTTTCCAATTTTGCAGATTTCATAATTTAGAGAACTTTGCGATTTTGTCAACTTAACAGTTTTTACTATTTTGAAAAATTTTTCTTTTTTTATCAAATTTCGGAAATTTAATTTTTTTCGATTTTTGAATTTAGGGAATTTTAGCATTTTTCTTGATATTTTTAATTCAACAAAAATTACAATTTTCCAATTTTGGCGATTTCTTTATTTAAAGAGCTTTGCGATTTTTAAGTTTTCACAGTCTTTACTATTTTGAAAAAATTTAATTTTTTTATCAAATTTCGGAAATTTTCCGAAATTTTAAATTTTGTCGATTGTTGAATTTTAGGAATTTTTTCATTTTTCTCAATTTTTTTATTTTAACAAAATTTACAATATTCAAAATTTGTCCATTTCTTTATTTAGGGAACTTTGCGATTTTACAGTTTTCACAGTTTTTACAATTTTGGAAAAAAAATTTTTTTTATCATATTTCGGAAAGTTTCCGAAATTTTTAATTTTTTTGGATTTTTGAATTTTTAGAATTTTTGCATTTTTCTCGATTTTTTCATTTCAACAAAAATTACAATTTTCCAATTTTGTAGATTTCTAAATTAAGAGAAGTTTGTGATTTTGTCGATTTAACAGTTTTTACTATTTTGGAAAAATTTTCTTTTTGATCAAATTTTCGGAAATTTTGCAAAATTTTAATTTTTTTAGATTTTTGAATTTTTAGAATTTTAGCATTTTTCTCGATTTTTTCATTTCAACAAAAATTACAATTTTCCAATTTTGAAGATTTCTTAATTTAGAGAACTCTGCGATTTTACAGTTTTCACAGTTTTTACTATTTTGAAAAAAATTTCTTTTGTTATCAAATTTCGGAAATTTTAAATTTTTTAGATTTTTGAATTTAGGGAATTTTAGCATTTTTCTTGAGATTTTTAATTCAACAAAAGTTACAATTTTCCAATTTTGGCGATTTCTTTATTTAAAGAGCTTTGCGATTTTAAAGTTTTTACAGTCTTTACTATTTTGAAAAAATGTATTTTTTTTTATCAAACTTCGTAAATTTTCCGAAATTTTAAATTTTTTCGATTGTTGAATTTTAGGAATATTTGCAATTTTCTCGATTTTTTTTTAATTAACAATATTCAAATTTTGTCCATTTCTTTATTTAGGGAACTTTGCGATTTTAAAGTTCTCACAGTTTTTACAATTTTGGAAAAATTTCTTTTGTTATCAAATTTCGGAAATTTAAAATTTTTTCGATTTTTGAATTAAGGGAATTTTAGCATTTTTCTTGATATTTTTAATTCAACAAAAATTACAATTTTCCAATTTTGGCGATTTCTTTATTTAAAGAGCTTTGCGATTTTTAAGTTTTCACAGTCTTTACTATTTTGAAAAAATTTAATTTTTTTATCAAATTTCGGAAATTTTCCAAAATTTTTAATTTTTTTCGTTTTTTGAATTTTTTGAGTTTTTGCATTTTTCTCGATTTTTTCATTTCAACAAAAATTACAATTTTAAAATTTTTTAGATTTCTTAATTTAGAGAATTTTGTGATTTTGTCGATTTAACACTTTTTACTATTTTGAAATTTTTTTCTTTTTTTATCAAATTTCGGAAATTTTAAATTTTTTCGATTTTTGAATTTAGGGAATTTTAGCATTTTTCTTGATATTTTTAATTCAACAAAAATTACAATTTTCCAATTTTGGCGATTTATTTATTTAAAGAGCTTTGCGATTTTAAAGTTTTCACAGTCTTTACTATTTTGAAAAAATTAAATTTTTTTATCAAATTTCGGAAATTTTCCGAAATTCTAAATTTTGTCGATTGTTGAATTTTAGGAATTTTTGCATTTTTCTGAATTTTTTTATTTTAACAAAAATTACAATATTCCAATTTTGTCCATTTCTTTATTAAGGGAACTTTGCGATTTTACAGTTTTCACAGTTTTTACAATTTTTGAAAAATTTTCTTTTTTATCGAATTTTGAAAAGTTTCCAAAATTTTTAATTTTTTTTGATTTTAGAATTTTTAGAATTTTTGCATTTTTCTCGATTTTTTCATTTCAACAAAAATTACAATTTTCCAATTTTGTAGATTTCTTAATTAAGAGAACCTTGTGATTTTGTCGATTTTACAGTTTTTACCATTTAGAAAAAATTTTCCTTTTTTTTATCAAATTTTCGGAAATTTTGCAAAATTTTAATTTTTTTCGATTTTTTGAATTTTTAGAATTTTCGCATTTTTCTAGATTTTTTCATTTCAACAAAAATTACAATTTTCCAATTTTGTAGATTTCTTAATTAAGAGAACTTTGCGAATTTACAGTTATTACAGTTTTTACAATTTTGGAAAAATTTTCTTTTTTATCGAATTTCGGAAAGTTTCCAAAATGTTTCAATTTTTTTGATTTTTGAATTTTTAGAATTTTCGCATTTTTTTCGATTTTTTCATTTCAACAAAAATTACAATTTTCCAATTTTGTAGATTTCTTAATTTAGAGAACTTTGCGATTTTAGAGTTTTTACAGTTTTTAAAATGTTGAAAATATTTTATTTTTTTATCGAATTTCGGAAAGTTTCCGTAATTTTCAACTTTTTTCAATTTTTGAATTTTTAGAATTTTCGCATTTTTCTCGATTTTTTCATTTTAACAAAAATTACAATTTTCCAATTTTGTAGATTTCTTAATTTAGAGAACTTTGCGATTTTACAGTTTTCACAGTTTTTACTATTTTGAAAAAAATTTCTTTTGTTATCAAATTTCGGAAATTTTAAATTTTTTTGATTTTTGAATTTAGGGAATTTTAGCATTTTTCTTGATATTTTTAAATCAACAAAAGTTACAATTTTCCAATTTTGGCGATTTGTTTATTTAATGAGCTTTGCGATTTTAAAGTTTTCACAGTCTTTACTATTTTAAAAAAATTTAATTTTTTTTATCAAATTTCGGAAATTTTCCAAAATTTTTTTTTTCGATTGTTGAATTTTAGGAATGGGTGCATTTTTCTCGATTTTTTTTTTTTTTTTAATTAACAATATTAAAATTTTGTCCATTTCTTTATTTAGGGAACTTTGCGATTTTACAGTTTTCACAGTTTTTACAATTTTGGAAAAATTTTCTTTTTTATCAAATTTCGGAAAATTTACGAAAAATTTTTAATTTTTTTTGATTTTTTAATTTTTAGAATTTTTGCATTTTTCTAGATTTTTTCATTTCAACAAAAATTACAATTTTCCAATTTTGTAGATTTCTAAATTAAGAGAAGTTTGTGATTTTGTCGATTATACAGATTTTATTATTTTGTAGAAAGTGTCTTCTTTATTCAATTTCGGAAATTTTCCGAAATTTTAAATTATTCCGATTTTTGAATTTCTTAAATTTTTGAATTTTTCTCGATTTTTTCATTTCAACAAAATTTACAATATTCAAATTTTGTATATTTCTTAATTTAAAAAGCTTTGCGATTTTTAAGTTTTCACAGTTTTTACTATTTTGAACAAAATATCTTTTGTTATTAAATTTCGGAAATTTTCCGAAAATTTTTCGATTTTTGAATTAAGGGAATTTTAGCATTTTTCTTGATATTTTTAATTCAACATAAATTACAATTTTTCAATTTTGGCGATTTCTTTATTTAAAGAGCTTTGCGATTTTTAAGTTTTCACAGTCTTTACTATTTTGAAAAAATTTTATTTTTTATACCCGCTACCCATAGGGTAGAAGGGTATTATGACTTAGTGCCAACAGAAAATGTATGTAACAGGCAGAAGGAGGCATCTCCGACCACATAAACTATATATATTCTTGATCAGTGTCAACAG
Source organism: Drosophila immigrans (assembly GCA_963583835.1). Lineage (NCBI taxonomy): Eukaryota > Metazoa > Arthropoda > Insecta > Diptera > Drosophilidae > Drosophila > Drosophila immigrans. The sequence goes on along the minus strand of CAUZWO010000098.1, from coordinate 349,258 downwards.
CCGAGACGATATAGCCATGTCCGTCTGTCCGTCTGTCCGTCTGTATGAACACCTAGATCTCAGAGACTATAAGAGCTAGAGCTATCAAATTTGGGGACAGTACTCCTATAGGTCCTACGCAGATCAAGTTTATTTCAAAAGTTGGATGCCACGCCCCTTTCCGCCCCCAAAAGTCTGTAAAATCCGTATTAATAGACCTAGAGCATTGAATTTTGGCATGCATAATAAAAATTATATTCTCAACGATTCCTGTGAATTTCGTTGAGATCGAATGAAAAACAAGGAAGTTATTAAAGAATCAATTTTATATGCAAAATTCACTTGCAGCTGCCCGCGCTTTGTTTGTTTAGTTGACAGTGACCATAAGGATGTTGACCATAAGGATGTTGTGGATTTTTACCCGCTATTTTCAAATATATACAAAAAAACAAGTTTTAGTATATTTGGTATATTTTTTGTTAAAATATCATTTAAGTTTTTTGTTTTCTCTCGAAATGGGTTGCGGGTATCATACGGTCGAGCACTCTCGACTGTAGCTTTCTTACTTGTTTTATCAAATTTCGGAAATTTTCCGAAACTTTAAATTTTGTCGATTGTTGAATTTTAGGAATTTTTGCATTTTTCTCAATTTTTTTATTTATAACAAAAATTACAATATTAAAATTTTGTCCATTTCTTTATTTAGGGAACTTTGCGATTTTACAGTTTTTACAGTTTTTACAATTTTGGAAAAATTTTCTTTTTTATCGAATTTCGGAAAGTTTCCGAAATTTTTAAATTTTTTAAATTTTTGAATTTTTAGAATTTTTGCATTTTTCTAGATTTTTTCATTTTAACAAAAATTACAATTTTCCAATTTTGTAGATTTCTTAATTTAGAAAACTTTGCGATTTTACAGTTTTCACAGTTTTTACTATTTTGAAAAAAATTTCTTTTCTTATCAAATTTCGAAAAGTTTCGGAAAATTTAAATTTTTCGAATTTCGGAAAGTTTCCGAAATTTTTAAATTTTTTAAATTTTTGAATTTTTAGAATTTTTGCATTTTTCTAGATTTTTTCATTTTAACAAAAATTACAATTTTCCAATTTTGTAGATTTCTTAATTTAGAAAACTTTGCGATTTAACAGTTTTCACAGTTTTTACTATTTTGGAAAAATTTTCTTTTTTATCGAATTTCGGAAATTTTGCAAAATTTTAACTCTTTTCGATTTTTGAATTTTTCTCGATTTTTTCATTTCAACAAAAATTACAATTTTCCAATTTTTTAGATTTCTTAATTTAGAGAATTTTGTGATTTTGTCGATTTAACAGATTTTACTATTTTGAAAAAATTTTCTTTTTTATCATATTTCGGAAATTTTCGGAAATTTTAAATTTTGTCGATTGTTGAATTTTAGGAATTTTTGCATTTTTCTCAATTTTTGTATTTTAACAAAATTTACAATATTCAAATTTTGTCCATTTCTTTATTTAGGGAACTTTGCGATTTTAGAGTTTTCACAGTTTTTACAATTTTGGAAAAATTTTCTTTTTTATCAAATTTCGGAAAATTTCCGAAATTTTGAATTTTTTTTGATTTTTGAATTTTTAGAATTTTTGCATTTTTCTCGATTTTTTCATTTCAACAAAAATTACAATTTTCCAATTTTTTAGATTTCTTAATTTAGAGAACTTTGCGATTTTGTCGATTCTACAGTTTTTACTATTTTTAAAAATTTTTCTTTTTTTTATCATATTTCGGAAATTTTGCAAAATTTTAATTTATTTAGATTTTTTGAATTTATAGAATTTTTGCATTTTTCTCGATTTTTTCATTTCAACAAAATTTACAGTATTCCAATTTTGTATATTTCTTAATTTAAAAAGCTTTGCGATTTTTAAGTTTTCAAAGTTTTTACTATTTTGAATAAAATTTGTTTTTTTATTAAATTTCGGAAATTTTCCGAAATTTTAAATTTTTTCGATTTTTGAATTAAGGGAATTTTAGCATTTTTCTTGATATTTTTAATTCAACAAAAATTACAATTTTCCAATTTTGGCGATTTCTTTACTTAAAGAGCTTTGCGATTTTTAAGTTTTCACAGTCTTTACTATTTGGAAAATATTTAATTTTTTTATCGAATTTCGGAAAGTTTCCGTAATTTTTAATTTTTTTTTGTTTTTTGAATTTTAGGAATTTTTGCATTTTTCTCAATTTTTGTATTTTAACAAAATTTACAATATTCAAATTTTGTCCATTTCTTTATTTAGGAAACTTTGCGATTTTAAATTTCTCACAATTTTTACTATTTTGAAAAAATTTTATTTTTTTTTATCAAATTTTCGGAAATTTTGCAAAATTTTAACTTTTTTCGATTTTTGAATTTTTAGAATTTTCGCATTTTTCTCGATTTTTTCATTTAAAAAAAAATTACAATTTTCAAATTTTGTAGATTTCTTAATTTAGGGAACTTTGCGATTTTACAGTTTTTACAGTTTTTAAAATTAGGAAAATATTTAATTTTTTTATCGAATTTCGGAAAGTTTCCGTAATTTTTAATTTTTTTTGATTTTAGAATTTTTAGAATTTTTGCATTTTTCTCGATTTTTTCATTTCAACAAAAATTACAATTTTCCAATTTTGGCGATTTATTTATTTAAAGAGCTTTGCGATTTTTAAGTTTTCTCAGTCTTTACTATTTGGAAAATATTTAATTTTTTTATCGAATTTCGGAAAGTTTCCGTAATTTTTAATTTTTTTTTGTTTTTTGAATTTTAGGAATTTTTGCATTTTTCTCAATTTTTGTATTTTAACAAAATTTACAATATTCAAATTTTGTCCATTTCTTTATTAAGGAAACTTTGCGATTTTAAATTTCTCACAATTTTTACTATTTTGAAAAAATTTTATTTTTTTTATCAAATTTTCGGAAATTTTGCAAAATTTTAACTTTTTTCGATTTTTGAATTTTTAGAATTTTCGCATTTTTCTCGATTTTTTCATTTAAAAAAAAATTACAATTTTCAAATTTTGTAGATTTCTTAATTTAGAGAACTTTGCGATTTTACAGTTTTTAAAATTTGGAAAATATTTAATTTTTTATCGAATTTCGGAAAGTTTCCGTAATTTTTAATTTTTTTTGATTTTTGAATTTTTAGAATTTTTGCATTTTTCTCGATTTTTTCATTTCAACAAAAATTACAATTTTCCAGTTTTTTTGATTTCTTAATTTAGAGAACTTTGTGATTTTGTCAATTTTACAGTTTTTACTATTTTGAAAATTTTTTATTTTTTTATCAAATTTTCGGAAATTTTGCAAAATTTTAACTTTTTTCGATTCTTGAATTTTTAGAATTTTCGCATTTTTCTCGACTTTTTCATTTTAACAAAAATTACAATTTTCCAATTTTGTAGATTTCTTAATTTAGAGAACTTTGCGATTTTACAGTTTTCACAGTTTTTAAAATTTTGAAAATATTTAATTTTTTATCGAATTTCGGAAAGTTTCCGTAATTTTTAATTTTTTTTGGTTTTTGAATTTTTAGAATTTTTGCATTTTTCTCGATTTTTTCATTTCAACAGAAATTTTAATTTTCAAATTTTTTAGATTTCTTTATTTAGAGAACTTTGTGATTTTGTCGATTTTACAGTTTTTACTATTTTGAAAAAATTTTCTTTTTTTATCAAAATTTCGGAAGTTTTGCAAAATTTTAATTTTGATCGATTTTTGAATTTTTAGAATTTTAGAATTTTTCTCGATTTTTTCATTTTAACTAAAATTACAATTTTCCAATTTTTTAGATTTCTTAATTTAGAAAACTTTGTGATTTTACAGTTTTTACAGTTTTAACTATTTTGAAAAAAATTTCTTTTGTTATCAAATTTCGAAAATTTTCGGAAATTTTAATTTATTTTGATTTTTGAATTTTTAGAATTTTCGCATTTTTCTCATATTTCGGAAATTTTCGGAAATTTTAATTTTTTTCGATTTTTGAATTTAGGGAATTTTGCATTTTTCTTGATATTTTTAATTCAACAAAAATTACAATTTTCCAATTTTCCAATTTTCCAATTTTGGCAATTACTTTATTAAAAGAGCTTTGCGATTTTTAAGTTTTCACAGTCTTTACTATTTGGAAAAAATTTAATTTTTTTTTCAAATTTCGGAAATTTTCCGAAATTTTAAATTTTGTCGATTGTTGAATTTTAAGAATATTTGCATTTTTCTCAATTTTTTTTTATTTATAACAAAAATTACAATATTCAAATTTTGTCCATTTCTTTATTTAGGGAACTTTGCGATTTTACAGTTTTCACAGTTTTTACAATTTTGGAAAAATGTTCTTTTTATCAAATTTCGGAAAGATTCCAAAATTTTTAATTTTTTTTGATTATTGAATTTTTGCATTTTTCTCGATTTTTTCATTTTAAAAAAATTTACAATATTCAAATTTTGTCCATTTCTTTATTTAGGGAACTTTGCGATTTTACAGTTTTTACAGTTTTTACAATTTTGGAAAAATTTTCTTTTTTATCAAATTTCGGAAAATTTCCGAAATTTTTAATTTATTTTGATTTTTGAATTTTTAGAATTTTCGCATTTTTCTCGATTTTTTCATTTTAACAAAAATTACAATTTTCCAATTTTGTAGATTTCTTAATTTAGAGAACTTTGTGATTTTGTCAATTTTACAGTCTTTACTATTTTGGAAAAATTTTCTTTTATATCAAATTTTCGGAAATTTTGCAAAATCTTAATTTTTTTAGATTTTGGAATTTTTAGAATTTTTTCATTTTTCTTGATTTTTTCATTTCAACAAAAATTACAATTTTCCAATTTTGTAGATTTCTTAATTTAGAGGACGTTGCGATTTTACAGTTTTCACAGTTTTTACTATTTTGAAAAAAATTTCTTTTGTTATCAAATTTCGGAAATTTTAAATTTTTTGGATTTTTGAATTTAGGGAATTTTAGCATTTTTCTTGATATTTTTAATTCAACAAAAATTGCAATTTTCCAATTTTGGCGATTTGTTTATTTAAAGAGCTTTGCGATTTTTAAGTTTTCACAGTTTTTACTATTTTGAGAAATTTTAATTTTTTAACAAATTTTGGAAATTTTCCGAAATTTTAAATTTTGTCGATTGTTGAATTTTAGGAATTTTTGCATTTTTCTCAATTTTTTTATTTATAACAAAAATTAATATATTCAAATTTTGTCCATTTGTCTATTTAGGGAACTTTGCGATTTTACAGTTTTCACAGTTTTTACAATTTTGGAAAAATTTTCTTTTTTATCAAATTTCGGAAAATTTCCGAAATTTTCAATTTTTTTTTATTTTTTAATTTGTAGAATTTTTGCATTTTTCTCGATTTTTTCATTTCAACAAAAATTACAATTTTCCAATTTTGTCGATTTCTTAATTTAGAGGACGTTGCGATTTTACAGTTTTCACAGTTTTTACTATTTTGAAAAAAATTTCTTTTGTTATCAAATTTCGGAAATTTAAAATTTTTTCGATTTTTGAATTTAGGGAATTTTAGCATTTTTCTTGATATTTTTAATTCAACAAAAATTACAATTTTCCAATTTTGGCGATTTCTTTATTTAAAGAGCTTTGCGATTTTTAAGTTTTCACAGTCTTTACTATTTTGAAAAAATTTAATTTTTTTATCAAATTTCGGAAATTTTCCGAAATTTTACATTTTGTCGATTGTTGAATTTTAGAAATTTTTGCATTTTTCTGAATTTTTTTATTTTAACAAAATTTACAATATTCAAAATTTGTCCATTTCTTTATTTAGGGAAATTTGCGATTTTACAGTTTTCACAGTTTTTGCAATTTTGGAAAAATTTCCTTTTTTTTCAAATTTTGGAAAATTTCCGAAATTTTTACAATTTTTCAATTTTGTAGATTTCTAAATTAAGAGAAGTTTGTGATTTTGTCGATTTAACAGTTTTTACTATTTTGAAAACATTTTCTTTTTTTATCAAATTTCCAAAATTTTGCAAAATTTTAATTTTTTTCGATTTTTGAATTTTTAGAATTTTCGCATTTTTCTCGATTTTTTCATTTTAACAAAAATTACAATTTTCCAATTTTGTAGATTTCTTAATTTAGAGAACTTTGTGATTTTGTCAATTTTACAGTCTTTACTATTTTGGAAAAATTTTCTTTTATATCAAATTTTCGGAAATTTTGCAAAATCTTAATTTTTTTTGATTTTTATAATTTTTAGAATTTTTGCATTTTTCTCGATTTTTTCATTTCAACAAAAATTACAATTTTCCAATTTTGTAGATTTCTTAATTTAGAGGACGTTGCGATTTTACAGTTTTCACAGTTTTTACTATTTTGAAAAAAATTTCTTTTGTTATCAAATTTCGGAAATTTAAAATTTTTTCGATTTTTGAATTTAGGGAATTTTAGCATTTTTCTTGATATTTTTAATTCAACAAAAATTACAATTTTCCAATTTTGGCGATTTCTTTATTTAAAGAGCTTTGCGATTTTTAAGTTTTCACAGTCTTTACTATTTTGAAAAAATTTAATTTTTTTATCAAATTTCGGAAATTTTCCGAAATTTTAAATTTTGTCGATTGTTGAATTTTAGGAATTTTTGCATTTTTCTCAATTTTTTTATTTTAACAAAATTTACAATATTCAAAATTTGTCCATTTCTTTATTTAGGGAAATTTGCGATTTTACAGTTTTCACAGTTTTTACAATTTTGGAAAAATTTCCTTTTTTTTCAAATTTTGGAAAATTTCCGAAATTTTTAATTTTTTTTGATTTTTGAATTTTTAGAATTTTTGCATTTTTCTCGATATTTTCATTTCAACAAAAATTACAATTTTCCAATTTTGTAGATTTCTTAATTTAGAGAACTTTGTGATTTTGTCAATTTTACAGTCTTTACTGTTTTGGAAAAATTTTCTTTTTTATCAAATTTCCAAAATTTTGCAAAATTTTATTTTTTTCGATTTTTGAATTTTTAGAATTTTTGCATTTTTCTCGATTTTTTCATTTCAACAAAAATTACAATTTTCCAATTTTGTAGATTTCTTAATTTAGAGAACTTTGCGACTTTACAGTTTTTACTATTTTGAAAAATTTTTCTTTTTTTATCAAATTTCGGAAATTTTAAATTTTTTCGATTTTTAATTTAGGGAATTTGAGCATTTTTCTTGATATTTTAAATTCAACAAAAATTACAATTTTCCAATTTTGGCGATTTATTTATTTAAAGAGCTTTGCGATTTTACAGTTTTCACAGTTTTAACTATTTTGAAAAAAGTTTCTTTTGTTATCAAATTTCGGAAATTTTCCGAAATTTTAAATTTTTTCGATTGTTGAATTTTAGGAAAATTTGCATTTTTCTGGATTTTTTTTTTTTTTTCATTAACTATATTCAAATTTTGTCCATTTCTTTATTAAGGGAACTTTGCGATTTTACAGTTTTTACAATTTTGGAAAAATTTTCTTTTTATCAAATTTCGGAAAATTTCCGAAATTTTTAATTTTTTTTTATTTTTTAATTTTAAGAATTTTTGCATTTTTCTCGATTTTTTCATTTCAACAAAAATTACAATTTTCCAATTTTTTAGATTTCTTAATTTAGAGAACTATGCGATTTTACAGTTTTCACAGTTTTTACTATTTTTAAAAATTTTTCTTTTTTTATCAAATTTCGGAAATTTTAAATTTTTTCGATTTTTGAATTTAGGGAATTTGAGCATTTTTCTTGATATTTTTAATTCAACAAAAATTACAATTTTCCAATTTTGGCGATTTATTTATTTAAAGAGCTTTGCGATTTTTAAGTTTTCACAGTTTTTACTATTTTGAAAAAATTTAATTTTTTAACAAATTTTGGAAATTTTCCGAAATTTTAAATTTTGTCGATTGTTGAATTTTAGGAATTTTTGCATTTTTCTCAATTTTTTTATTTTAACAAAATTTACAATATTCAAAATTTGTCCATTTCTTTATTTAGGGAAATTTGCGATTTTACAGTTTTCACAGTTTTTACAATTTTGGAAAAATTTCCTTTTTTTCACATTTTGGAAAATTTCCGAAATTTTTAATTTTTTTTGATTTTTGAATTTTTAGAATTTTTGCCTTTTTCTCAATTTTTTCATTTTAACAAAAATTACAATTAAGAGAAGTTTGTGATTTTGTCGATTTAACAGTTTTTACTATTTTGAAAAAATTTTCTTTTTTTATCAAATTTCCAAAATTTTGCAAAATTTTAATTTTTTTCGATTTTTGAATTTTTAGAATTTTCGCATTTTTCCCGATTTTTTCATTTTAACAAAAATTACAATTTTCCAATTTTGTAGATTTCTTAATTTAGAGAACTTTGTGATTTTGTCAATTTTACAGTCTTTACTATTTTGGAAAAATTTTCTTTTATATCAAATTTTCGGAAATTTTGCAAAATCTTAATTTTTTTTGATTTTTTAATTTTTAGAATTTTTGAATTTTTCTCGATTTTTTCATTTCAACAAAAATTACAATTTTCCAATTTTGTAGATTTCTTAATTTAGAGGACGTTGCGATTTTACAGTTTTCACAGTTTTTACTATTTTGAAAAAAATTTCTTTTGTTATCAAATTTCGGAAATTTAAAATTTTTTCGATTTTTGAATTTAGGGAATTTTAGCATTTTTCTTGATATTTTTAATTCAACAAAAATTACAATTTTCCAATTTTGGCGATTTCTTTATTTAAAGAGCTTTGCGATTTTTAAGTTTTCACAGTCTTTACTATTTTGAAAAAATTTAATTTTTTTATCAAATTTCGGAAATTTTCCGAAATTTTAAATTTTGTCGATTGTTGAATTTTAGGAATTTTTGCATTTTTCTCAATTTTTTTATTTTAACAAAATTTACAATATTCAAAATTTGTCCATTTCTTTATTTAGGGAAATTTGCGATTTTACAGTTTTCACAGTTTTTACAATTTTGGAAAAATTTCCATTTTTTTCAAATTTTGGAAAATTTCCGAAATTTTTAATTTTTTTTGATTTTTGAATTTTTAGAATTTTTGCATTTTTCTCGATATTTTCATTTCAACAAAAATTACAATTTTCCAATTTTGTAGATTTCTTAATTTAGAGAACTTTGTGATTTTGTCAATTTTACAGTCTTTACTGTTTTGGAAAAATTTTCTTTTTTATCAAATTTCCAAAATTTTGCAAAATTTTATTTTTTTCGATTTTTGAATTTTTAGAATTTTTGCATTTTTCTCGATTTTTTCATTTCAACAAAAATTACAATTTTCCAATTTTGTAGATTTCTTAATTTAGAGAACTTTGCGACTTTACAGTTTTCACAGTTTTTACTATTTTGAAAAATTTTTCTTTTTTTATCAAATTTCGGAAATTTTAAATTTTTTCGATTTTTGAATTTAGGGAATTTGAGCATTTTTCTTGATATTTTAAATTCAACAAAAATTACAATTTTCCAATTTTGGCGATTTATTTATTTAAAGAGCTTTGCGATTTTACAGTTTTCACAGTTTTAACTATTTTGAAAAAAGTTTCTTTTGTTATCAAATTTCGGAAATTTTCCGAAATTTTAAATTTTTTCGATTGTTGAATTTTAGGAAAATTTGCATTTTTCTCGATTTTTTTTTTTTTTCATTAACTATATTCAAATTTTGTCCATTTCTTTATTAAGGGAACTTTGCGATTTTACAGTTTTTACAATTTTGGAAAAATTTTCTTTTTATCAAATTTCGGAAAATTTCCGAAATTTTTTATTTTTTTTTTATTTTTTAATTTTAAGAATTTTTGCATTTTTCTCGATTTTTTCATTTCAACAAAAATTACAATTTTCCAATTTTTTAGATTTCTTAATTTAGAGAACTATGCGATTTTACAGTTTTCACAGTTTTTACTATTTTTAAAAATTTTTCTTTTTTTATCAAATTTCGGAAATTTTAAATTTTTTCGATTTTTGAATTTAGGGAATTTGAGCATTTTTCTTGATATTTTTAATTCAACAAAAATTACAATTTTCCAATTTTGGCGATTTATTTATTTAAAGAGCTTTGCGATTTTTAAGTTTTCACAGTTTTTACTATTTTGAAAAAATTTAATTTTTTAACAAATTTTGGAAATTTTCCGAAATTTTAAATTTTGTCGATTGTTGAATTTTAGGAATTTTTGCATTTTTCTCAATTTTTTTATTTTAACAAAATTTACAATATTCAAAATTTGTCCATTTCTTTATTTAGGGAAATTTGCGATTTTACAGTTTTCACAGTTTTTACAATTTTGGAAAAATTTCCTTTTTTTCACATTTTGGAAAATTTCCGAAATTTTTAAGTTTTTTTGATTTTTGAATTTTTAGAATTTTTGCCTTTTTCTCAATTTTTTCATTTTAACAAAAATTACAATTTTCCAATTTTGTAGATTTCTAAATTAAGAGAAGTTTGTGATTTTGTCGATTTAACAGTTTTTACTATTTTGGAAAAATTTTCTTTTTTATCAAATTTTCGGAAATTTAAAATTTTTTCGATTTTTGAATTAAGGGAATTTTAGCATTTTCCTTGATATTTTTAATTCAACAAAAATGACAATTTTCCAATTTTGGGCGATTTCTTTATTTAAAGAGCTTTGCGATTTTTAAGTTTTCACAGTCTTTACTATTTTGAAAAAATTTAATTTTTTTATCAAATTTCGGAAAATTGCCGAAATTTTTAATTTTTTTTTGATTTTTGAATTTTTAGAATTTTTGCATTTTTCTCAATTTTTTCATTTTAACAAAAATTACAATTTTTCAATTTTGTAAATTTCTAAATTAAGAGAAGTTTGTGATTTTGTCGATTTAACAGTTTTTACTGTTTTGGAAAAATTTTCTTTTTTATCAAATTTCCAAAATTTTGCAAAATTTTAATTTTTTTCGATTTTTGAATTTTTAGAATTTTTGCATTTTTCTCGATTTTTTCATTTCAACAAAAGTTACAATTTTCCAATTTTGTAGATTTCTTAATTTAGAGAACTTTGCGATTTTACAGTTTTCACAGTTTTTACTATTTTGAAAAAAATTTCTTTTTTTATCAAATTTCGGAAATTTTCAATTTTTTCGATTTTTGAATTTAGGGAATTTTAGCATTTTTCTTGATATTTTTAATTCAACAAAAATTACAATTTTCCAATTTTGGCGATTTATTTATTTAAAGAGCTTTGCGATTTTAAAGTTTTCACAGTCTTTACTATTTTGAAAAAAATTAATTTTTTTATCAAATTTCGGAAATTTTCCAAAATTTTTAATTTTTTTCGATTTTTGAATTTTTAGAGTTTTTGCATTTGTCTCGATTTTTTCATTTCAACAAAAATTACAATTTTAAAATTTTTTAGATTTCTTAATTTAGAGAATTTTGTGATTTTGTCGATTTAACACTTTTTACTATTTTGAAATTTTTTTCTTTTTTTATCAAATTTCGGAAATTTTAAATTTTTTCGATTTTTGAATTTAGGGAATTTTAGCATTTTTCTTGATATTTTTAATTCAACAAAAATTACAATTTTCCAATTTGGGCGATTTATTTATTTAAAGAGCTTTGCGATTTTAAAGTTTTCACAGTCTTTACTATTTTGAAAAAAATTAATTTTTTTATCAAATTTCGGAAATTTTCCGAAATTCTAAATTTTGTCGATTGTTGAATTTTAGGAATTTTTGCATTTTGTCGATTTAACACTTTTAACTATTTTGAAATTTTTTTCTTTTTTTATCAAATTTCGGAAATTTAAAATTTTTTCGATTTTTGAATTTAGGGAATTTTAGCATTTTTCTTGATATTTTTAATTCAACAAAAATTACAATTTTCCAATTTTGGCGATTTCTTTATTTAAAGAGCTTTGCGATTTTTAAGTTTTCACAGTCTTTACTATTTTGAAAAAATTTAATTTTTTTATCAAATTTCGGAAATTTTCCGAAATTTTAAATTTTGTCGATTGTTGAATTTTAGGAATTTTTGCATTTTTCTCAATTTTTTTATTTTAACAAAATTTACAATATTCAAATTTTGTAGATTTCTTAATTAAGAGAACCTTGTGATTTTGTCGATTTTACAGTTTTTACTATTTAGAAAAAATTTTCCTTTTTTTTATCAAATTTTCGGAAATTTTGCAAAATTTTAATTTTTTTCGATTTTTTGAATTTTTAGAATTTTCGCATTTTTCTAGATTTTTTCATTTCAACAAAAATTACAATTTTCCAATTTTGTAGATTTCTTAATTTAGAGAACTTTGCGATTTTACAGTTTTCACAGTTTTAACTATTTTGAAAAAAGTTTCTTTTGTTATCAAATTTCGGAAATTTTCCGAAATTTTAAATTTTTTCGATTGTTGAATTTTAGGAAAATTTGCATTTTTCTGGATTTTTTTTTTTTTTTCATTAACTATATTCAAATTTTGTCCATTTCTTTATTAAGGGAACTTTGCGATTTTACAGTTTTCACAGTTTTTACAATTTTGGAAAAATTTTCTTCTTATCAAATTTCGGAAAATTTCCGAAATTTTTAATTTTTTTTTATTTTTTAATTTTAAGAATTTTTGCATTTTTCTCGATTTTTTCATTTCAACAAAAATTACAATTTTCCAATTTTTTTGATTTCTTAATTTAGAGAACTTTGCGATTTTACAGTTTTTACTATTTTTAAAAATTTTTCTTTTTTTATCAAATTTCGGAAATTTTAAATTTTTTCGATTTTTGAATTTAGGGAATTTGAGCATTTTTCTTGATATTTTTAATTCAACAAAAATTACAATTTTCCAATTTTGTCGATTTATTTATTTAAAGAGCTTTGCGATTTTTAAGTTTTTACAGTTTTTACTATTTTGAAAAAATTTAATTTTTTAACAAATTTTGGAAATTTTCCGAAATTTTTAAATTTTGTCGATTGTTGAATTTTAGGAATTTTTGCATTTTTCTCAATTTTTTTATTTTAACAAAATTTACAATATTCAAATTTTGTCCATTTCTTTAATTAGGGAACTTTGCGATTTTACAGTTTTTACAGTTTTTACAATTTTGGAAAAATTTTCTTTTTTTATCAAATTTCGGAAAATTTCCGAAATTTGTAATTTTTTTTGATTTTTTAATTTTTAAAATTTTTGCATTTTTCTCGATTTTTTCATTTCAACAAAAATTACAATTTTCCAATTTTGTAGATTTCTTAATTTAGAGGACGTTGCGATTTTACAGTTTTCACAGTTTTTACTATTTTGAAAAAAATTTCTTTTGTTATCAAATTTCGGAAATTTAAAATTTTTTCGATTTTTGAATTTAGGGAATTTTATCATTTTTCTTGATATTTTTAATTCAACAAAAATTACAATTTTCCAATTTTGGCGATTTCTTTATTTAAAGAGCTTTGCGATTTTTAAGTTTTCACAGTCTTTACTATTTTGAAAAAATTTAATTTTTTTATCAAATTTTCGGAAATTTTGCAAAATTTAAAATTTTGTCGATTGTTGAATTTTAGGAATTTTTGCATTTTTCTGAATTTTTTTATTTTAACAAAATTTACAATATTCAAAATTTGTCCATTTCTTTATTTAGGGAAATTTGCGATTTTACAGTTTTCACAGTTTTTACAATTTTGGAAAAATTTCCTTTTTTTTCACATTTTGGAAAATTTCCGAAATTTTTAATTTTTTTTGATTTTTGAATTTGTAGAATTTTTGCCTTTTTCTCAATTTTTTCATTTTAACAAAAATTACAATTTTCCAATTTTGTAGATTTCTAAATTAAGAGAAGTTTGTGATTTTGTCGATTTAACAGTTTTTACTATTTTGGAAAAATTTTCTTTTTTATCAAATTTTCGGAAATTTAAAATTTTTTCGATTTTTTGAATTAAGGGAATTTTAGCATTTTCCTTGATATTTTTAATTCAACAAAAATGACAATTTTCCAATTTTGGCGATTTCTTTATTTAAAGAGCTTTGCGATTTTTAAGTTTTCACAGTCTTTACTATTTTGAAAAAATTTAATTTTTTTATCAAATTTCGGAAAATTTCCGAAATTTTTAATTTTTTTTTGATTTTGGAATTTTTAGAATTTTTGCATTTTTCTCAATTTTTTCATTTTAACAAAAATTACAATTTTTCAATTTTGTAAATTTCTAAATTAAGAGAAGTTTGTGATTTTGTCGATTTAACAGTTTTTACTGTTTTGGAAAAATTTTCTTTTTTTATCAAATTTCCAAAATTTTGCAAAATTTTAATTTTTTTCGATTTTTGAATTTTTAGAATTTTTGCATTTTTCTCGATTTTTTCATTTCAACAAAAATTACAATTTTCCAATTTTGTAGATTTCTTAATTTAGAGAACTTTGCGATTTTACAGTTTTCACAGTTTTTACTATTTTGAAAAAAATTTCTTTTTTTATCAAATTTCGGAAATTTTCAATTTTTTCGATTTTTGAATTTAGGGAATTTTAGCATTTTTCTTGATATTTTTAATTCAACAAAAATTACAATTTTCCAATTTTGGCGATTTCTTTATTTAAAGAGCTTTGCGATTTTTAAGTTTTCACAGTCTTTACTATTTTGAAAAAATGTAATTTTTTTTATCAAACTTCGTAAATTTTCCGAAATTTTAAATTTTTTCGATTGTTGAATTTTAGGAATATTTGCAATTTTCTCGATTTTTTTTTTTTTTAATTAACAATATTCAAATTTTGTCCATTTTTTTATTTAGGGAACTTTGCGATCTTAAAGTTTTCACAGTTTTTACAATTTTTGAAAAATTTCTTTTGTTATCAAATTTCGGAAATTTAAATTTTTTTCGATTTTTGAATTAAGGGAATTTTAGCATTTTTCTTGATATTTTTAATTCAACAAAAATGACAATTTTCCAATTTTGGCGATTTCTTTATTTAAAGAGCTTTGCGATTTTTAAGTTTTCACAGTTTTTACTATTTTGAAAAAATTTAATTTTTTTATCAAATTTCGGAAATTTTCCAAAATTTTTAATTTTTTTCGATTTTTGAATTTTTAGAGTTTTTGCATTTTTCTCGATTTTTTCATTTCAACAAAAATTACAATTTTAAAATTTTTTAGATTTCTTAATTTAGAGAATTTTGTGATTTTGTCGATTTAACACTTTTTACTATTTTGAAATTTTTTTCTTTTTTTATCAAATTTCGGAAATTTTAAATTTTTTCGATTTTTGAATTTAGGGAATTTTAGCATTTTTCTTGATATTTTTAATTCAACAAAAATTACAATTTTCCAATTTTGGCGATTTATTTATTTAAAGAGCTTTGCGATTTTAAAGTTTTCACAGTCTTTACTATTTTGAAAAAAATTAATTTTTTTATCAAATTTCGGAAATTTTCCGAAATTCTAAATTTTGTCGATTGTTGAATTTTAGGAATTTTTGCATTTTGTCGATTTAACACTTTTAACTATTTTGAAATTTTTTTCTTTTTTTATCAAATTTCGGAAATTTAAAATTTTTTCGATTTTTGATTTTAGGGAATTTTAGCATTTTTCTTGATATTTTTAATTCAACAAAAATTACAATTTTCCAATTTTGGCGATTTCTTTATTTAAAGAGCTTTGCGATTTTTAAGTTTTCACAGTCTTTACTATTTTGAAAAAATTTAATTTTTTTATCAAATTTCGGAAATTTTCCGAAATTTTAAATTTTTTTTGATTTTTTAATTTTTAGAATTTTTGCATTTTTCTCGATTTTTTCATTTCAACAAAAATTACAATTTTCCAATTTTGCCCATTTCTTTATTTAGGGAACTTTGCGATTTTACAGTTTTTACAGTTTTTGCAATTTTTGAAAATTTTTTTTTTTTATCGAATTTCGGAAAGTTTCCAAAATTTTAAATTTTTTTTGATTTTTTAATTTTTAGAATTTTTGCATTTTTCTCGATTTTTTCATTTCAACAAAAATTACAATTTTCCAATTTTGTAGATTTCTTAATTAAGAGAACCTTGTGATTTTGTCGATTTTACAGTTTTTACTATTTAGAAAAAATTTTCCTTTTTTTTATCAAATTTTCGGAAATTTTGCAAAATTTTAAATTTTTTCGATTTTTTGAATTTTTAGAATTTTCGCATTTTTCTAGATTTTTTCATTTCAACAAAAATTACAATTTTCCAATTTTGTAGATTTCTTAATTTAGAGAACTTTGTGATTTTGTCAATTTTACAGTCTTTACTGTTTTGGAAAAATTTTCTTTTTTTATCAAATTTCTAAAATTTTGCAAAATTTTATTTTTTTTCGATTTTTAAATTTTTAGAATTTTTGCATTTTTCTCGATTTTTTCATTTCAACAAAAATTACAATTTTCCAATTTTGTAGATTTCTTAATTTAGAGAACTTTGTGATTTTGTCGATTTAACAGTTTTTACTATTTTGAAAAAATTTTCTTTTTTTATCAAATTTCCAAAATTTTGCAAAATTTTAATTTTTTTCGATTTTTGAATTTTTCGAATTTTCGCATTTTTCTCGATTTTTTCATTTTAACAAAAATTACAATTTTCCAATTTTGTAGATTTCTTAATTTAGAGGACGTTGCGATTTTACAGTTTTCACAGTTTTTACTATTTTGAAAAAAATTTCTTTTGTTATCAAATTTCGGAAATTTAAAATTTTTTCGATTTTTGAATTTAGGGAATTTTAGCATTTTTCTTGATATTTTTAATTCAACAAAAATTACAATTTTCCAATTTTGGCGATTTCTTTATTTAAAGAGCTTTGCGATTTTTAAGTTTTCACAGTCTTTACTGCAAAATTTTAATTTTGTAGATTTCTTAATTTAGAGAACTTTGTGATTTTGTCAATTTTACAGTCTTAACTATTTTGGAAAAATTTTCTTTTATATCAAATTTTCGGCAATTTTGCAAAATCTTAATTTTTTTTGATTTTTTAATTTTTAGAATTTTTGCATTTTTCTCGATTTTTTCATTTCAACAAAAATTACAATTTTCCAATTTTGTAGATTTCTTAATTTAGAGGACGTTGCGATTTTACAGTTTTCACAGTTTTTACTATTTTGAAAAAAATTTCTTTTGTTATCAAATTTCGGAAATTTAAAATTTTTTCGATTTTTGAATTTAGGGAATTTTAGCATTTTTCTTGATATTTTTAATTCAACAAAAATTACAATTTTCCAATTTTGGCGATTTCTTTATTTAAAGAGCTTTGCGATTTTTAAGTTTTCACAGTCTTTACTATTTTGAAAAAATTTTAAATTTTGTCGATTGTTGAATTTTAGGAATTTTTGCATTTTTCTCAATTTTTTTATTTTAACAAAATTTACAATATTCAAATTTTGTCCATTTCTTTGTTTAGGGAACTTTGCGATTTTAAAGTTTTCACAGTTTTTACAATTTTGGAAAAATTTCTTTTGTTATCAAATTTCGGAAATTTAAAATTTTTTCGATTTTTGAATTAAGGGAATTTTAGCATTTTTCTTGATATTTTTAATTTAACAAAAATGTCAATTTTCCAATTTTGGCGATTTCTTTATTTAAAGAGCTTTGCGATTTTTAAGTTTTCACAGTCTTTACTATTTTGAAAAAATTTAATTTTTTTATCAAATTTCGGAAATGTTCCAAAATTTTTAATTTTTTTCGATTTTTGAATTTTTAGAGTTTTTGCATTTTTCTCGATTTTTTCATTTCAACAAAAATTACAATTTTAAAATTTTTTAGATTTCTTAATTTAGAGAATTTTGTGATTTTGTCGATTTAACACTTTTTACTATTTTGAAATTTTTTCTTTTTGTATCAAATTTCGGAAATTTTAAATTTTTTCGATTTTTGAATTTAGGGAATTTTAGCATTTTTCTTGATATTTTTAATTCAACAAAAATTACAATTTTCCAATTTTGGCGATTTATTTATTTAAAGAGCTTTGCGATTTTAAAGTTTTCACAGTCTTTACTATTTTGAAAAAAATTAATTTTTTTATCAAATTTCGGAAATTTTCCGAAATTCTAAATTTTGTCGATTGTTGAATTTTAGGAATTTTTGCATTTTTCTCAATTTTTTTATTTATAACAAAAATTAAAATATTCAAATTTTGTCCATTTCTTTATTTAGGGAACTTTGCGATTTTACAGTTTTTGCAATTTTTGAAAATTTTTTTTTTTTATCGAATTTCGGAAAGTTTCCAAAATTTTAAATTTTTTTTGATTTTTTAATTTTTAGAAATTTTGCATTTTTTCTCGATTTTTTCATTTCAACAAAAATTACAATTTTCCAATTTTGTAGATTTCTTAATTAAGAGAACCTTGTGATTTTGTCGATTTTACAGTTTTTACTATTTAGAAAAAATTTTCCTTTTTTTTATCAAATTTTCGGAAATATTGCAAAATTTTTATTTTTTTCGATTTTTTGAATTTTTAGAATTTTCGCATTTTTCTAGATTTTTTCATTTCAACAAAAATTACAATTTTCCAATTTTGTAGATTTCTTAATTAAGAGAACTTTGCGATTTTACAGTTTTTACAGTTTTTACAATTTTGGAAAAATTTTCTTTTTTATCGAATTTCGGAAAGTTTCCAAAATTTTTCAATTTTTTTGATTTTTGAATTTTTAGAATTTTCGCATTTTTTTCGATTTTTTCATTTCAACAAAAATTACAATTTTCCAATTTTGTAGATTTCTTAATTTAGAGAACTTTGCGATTTTAGAGTTTTTACAGTTTTTAAAATGTTGAAAATATTTCATTTTTTTATCGAATTTCGGAAAGTTTCCGTAATTTTTAATTTTTTTTTATTTTTGAATTTTTAGAATTTTTGCATTTCTCTTGATTTTTTCATTTCAACAAAAATTACAATTTTCCAATTTTTTAGATTTCTTAATTTAGAGAACTTTGTGATTTAGTCAATTTTACAGTTTTTACTATTTTGAAAAAAGTTTCTTTTTTTTTATAAAATTTCGGAAATTTTAAATTTTTTCGATTTTTTAATTTAGGGAATTTTAGCATTTTTCTTGATACTTTTAATTCAACAAAAATTACAATTTTCCAATTTTGGCGATTTATTTATTTAAAGAGCTTTGCGATTTTTAAGTTTTCACAGTTTATTACTATTTTGAAAAAATTTAATTTTTTTTATCAAATTTCGGAAATTTTCCGAAATTCTAAATTTTGTCGATTGTTGAATTTTAGGAATTTTTGCATTTTTCTCAATATTTTTATTTATAACAAAAATTACAATATTCAAATTTTGTCCAATTCTTTATGTAGGGAACTTTGCGATTTTACAGTTTTCACAGCTTTTACAATTTTTGAAAAATTTTCTTTTTTTCGAATTTCGGATATTTTGCAAAATTTTAATTTTTTTCGATTTTTGAATTTTTAGAATTTTTGCGTTTTTCTCGATTTTTTCATTTCAACAAAAATTACAATTTTCCAATTTTGTAGATTTCTTAATTTAGAGAACTTTGCGATTTTACAGTTTTTACAGTTTTTACTATTTTGAAAAAAATTTCTTTTGTTATCAAATTTCGGAAATATTAAATTTTTTCGATTTTTGAATTTAGGGAATTTTAGCATTTTTCTTGATATTTTTAAATCAACAAAAGCTACAATTTTCCAATTTTGGCGATTTCTTTATTTAAAGAGCTTTGCGATTTTTAAGTTTTCACAGTCTTTACTATTTTGAAAAAATTTTCATTTTTTTATCAAATTTCGGAAATTTTCCGAAATTTTAAATTATTCCGATTTTTGAATTTCTTAAATTTTTGAATTTTTCTCGATTTTTTCATTTCAACAAAATTTACAATATTCCAATTTTGTATATTTCTTAATTTAAAAAGCTTTGCGATTTTTAAGTTTTCACAGTTTTTACTATTTTGAACAAAATATCTTTTGTTATTAAATTTCGGAAATTTTCCGAAAATTTTTCGATTTTTGAATTAAGGGAATGTTAGCATTTTTCTCGATATTTTTAATTCAACATAAATTACAATTTTTCAATTTTGGCGATTTCTTTATTTAAAGAGCTTTGCGATTTTTAAGTTTTCACAGTCTTTACTATTTTGAAAAAATTTTAATTTTTATACCCGCTACCCATAGGGTAGAAGGGTATTATGACTTAGTGCCAACAGAAAATGTATGTAACAGGCAGAAGGAGGCATCTCCGACCACATAAACTATATATATTTTTGATCAGTGTCAACAGCCGAGACGATATAGCCATGTCCGTCTGTCCGTCTGTCCGTCTGTATGAACACCTAGATCTCAGAGACTATAAGAGCTAGAGCTATCAAATTTGGGGACAGTACTCCTATAGGTCCTACGCAGATCAAGTTTATTTCAAAAGTTGGATGCCACGCCCCTTTCCGCCCCCAAAAGTCTGTAAAATCCGTATTAATAGACCTAGAGCATTGAATTTTGGCATGCATAATAAAAATTATATTCTCAACGATTCCTGTGAATTTCGTTGAGATCGAATGAAAAACAAGGAAGTTATTAAAGAATCAATTTTATATGCAAAATTCACTTGCAGCTGCCCGCGCTTTGTTTGTTTAGTTGACAGTGACCATAAGGATGTTGACCATAAGGATGTTGTGGATTTTTACCTGCTATTTTCAAATATATACAAAAAAACAAGTTTTAGTATATTTGGTATATTGTTTGTTAAAATATCATTTAAGTTTTTTGTTTTCTCTCGAAATGGGTTGCGGGTATCATACGGTCGAGCACTCTCGACTGTAGCTTTCTTACTTGTTTTATCAAATTTCGGAAATTTTCCGAAACTTTAAATTTTGTCGATTGTTGAATTTTAGGAATTTTTGCATTTTTCTCAATTTTTTTATTTATAACAAAAATTACAAAATTCAAATTTTGTCCATTTCTTTATTTAGGGAACTTTGCGATTTTACAGATTTCACAGACTTCGTAAATTTTCCGAAATTTTAAATTTTTTCGATAGTTGAATTTCAGGAATATTTGCGTTTTTCTCGATTTTTTTTTTTTTTTTAATTAAAAATATTCAAATTTTGTCCATTTCTTTATTTAGGGAACTTTGCGACTTTACAGTTTTCACAGTTTTTACAATTTTGGAAAAATTTCTTTTGTTATCAAATTTCGGAAAATTTCCGAAATCTGTAATTTTTTTTGATTTTTTAATTTTTAGAATTTTTGCATTTTTCTTGATTTTTTCATTTCAACAAAAATTACAATTTTCCAATTTTGTAGATTTCTTAATTTAGAGGACGTTGCGATTTTACAGTTTTCACAGTTTTTACTATTTTGAAAAAAATTTCTTTTGTTATAAAATTTCGGAAATTTAAAATTTTTTCGATTTTTGAATTTAGGGAATTTTAGCATTTTTCTTGATATTTTTAATTCAACAAAAATTACAATTTTCCAATTTTGGCGATTTCTTTATTTAAAGAGCTTTGCGATTTTTAAGTTTTCACAGTCTTTACTATTTTTAAAAAATTTAATTTTTTTATCAAATATTCGGAAATTTTGCAAAATTTTAAATTTTGTCGATTGTTGAATTTTAGGAATTTTTGCATTTTTCTGAATTTTTTTATTTTAACAAAATTTACAATATTCAAAATTTGTCCATTTCTTTATTAAGGGAAATTTGCGATTTTACAGTTTTCACATTTTTTACAATTTTTGAAAAATTTCCTTTTTTTTCAAATTTTGGAAAATTTCCGAAATTTTTAATTTTTTTTGATTTTTGAATTTTTAGAATTTTTGCATTTTTCTCAATTTTTTCATTTTAACAAAAATTACAATTTTCCAATTTTGTAGATTTCTAAATTAAGAGAAGTTTGTGATTTTGTCGATTTAACAGTTTTTACTATTTTGGAAAAATTTTCTTTTTTATCAAATTTTCGGAAATTTTAAATTTTTTCGATTTTTGAATTAAGGGAATTTTAGCATTTTTCTTGATATTTTTAATTCAACAAAAATGACAATTTTCCAATTTTGGCGATTTCTTTATTTAAAGAGCTTTGCGATTTTTAAGTTTTCACAGTCTTTACTATTTTGAAAAAATTTATTTTTTTTATCAAATTTCGGAAAATTTCCGAAATTTTTAATTTTTTTTGATTTTTGAATTTTTAGAATTTTTGCATTTTTCTCAATTTTTTCATTTTAACAAAAATTACAATTTTTCAATTTTGTAGATTTCTAAATTAAGAGAAGTTTGTGATTTTGTCGATTTAACAGTTTTTACTATTTTGAAAAAATTTTCTTTTTTTATCAAATTTCCAAAATTTTGCAAAATTTTAATTTTTTTCGATTTATGAATTTTTAGAATTTTCGCATTTTTCTCGATATTTTCATTTCAACAAAAATTACAATTTTCCAATTTTGTAGATTTCTTAATTTAGAGAACTTTGTGATTTTGTCAATTTTACAGTCTTTACTGTTTTGGAAAAATTTTCTTTTTCTATCAAATTTCCAAAATTTTGCAAAATTTTATTTTTTTTCGATTTTTGAATTTTTAGAATTTTTGCATTTTTCTCGATTTTTTCATTTCAACAAAAATTACAATTTTCCAATTTTGTAGATTTCTTAATTTAGAGGACTTTGCGATTTTACAGTTTTCACAGTTTTTACTATTTTGAAAAATTTTTCTTTTTTTATCAAATTTCGGAAATTTTCAATTTTTTCGATTTTTGAATTTAGGGATTTTAGTATTTTTCTTGATATTTTTAATTCAACAAAAATTACAATTTTCCAATTTTGGCGATTTCTTTATTTAAAGAGCTTTGCGATTTTTAAGTTTTCACAGTCTTTACTATTTTGAAAAAATGTAATTTTTTTTATCAAACTTCGTAAATTTTCCGAAATTTTAAATTTTTTCGATTGTTGAATTTTGGGAATATTTGCAATTTTCTCGATTTTTTTTTTTTTTTTAATTAACAATATTCAAATTTTGTCCATTTCCTTATTTGGGGAACTTTGCGATTTTACAGTTTTTACAGTTTTTACAATTTTGGAAAAATTTCTTTTGTTATCAAATTTCGGAAATTTAAAATTTTTTCGATTTTTGAATTAAGGGAATTTTAGCATTTTTCTTGATATTTTTAATTCAACAAAAATGACAATTTTCCAATTTTGGGGATTTCTTTATTTAAAGAGCTTTGCGATTTTTAAGTTTTCACAGTCTTTACTATTTTGAAAAAATTTAATTTTTTTATCAAATTTCGGAAATTTTCCAAAATTTTTAATTTTTTTCGATTTTTGAATTTTTAGAATTTTTGCATTTTTCTCGATTTTTTCATTTCAACAAAAATTACAATTTTCAAATTTTTTAGATTTCTTAATTTAGAGAATTTTGTGATTTTGTCGATTTAACACTTTTTACTATTTTGAAATTTTTTTCTTTTTTTATCAAATTTCGGAAATTTTAAATTTTTTCGATTTTTGAATTTAGGGAATTTTAGCATTTTTCTTGATATTTTTAATTCAACAAAAATTACAATTGTCCAATTTCGGCGATTTATTTATTTAAAGAGCTTTGCGATTTTAAAGCTTTCACAGTCTTTACTATTTTGAAAAAAATTAATTTTTTTTATCAAATTTCGGAAATTTTCCGAAATTCTAAATTTTGTCGATTGTTGAATTTTAGGAATTTTTGCATTTTTCTCAATTTTTTTATTTATAACAAAAATTACAATATTCCAATTTTGTCCATTTCTTTATTTAGGGAACTTTGCGATTTTACAGTTTTTACAGTTTTTGCAATTTTTGAAAAATTTTTTTTTTTTTATCGAATTTCGGAAAGTTTCCAAAATTTTAAATTTTTTTTGATTTTTTAATTTTTAGAATTTTTGCATTTTTCTCGATTTTTTCATTTCAACAAAAATTACAATTTTCCAATTTTGTAGATTTCTTAATTAAGAGAACCTTGTGATTTTGTCGATTTTACAGTTTTTACTATTTAGAAAAAATTTTCCTTTTTTTTATCAAATTTTCGGAAATTTTGCAAAATTTTAATTTCTTTCGATTTTTTGAATTTTTAGAATTTTCGCATTTTTCTAGATTTTTTCATTTCAACAAAAATTACAATTTTCCAATTTTGTAGATTTCCTAACTAAGAGAACTTTGCGATTTTACAGTTATTACAGTTTTTACAATTTTGGAAAAATTTTCTTTTTTATCGAATTTCGGAAAGTTTCCAAAATTTTTCAATTTTTTTGATTTTTGAATTTTTAGAATTTTCGCATTTTTTTCGATTTTTTCATTTCAACAAAAATTACAATTTTGTAAATTTCTTAATTTAGAGAACTTTGCGATTTTAGAGTTTTTACAGTTTTTAAAATGTTGAAAATATTTCATTTTTTTATCGAATTTCGGAAAGTTTCCGTAATTTTTAATTTTTTTTTTATTTTTGAATTTTTAGAATTTTTGCATTTCTCTTGATTTTTTCATTTCAACAAAAATTACAATTTTCCAATTTTTTAGATTTCTTAATTTAGAGAACTTTGTGATTTAGTCAATTTTACAGTTTTTACTATTTTGAAAAAATTTTATTTTTTTATCAAATTTTCGGAAATTTTGCAAAATTTCAACTTTTTTCAATTTTTGAATTTTTAGAATTTTCTCATTTTTCTCGATTTTTTCATTTTAACAAAAATTACAATTTTCCAATTTTGTAGATTTCTTAATTTAGAGAACTTTGCGATTTTACAGTTTTCACAGTTTTTACTATTTTGAAAAAAATTTCTTTTGTTATCAAATTTCGGAAATTTTAAATTTTTTTGATTTTTGAATTTAGGGAATTTTAGCATTTTTCTTGATATTTTTAAATAAACAAAAGTTACAAATTTCCAATTTTTGCGATTTGTTTATTTAATGAGCTTTGCGATTTTAAAGTTTTTACAGTCTTTACTATTTTGAAAAAATTTAATTTTTTTTTATCAAATTTCGGAAATTTTCCGAAATTTTTTTTTTCGATTGTTGAATTTTAGGAATGTTTGCATTTTTCTCGATTTTTTTTTTTTTTTAATTAACAATATTAAAATTTTGTCCATTTCTTTATTTAGGGATTTTTGCGATTTTACAGTTTTTACAATTTTGGAAAAATTTTCTTTTTTATCAAATTTCGGAAAATTTCCGAAATTTTTAATTTTTTTTGATTTTTTAATTTTTAGAATTTTTGCATTTTTCTAGATTTTTTCATTTCAACAAAAATTACAATTTTCCAATTTTGTAGATTTCTAAATTAAGAGAAGTTTGTGATTTTGTCGATTATACAGATTTTATTATTTTGTAGAAAGAGTCTTCTTTATTCAATTTCGGAAATTTTCCGAAATTTTAAATTATTCCGATTTTTGAATTTCTTAAATTTTTGAATTTTTCTCGATTTTTTCATTTCAACAAAATTTACAATATTCCAATTTTGTATATTTCTTAATTTAAAAAGCTTTGCGATTTTTAAGTTTTCACAGTTTTTACTATTTTGAACAAAATATCTTTTGTTATTAAATTTCGGAAATTTAAAATTTTTCGATTTTTGAATTAAGGGAATTTTAGCATTTTTCTTGATATTTTTAATTCAACAAAAATTAAAATTTTCCAATCTTGGCGATTTCTTTATTTAAAGAGCTTTGCGATTTTTAAGTTTTCACAGTCTTTACTATTTTGAAAAAATTTAATTTTTTTATCAATTTTCGGACATTTTCCGAAATTTTTATTTTTTTTCGATTTTTGAATTTTTAGAATTTTCGCATTTTTCTCGATTTTTTCATTTCAACAAAAATTACAATTTTTTCAATTTTTTAGATTTCTTAATTTAGAGAATTTTGTAATTTTGTCGATTTAACAGTTTTTACTATTTTGAAAAAAGTTTCTTTTTTTATCAAATTTCGGAAATTTTCCGAAATTTTAAATTATTCCGATTTTTGAATTTCTTAAATTTTTGAATTTTTCTCGATTTTTTCATTTCAACAAAATTTAGAATATTCCAATTTTGTATATTTCTTAATTTAAAAAGCTTTGCGATTTTTAAGTTTTCACAGTTTTTACTATTTTGAACAAAATATCTTTTGTTATTAAATTTCGGAAATTTTCCGAAATTTTTGTCGATTTTTGAATTAAGGGAATTTTAGCATTTTTCTTGATATTTTTAATTCAACAAAAATTACAATTTTCCAATTTTGGCGATTTCCTTACTTAAAGAGCTTTGCAATTTTTAAGTTTTCACAGTCTTTACTATTTTGAAAAAATTTAATTTTTTTATCAAATTTCGGAAATTTTCCGAAATTTTAAATTTTGTCGATTATTGAATTTTAGGAATTTTTGCATTTTTCTCAATTTTTTTTATTTATAACAAAAATTACAATATTCAAATTTTGTCCATTTCTTTATTTAGGGAACTTTGCGATTTTACAGTTTTCACAGTTTTTACAATTTTGGAAACATTTTCTTTTTTATCGAATTTCTTAAAGTTTCCAAAATTTTTATTTTTTTTTTGATTATTGAATTTTTAGAATTTTTGAATTTTTCTCGATTTTTTCATTTCAACAAAAATTACAATTTTCAAATTTTTTAGATTTCTTAATTAAGAGAACTTTGTGATTTTGTCGATTTTACAGTTTTTACTATTTTGAAAAAATTATTGAATTTTAGGAATTTTTGCATTTTTCTCAATTTTTTTTATTTATAACAAAAATTACAATATTCGAATTTTGTCCATTTCTTTATTTAGGGAACTTTGCGATTTTACAGTTTTTACAATTTTGGAAAAATTTTCTTTTTAATCAAATTTCGGAAATTTTCCGAAATTTTAAATTATTCCGATTTTTGAATTTCTTAAATTTTTGAATTTTTCTCGATTTTTTCATTTCAACAAAATTTATAATATTCCAATTTTGTATATTTCTTAATTTAAAAAGTTTTGCAATTTTTAAGTTTTCACAGTTTTTACTATTTTGAACAAAATATCTTTTGTTATTAAATTTCGGAAATTTTCCGAAATTTTTTCGATTTTTGAATTAGGGGAATTTTAGCATTTTTCTTGATATTTTTAATTCAACATAAATTACAATTTTCCAATTTTGGCGATTTCTTTATTTAAAAAGCTTTGCGATTTTTAAGTTTTCACAGTCTTTACTATTTTGAAAAAATTTTAATTTTTTTTATCAAATTTCGGAAATTTTCCGAAATTTTAAATTTTGTCGATTGTTGAATTCTAGGAATTTTTGCATTTTTCCCAATTTTTTTATTTATTACAAAAATTACAATATTCAAATTTTGTCCATTTCTCTATTTAGGGAACTTTGCGATTTTACAGTTTTCACAGTTTTTACAATTTTGGAAAAATTTTCTTTCTTATCGAATTTCGAAAAGTTTCCAACATTTTTATTTTTTTTTGATTTTTGAATTTTCAGAATTTTTGCATTTTTCTCGATTTTTTCATTTAAACAAAAAGTACATTTTTCCAATTTTTTAGATTTCTTAATTAAGAGAATTTTATGATTTTGTCGATTTAACAGTTTTTACTATTTTGAAAGAATTTTCTTTTTTTATCAAATTTCGGAAATTTTTGGAAATTTTAAATTTTTTCGATTTTTGAATTTAGGGAATTTTAGCATTTTTCTAAATTTTTTTTATTTATAACAAAAATTACAATATTCAAATTTTGTCCAAATACTTTATTTAGGGAACTTTGCGATTTTACAGTTTTCACAGTTTTTACAATTTTGGAAAAATTTTCTTTTTTATCGAATTTCGGAAAGTTTCCAAAATTTTTAATTTTTTTTGATTTTTTAATTTTTAGAATTTTTGCATTTTTCTTGATTTTTTCATTTCAACAAAAATTAAAATTTTCAAATTTTTTAGATTTCTTAATTTAGAGAACTTTGCGATTTTGCAGTTTTTAAAATTTTGAAAATATTTAATTTTTTTTATCGAATTTCGGAAAGTTTCCGTAATTTTTAATTTTTTTTGATTTTTGAATTTTTAGAATTTTTGCATTTTTCTTGATTTTTTCATTTCAACAAAAATTACAACTTTCCAATTTTTCTGATTTCTTAATTTAGAGAATTTTGTGATTTTGTCGATTTTACAGTTTTTCTATTTTGAAAAAATTTTATTTTTTTATCAAATTTTCGGAAATTTTGCAAAATTTTAACTTTTTTCGATTTTTAAATTTTAAGAATTTTCGCATTTTTCTCGATTTTTTCATTTCAACAAAAATTACAATTTTCCAATTTTGTAGATTTCTTAATTTAGAGAACTTTGCGACTTTACAGTTTTCACAGTTTTTACTATTTTGAAAAAAATTTCTTTTGTTATCATTTCGGAAATTTTAAATTTTTTAGATTTTTGAATTTAGCGAATTTTAGCATTTTTCTTGATATTTTTAATTCAACAAAAGTTACAATTTTTCAATTTTGCCGATTTCTTTATTTAAAGAGCTTTGCGATTTTAAAGTTTTCACAGTCTTTACTATTTTGAAAAAATTTAATTTTTTTATCAAATTTCGTAAATTTTCCGAAATTTTACATTTTTTCGATTGTTTAATTTTAGTAATATTTGCATTTTTCTCTTTTACAATATTCAAAATTTGTCCATTTCTTTATTTAGGGAACTTTGCGATTTTACAGTTTTTACATTTTTGGAAAAATTTTCTTTTTTTTCAAATTTCGGAAAATTTCCGAAATTTTTATTTTTTTTGATTTATTATTTTAAAGAATTTTCGCATTTTTCTCGATTTTTTTCATTTTAACAAAAATTACAATTTTCCAATTTTGTAGATTTCTTAATTTAGAGAACTTTGCGATTTTACAGTTTTCACAGTTTTTACTATTTTGAAAAAAAATTCTTTTGTTATCAAATTTCGGAAATTTTAAATTTTTTAGATTTTTGAATTTAGCGAATTTTAGCATTTTTCTTGATATTTTTAATTCAACAAAAGTTACAATTTTCCAATTTCGATTTCTTTATTTAAAGAGCTTTGCGATTTTAAAGTTTTCACAGTCTTTACTATTTTGAAAAAATTTAATTTTGTTTATAAAACTTCGGAAATTTTACGAAATTTTAAATTTTTTCGATTGTTGAATTTTAGGAATATTTGCATTTTTCACGAATTTCGGAAAATTTCCGAAATTTTTAATATTTTTTTATTTTTTAATTTTTAGATTTTTGCATTTTTCTCGATTTTTTCATTTCAACAAAAATTACAATTTTCCAATTTTGTAGATTTCTAAATTAAGAGAAGTTTGTGATTTTGTCGATTATACAGATTTTAATATTTTGAAGAAAGTGTCTTCTTTATTCAATTTCGGAAACTTTCCGAAATTTTAAATTATTCCGATTTTTGAATTTCTTAAATTTTTGAATTTTTCTCGATTTTTTCATTTCAACAAAATTTACAATATTCCAATTTTCTATATTTCTTAAATTAAAAAGCTTTGCGATTTTTAAGTTTTCACAGTTTTTACTATTTTGAACAAAATTTCTTTTGTTATTAAATTTCGGAAATTTTCCGAAATTTTTTCGATATTTGAATTAAGGGAATATTAGCATTTTTCTTGATATTTTTAATTCAACATTAATAACAATTTTCCAATTTTGACGATTTCTTTATTTAAAGAGCTTTGCGACTTTTAAGTTTTCACAGTCTTTACTATTTTGAAAAAATTTTAATTTTTTATCAAATTTCGGAAATTTTAAATTTGGTCGATTGTTGAATTTTAGGAATTTTTGCATTTTTCTCAATTTTTTTATTTTAACAAAATTTACAATATTCAAATTTTGTCCATTTCTTTATTTAGGGAACTTTGCGATTTTACAGTTTTTACAATTTTGGAAAAATTTTCTTTTTTATCGAATTTCGGAAAGTTTCCGAAATTTTTTAAATTTTTGAATTTTTAGAATTTTTGCATTTTTCTAGATTTTTTCATTTTAACAAAAATTACAATTTTCCAATTTTGTAGATTTCTTAATTTAGAAAACTTTGCGATTTTACAGTTTTCACAGTTTTTACTATTTTGAAAAAAATTTCTTTTCTTATCAAATTTCGAAAAGTTTCGGAAATTTTAAATTTTTTCGATTGTTGAATTTTAGGAATATTTGCATTTTTCTCGATTTTTTCATTTCAACAAAAATTACAATTTTCCAATTTTTTAGATTTCTTAATTTAGAGAATTTTGTGATTTTGTCGATTTAACAGATTTTACTATTTTGAAAAAAATTTATTTTTGTATCAAATTTTCGGAAATTTTGCAAAATTTTAACTTTTTTCGATATTTGAATTTAAAGAATTTTCGCAATTTTCTCGATTTTTTCATTTCAACAAAAATTACAATTTTCCAATTTTTTAGATTTCTTAATTTAGAGAATTTTGTGATTTTGTCGATTTTACAGTTTTTCTATTTTGAAAAAATTTTCTTTTTTATCATATTTCGGAAATTTTCGGAAAAATTAATTTTTTTCGATTTTTGAATTTAGGGAATTTTAGCATTTTTCTTTATATTTTTAATTCAACAAAAATTACAATTTTCCAATTTTGGCGATTTCTTTATTTAAAGAGCTTTGCGACTTTTAAGTTTTCACAGTCTTTACTATTTTGAAAAAATTAAATTTTTTTATCAAATTTCGGAAATTTTCCGAAATTTTAAATTTTATCGATTGTTGAATTTTAGGAATTTTTGCATTTTTCTCAATTTTTGTATTTTAACAAAATTTACAATATTCAAATTTTGTCCATTTCTTTATTTAGGAAACTTTGCGATTTTACAGTTTTCACAGTTTTTACAATTTTGGAAAAATTTTCTTTTTTATCAAATTTCGGAAAATTTCCGAAATTTTTAATTTTTTTTGACTTTTTAATTTTTAGAATTTTTGCATTTTTCTCGATTTTTTCATTTCAACAAAAATTAGAATTTTCCAATTTTTTAGATTTCTTAATTTAGAGAACTTTGTGATTTTGTCGATTATACAGATTTTATTATTTTGAAGAAAGTGTCTTCATTATTCAATTTTGGAAATTTTCCGAAATTTTAAATTTTTCCGATTTTTGAATTTCTTAAATTTTTCTCGATTTTTTCATTTCAACAAAATTTACAATATTCCAATTTTTTATATTTCTTAATTTAAAAAGCTTTGCGATTTTTAAGTTTTCAAAGTTTTTACTATTTTGAACAAAATTTCTTTTGTTATTAAATTTCGGAAATTTTCCGAAATTTTAAATTTTTTCGATTTTTGAATTAAGGGAATCTTAGCATTTTTCTTGATATTTTTAATTCAACAAAAATTACAATTTTCCAATTTTGGCGATTTCTTTACTTAAAGAGCTTTGCGATTTTTAAGTTTTCACAGTCTTTACTATTTTGAAAAAATTTAATTTTTTTATCAAATTTCGGAAATTTTCCAAAATTTTAAGTTTTGTCGATTATTGAATTTTAGGAATTTTCGCATTTTTCTCGATTTTTTCATTTCAACAAAAATTACAATTTTCCAATTTTTTAGATTTCTTAATTTAGAGAATTTTGTGATTTTGTCGATTTAACAGATTTTACTATTTTGAAAAAAATTTATTTTTGTATCAAATTTTCGGAAATTTTGCAAAATTTTAACTTTTTTCGATATTTGAAGTTTTAGAATTTTCGCATTTTTCTCGATTTTTTCATTTTAACAAAAATTACAATTCTCCAATTTTGTAGATTTCTTAATTTAGAGAACTTTGCGATTTTACAGTTTTCACAGTTTTTACTATTTTGAAAAAAATTTAATTTTTTAATCAAATTTCGGAAATTTTCCGAAATTTTAAATTTTGTCGATTGTTGAATTTTAGGAATTTTCGCATTTTTCTCGATTTTTTCATTTCAACAAAAATTACAATTTTCCAATTTTTTAGATTTCTTAATTTAGAGAATTTTGTGATTTTGTCGATTTAACAGATTTTACTATTTTGAAAAAATTTTCTTTCTTATCATATTTCGGAAATTTTCGGAAATTTTAATTTTTTTCGATTTTTGAATTTAGGGAATTTTAGCATTTTTCTTGATATTTTTAATTCAACAAAAATTACAATTTTCCAATTTTGGCGATTTATTTATTTAAAGAGCTTTGCGATTTTTAAATTTTCACAGTCTTTACTATTTGGAAAATATTTAATTTTTTTATCGAATTTCGGAAAGTTTCCGTAATTTTTAATTTTTTTTTGATTTTTGAATTTTAGGAATTTTTGAATTTTTCTCAATTTTTGTATTTTAACAAAATTTACAATATTCAAATTTTGTCCATTTCTTTATTTAGGAAACTTTGCGATTTTAAATTTCTCACAATTTTTACTATTTTGAAAAAATTTTATTTTTTTTATCAATTTTTCGGAAATTTTGCAAAATTTTAACTTTTTTCGATTTTTGAATTTTTAGAATTTTCGCATTTTTCTCGATTTTTTCATTTCAAAAAAAATTACAATTTTCAAATTTTGTAGATTTCTTAATTTAGAGAACTTTGCGATTTTACAGTTTTTACAGTTTTTAAAATTTGGAAAATATATAATTTTTTTATCGAATTTCGGAAAGTTTCCGTAATTTTTAATTTTTTTTTGATTTTTGAATTTTTTGAATTTTTGCATTTTTCTCGATTTTTTCATTTCAACAAAAATTACAATTTTCCAGTTTTTTTGATTTCTTAATTTAGAGAACTTTGTGATTTTGTCAATTTTACAGTTTTTACTATTTTGAAAAATTTTTATTTTTTTATCAAATTTTCGGAAATTTTGCAAAATTTTAACTTTTTTCGATTCTTGAATTTTTAGAATTTTCGCATTTTTCTCGACTTTTTCATTTTAACAAAAATTACAATTTTCCAATTTTGTAGATTTCTTAATTTAGAGGACGTTGCGATTTTACAGTTTTCACAGTTTTTAAAATTTTGAAAATATTTAATTTTTTTATCGAATTTCGGAAAGTTTCCGTAATTTTTAATTTTTTTTTTTTTGAATTTTTAGAATTTTTGCATTTTTCTCGATTTTTTCATTTCAACAGAAATTACAATTTTACAATTTTTTAGATTTCTTAATTTAGAGAATTTTGTGATTTTGTCGATTTAACAGTTTTAACTATTTTGAAAAAAATTTCTTTTGTTATCAAATTTCGAAAATTTTCGGAAATTTTAAATTTTTTCGATAGTTGAATTTTAGGGATATTTGCATTTTTCTCGATTTTTTTTTTTTTTAAATTAACAATATTCAAATTTTGTCCATTTCTTTATTTAGGGAACTTTGCGATTTTACAGTTTTTACAGTTTTTACAATTTTGGAAAAATGTTCTTTTTTATCGAATTTCGGAAAGTTTCCGAAATTTTTAATATTTTTCAATTTTTGAATTTTTAGAATTTTCGCATTTTTCTCGATTTTTTCATTTCAACAAAAATTACAATTTTACAATTTTTTAGATTTCTTAATTTAGAGAATTTTGTGATTTTGTCGATTTAACAGTTTTTACTATTTTGAAAAAATTTTCTTTTTTATCATATTTCGGAAATTTTAAATTTTTTCGATTTTTGAATTTAGGGAATTTTAGCATTTTTCTTGATTTTTTCATTTCAACAAAAATTACAATTTTCAAATTTTTTAGATTTCTTAATTTAGAAAACTTTGTGATTTTGTCGATTTTACAGTTTTTACAGTTTTTACAATTTTGGAAAAATGTTCTTTTTTATCCAATTTAATTTTTTTCGATTTTTGAATTTAAAAAAAAAAAAAATTTTAATTTTTTTTATCAAATTTCGTAAATATTCCGAAATTTTACATTTTGTCGATTGTTGAATTTTAGGAATTTTTGCATTTTTCTCAATTTTTTTATTTTAACAAAATTTACTATATTCAAATTTTGTCCATTTCTTTATTTAGGGATCTTTCCGATTTTACAGTTTTTACAATTTTGGAAAAATGTTCTTTTTTATCAAATTTCGGAAAAATTCCGAAATTTTTAATTTTTTTTGATTTTTTAATTTTTGGAATTTTTGCATTTTTCTCGATTTTTTCATTTCAACAAAAATTACAATTTTCCAATTTTGTAGATTTCTAAATTAAGAGAAGTTTGTGATTTTGTCGATTATACAGATTTTATTATTTTGAAGAAAGTGTCTTCTTTATTCAATTTCGGAAATTTTCCGAATTTTTAAATTTTTCCGATTCTTGAATTTCTTAAATTTTTTAATTTTTCTCGATTTTTTCATTTCAAAAAAATTTACAATATTCCAATTTTGTATATTTCTTTATTTAAAAAGCTTTGCGATTTTTAAGTTTTCAAAGTTTTTACTATTTTGAACAAAATTTCTTTTGTCATTAAATTTCGGAAATTTTCCGAAATTTTAAATTTTTTCGATTTTTGAATTAAGGGAATTTTAGCATTTTTCTTGATATTTTTATTTCAACAAAAATTACAATTTTCCAATTTTGGCGATTTCTTTACTTAAAGAGCTTTGCGATTTTTAAGTTTTCACAGTCTTTACTATTTTGAAAAAATTAAATTTTTTTATCAAATTTCGGAAATTTTCCTAAATTTTAAATTTTGTCGATTATTGAATTTTTAGAATTTTTGCATTTTTCTCAATTTTTTTTTATTTATAACAAAAATTAAAATATTCAAATTTTGTCCATTTCTTTATTTAGTTAACTTTGCGATTTTACAGTTTTCACAGTTTTTCCAATTTTGGAAAAATTTTCTTTTTTATCAAATTTCGGAAAGTTTCCAAAATTTTTATTTTTTTTTGATTTTTGAATTTTTAAAATTTTTGCATTTTTCTCGATTTTTTCATTTCAACAAGAATTACAATTTTCAAATTTTTTAGATTTCTTAATTAAGAGAACTTTGTGATTTTGTCGATTTTACAGTTTTCACTATTTTGAAAAAAATTTCTTTTGTTATCAAATTTCGAAAATTTTCGGAAATTTTAAATTTTTTTCGATTTTTGAATTTAGGGAATTTTAGCAATTTTCTTGATATTTTTAATTCAACAAAAATTAAAATTTTCCAATTTTGGCGATTTCTTTATTAAAAGAGCTTTGCGATTTTTAAGTTTTCACAGTCTTTACTATTTTCAAAAAATTTAATTTTTTTATCAAATTTCGGAAATTTTCCGAAATTTTAAATTTTGTCGATTGTTGAATTTTAGGAACTTTTGCATTTTTCTCGATTTTTTTTTTTTTTTTAAATTTACAATATTCAAAGTTTGTCCATTTCTTTATTTAGGGAAATTTGCGATTTTACAGTTTTCACAATTTTTACAATTTTGGAAAAATGTTCTTTTTTATCAAATTTCGGAAAATTTCCGAAATTTTTAATTTTTTTTTAATTTTTAATTTTAACAATTTTTGCATTTTTCTCGATTTTTTCATTTCAACAAAAATTACAATTTTTAAATTTTTTAGATTTCTTAATTAAGAGAACTTTGTGATTTTGTCGATTTTACAGTTTTCACTATTTTGAAAATATTTAATTTTTTTATCGAATTTCGGAAAGTTTCCGTAATTTTTAATTTTTTTTTATTTTTGAATTTTTAGAATTTTTGCATTTTTCTCGACTTTTTCATTTCAACAAAAATTACAATTTTCCAGTTTTTTTGATTTCTTAATTTAGAGAACTTTGTGACTGTCGATTTTACAGTTTTTACAATTTTGAAAAAATTTTATTTTTTTATCAAATTTTCGGAAATTTTGCAAAATTTTAACTTTTTTCGATATTTGAATTTTTAGAATTTTCGCATTTTTCTCGATTTTTTCATTTTAACAAAAATTACAATTCTCCAATTTTGTAGATTTCTTAATTTAGAGAACATTGCGATTTTACAGTTTTCACAGTTTTTACTATTTTGAAAAAAATTTCTTTTGTTATCAAATTTCGAAAATTTTCGGAAATTTTAAATTTTTTTCGTATTTTGAATTTAGTGAACTTTAGCATTTTTCTTGATATTTTTAATTCAACAAAAGTTACAATTTTCCAATTTTGGCGATTTCTTTATTTAAAGAGCTTTGCGATTTTTAAGTTTTCACAGTCTTTACTATTTGGAAAAATTTTAATTTTTTTATCAAATTTCGTAAATTTTCCGAAATCTTACATTTTTTCGATTGTTGAATTTTAGGAATATTTGCATTTTTCTCTTTTTTTTTTTTTTTTTTAAATTGACAATTTTCCAATTTTGTAGATTTCTTAATTTAGAGAACTTTGCGATTTTACAGTTTTTACAGTTTTTAATATTTTAAAAATATTTAATTTTTTTATCGAATTTCGGAAAGTTTCCGTAATTTTTAATTATTTTTGATTTTTGAATTTTTAGAATTTTTGCATTTTTCTCGATTTTTTCATTTCAACAAAAATTACAATTTTCCAATTTTGTAGATTTCTTAATTTAGAGAACTTTGCGATTTTACAGTTTTCACAGTTTTTACTATTTTGAAAAAAATTTCTTTTGTTATCAAATTTCGGAAATTTTAAATTTTTTGGATTTTTGAATTTAGGGAATTTTAGCATTTTTCCTGATATTTTTAATTCAACAAAAGTTACAATTTTCCAATTTTGGCGATTTCTTTATTTAAAGAGCTTTGCGATTTTTAAGTTTCCACAGTTTTTACTAATTGGAAAAAATTTAATTTTTTTATAGAATTTCGGAAATTTTCCGAAATTTTAAATTTTGTCGATTGTTGAATTTTAGGAATTTTTGCATTTTTCTCAATTTTTTTATTTCAACAAAATTTACAATATTCAAATTTTGTCCATTTCTTTATTTAGAGAACTTTGCGATTTTACAGTTTTTACAGTTTTTACAATTTTGGAAAAATGTTCTTTTTTATCAAATTTCGGAAAATTTCCAAAATTTTTAATTTTTTTTGATTTTTTAATTTTTGGAATTTTTGCATTTTTTCTCGATTTTTTCATTTCAACAAA
This sequence comes from Drosophila immigrans, assembly GCA_963583835.1. Lineage (NCBI taxonomy): Eukaryota > Metazoa > Arthropoda > Insecta > Diptera > Drosophilidae > Drosophila > Drosophila immigrans. The sequence goes on along the minus strand of CAUZWO010000098.1, from coordinate 312,420 downwards.
AATTACAATTTTCCAATTTTGTAGATTTCTAAATTAAGAGAAGTTTGTACCTGTCGATTTTACAGTTTTTACAATTTTGAAAAAATTTTATTTTTTTATCAAATTTTCGGAAATTTTGCAAAATTTTAACTTTTTTCGATATTTGAATTTTTAGAATTTTCGCATTTTTCTCGATTTTTTCATTTTAACAAAAATTACAATTCTCCAATTTTGTAGATTTCTTAATTTAGAGAACATTGCGATTTTACAGTTTTCACTGTTTTTACTATTTTGAAAAAAATTTCTTTTGTTATCAAATTTCGAAAATTTTCGGAAATTTTAAATTTTTTTCGTATTTTGAATTTAGTGAACTTTAGCATTTTTCTTGATATTTTTAATTCAACAAAAGTTACAATTTTCCAATTTTGGCGATTTCTTTATTTAAAGAGCTTTGCGATTTTTAAGTTTTCACAGTCTTTACTATTTGGATAATTTTAATTTTTTTATCAAATTTCGTAAATTTTCCGAAATCTTACATTTTTTCGATTGTTGAATTTTAGGAATATTTGCATTTTTCTCTTTTTTTTTTTTTTTTTTAAATTGACAATTTTCCAATTTTGTAGATTTCTTAATTTAGAGAACTTTGCGATTTTACAGTTTTTACAGTTTTTAATATTTTAAAAATATTTAATTTTTTTATCGAATTTCGGAAAGTTTCCGTAATTTTTAATTATTTTTGATTTTTGAATTTTTAGAATTTTTGCATTTTTCTCGATTTTTTCATTTCTTCAAAAATTACAATTTTCCAATTTTGTAGATTTCTTAATTTAGAGAACTTTGCGATTTTACAGTTTTCACAGTTTTTACTATTTTGAAAAAAATTTCTTTTGTTATCAAATTTCGGAAATTTTAAATTTTTTTGATTTTTGAATTTAGGGAATTTTAGCATTTTTCCTGATATTTTTAATTCAACAAAAGTTACAATTTTCCAATTTTGGCGATTTCTTTATTTAAAGAGCTTTGCGATTTTTAAGTTTCCACAGTTTTTACTAATTGGAAAAAATTTAATTTTTTTATAGAATTTCGGAAATTTTCCGAAATTTTAAATTTTGTCGATTGTTGAATTTTAGGAATATTTGCATTTTTCTCAATTTTTTTATTTTAACAAAATTTACAATATTCAAATTTTGTCCATTTCTTTATTTAGAGAACTTTGCGATTTTACAGTTTTTACAGTTTTTACAATTTTGGAAAAATGTTCTTTTTTATCAAATTTCGGAAAATTTCCAAAATTTTTAATTTTTTTTGATTTTTTAATTTTTGGAATTTTTGCATTTTTTCTCGATTTTTTCATTTCAACAAAAATTACAATTTTCCAATTTTGTAGATTTCTAAATTAAGAGAAGTTTGTGATTTTGTCAATTATACAGATTTTATTATTTTGAAGAAAGTGTCTTCTTTATTCAATTTCCGAAATTTAAAATTTTTCCGATTTTTGAATTTCTTAAATTTTTTAATTTTTCTCAATTTTTTCATTTAAAAAAAAATTTACAATATTCCAATTTTGTATATTTCTTAATTTAAAAAGCTTTGCGATTTTTAAGTTTTCAAAGTTTTTACTATTTTGAAAAAAATTTCTTTTGTTATTAAATTTCGGAAATTTTCCGAAATTTTAAATTTTTTCGATTTTTGAATTAAGGGAATTTTAGCATTTTTCTTGATATTTTTATTTCAACAAAAATTACAATTTTCCAATTTTGGCGATTTCTTTACTTAAAGAGCTTTGCGATTTTTAAGTTTTCACAGTCTTTACTATTTTGAAAAAATTTAATTTTTTTATCAAATTTCGGAAATTTTCCTAAATTTTAAATTTTGTCGATTATTGAATTTTTAGAATTTTTGCATTTTTCTCAATTTTTTTATTTTAACAAAATTTACAATATTCAAATTTTGTCCATTTCTTTATTTAGGGAACTTTGCGATTTTACAGTTTTCACAGTTTTTACAATTTTGGAAAAATTTAATTTTTTATCAAATTTCGGAAAGTTTACAAAATTTTTAATTTTTTTTGATTTTTGAATTTTTAGAATTTTTGCATTTTTCTCGATTTTTTCATTTCAACAAAAATTACAATTTTCAAATTTTTTTGATTTCTTAATTTAGAGAACTTTGTGACTGTCGATTTTACAGTTTTTACATTTTTGAAAAAATTTTATTTTTTTATCAAATTTTCGGAAATTTTGCAAAATTTTAACTTTTTTCGATATTTGAATTTTTAGAATTTTCGCATTTTTCTCGATTTTTTCATTTTAACAAAAATTACAATTCTCCAATTTTGTAGATTTCTTAATTTAGAGAACATTGCGATTTTACAGTTTTCACAGTTTTTACTATTTTGAAAAAAATTTCTTTTGTTATCAAATTTCGAAAATTTTCGGAAATTTTAAATTTTTTTCGTATTTTGAATTTAGTGAACTTTAGCATTTTTCTTGATATTTTTAATTCAACAAAAGTTACAATTTTCCAATTTTGGCGATTTCTTTATTTAAAGAGCTTTGCGATTTTTAAGTTTTCACAGTCTTTACTATTTGGATAATTTTAATTTTTTTATCAAATTTCGTAAATTTTCCGAAATCTTACATTTTTTCGATTGTTGAATTTTAGGAATATTTGCATTTTTCTCTTTTTTTTTTTTTTTTTAAATTGACAATTTTCCAATTTTGTAGATTTCTTAATTTAGAGAACTTTGCGATTTTACAGTTTTTACAGTTTTTAATATTTTAAAAATATTTAATTTTTTTATCGAATTTCGGAAAGTTTCCGTAATTTTTAATTATTTTTGATTTTTGAATTTTTAGAATTTTTGCATTTTTCTCGATTTTTTCATTTCAACAAAAATTACAATTTTCCAATTTTGTAGATTTCTTAATTTAGAGAACTTTGCGATTTTACAGTTTTCACAGTTTTTACTATTTTGGAAAAAATTTCTTTTGTTATCAAATTTCGGAAATTTTAAATTTTTTGGATTTTTGAATTTAGGGAATTTTAGCATTTTTCCTGATATTTTTAATTCAACAAAAGTTACAATTTTCCAATTTTGGCGATTTCTTTATTTAAAGAGCTTTGCGATTTTTAAGTTTCCACAGTTTTTACTAATTGGAAAAAATTTAATTTTTTTATAGAATTTCGGAAATTTTCCGAAATTTTAAATTTTGTCGATTGTTGAATTTTAGGAATTTTTGCATTTTTCTCAATTTTTTTATTTCAACAAAATTTACAATATTCAAATTTTGTCCATTTCTTTATTTAGAGAACTTTGCGATTTTACAGTTTTTACAGTTTTTACAATTTTGGAAAAATGTTCTTTTTTATCAAATTTCGGAAAATTTCCAAAATTTTTAATTTTTTTTGATTTTTTAATTTTTGGAATTTTTGCATTTTTCTCGATTTTTTCATTTCAACAAAATTTACAATATTCAAATTTTGTCCATTTCTTTATTTAGAGAACTTTGCGATTTTACAGTTTTTACAGTTTTTACAATTTTGGAAAAATGTTCTTTTTTATCAAATTTCGGAAATTTTGCAAAATTTTAACTTTTTTCGATATTTGAATTTTTAGAATTTTCGCATTTTTCTCGATTTTTTCATTTTAACAAAAATTACAATTCTCCAATTTTGTAGATTTCTTAATTTAGAGAACTTTGCGATTTTACAGTTTTTACAGTTTTTAAAATTTGGAAAATATTTAATTTTTTTATCGCATTTCGGAAAGTTTCCGTAATTTTTAATTTTTTTTGATTTTTGAATTTTTAGAATTTTTGCATTTTTCTCGATTTTTTCATTTCAACAAAAATTACAATTTTCAAATTTTTTAGATTTCTTAATTAAGAGAACTTTGTGATTTTACAGTTTTCACAGTTTTTACTATTTTGAAAAAAATTTCTTTTTTTATCAAAATTTCAAAAGTTTTGCAAAATTTTAATTCTTATCAATTTTTGAATTTTTGGAATTTTTTAATTTTTCTCGATTTTTTCATTTTAAGAAAAATTACAATTTTCCAATTTTGTAGATTTCTTAATTTAGAGAACTTTGCGATTTTGTCGATTTTACAGTTTTCACTATTTTGAAAAAAATTTCTTTTGTTATCAAATTTCGAAAATTTTAAATTTTTTCGATTTTTGAATTTAGGGAATTTGAGCATTTTTCTTGATATTTTTAATTCAACAAAAATTACAATTTTCCAATTTTGGCGATTTATTTATTTAAAGAGCTTTGCGATTTTTAAGTTTTCACAGTCTTTACTATTTGGATAATTTTAATTTTTTTATCAAATTTCGTAAATTTTCCGAAATCTTACATTTTTTCGATTGTTGAATTTTAGGAATATTTGCATTTTTCTCTTTTTTTTTTTTTTTTTTAAATTGACAATTTTCCAATTTTGTAGATTTCTTAATTTAGAGAACTTTGCGATTTTACAGTTTTTACAGTTTTTAATATTTTAAAAATATTTAATTTTTTTTATCGAATTTCGGAAAGTTTCCGTAATTTTTAATTATTTTTGATTTTTGAATTTTTAGAATTTTCGCATTTTTCTCGATTTTTTCATTTCAACAAAAATTACAATTTTCCAATTTTGTAGATTTCTTAATTTAGAGAACTTTGCGATTTTACAGTTTTCACAGTTTTTACTATTTTGAAAAAAATTTCTTTTGTTATCAAATTTTGGAAATTTTAAATTTTTTAGATTTTTGAACTTAGGGAATTTTAGCATTTTTCTTGATATTTTTAAAACAACAAAAGTTACAATTTTCCAATTTTGGCGATTTCTTTATTTAAAGAGCTTTGCGATTTTAAAGTTTTCACAGTCTTTACTATTTTGAAAAAATTTAATTTTTTTTATCAAACTTCGTAAATTTTCCGAAATTTTAAATTTTGTCGATTGTTGAATTTTAGGAATTTTTGCATTTTTCTCAATTTTTTTATTTTAACAAAATTTACAATATTAAAATTTTGTCCATTTCTTTATTTAGGGAACTTTCCGATTTAACAGTTTTTACAGTTTTTACAATTTTGGAAAAATGTTCTTTTTTATCAGATTTCGGAAAATTTCCGAAATTTTTAATTTTTTTTGATTTTTTAATTTTTGGAATTTTTGCATTTTTCTCGATTTTTTCATTTCAACAAAAATTACAATTTTCCAATTTTGTAGATTTCTAAATTAAGAGAAGTTTGTGATTTTGTCGATTATACAGATTTTATTATTTTGAAGAAAGTGTCTTCTTTATTCAATTTCGGAAATTTTCCGAAATTTTAAATTTTTCCGATTTTTGAATTTCTTAAATTTTTTTAATTTTTCTCGATTTTTTCATTTCAAAAAAATTTACAATATTCCAATTTTGTGTATTTCTTAATTTAAAAAGCTTTGCGATTTTTAAGTTTTCAAAGTTTTTACTATTTTGAACAAAATTTCTTTTGTTATTAAATTTCGGAAATTTTCCGAAATTTTAAATTTTTTCGATTTTTGAATTAAGGGAATTTTAGCATTTTTCTTGATATTTTTATTTCAACAAAAATTACAATTTTCCAATTTTGGCGATTTCTTTACTTAAAGAGCTTTGCGATTTTTAAGTTTTCACAGTCTTTACTATTTTGAAAAAATTTAATTTTTTTATCAAATTTCGGAAGTTTTCCTAAATTTTAAATTTTGTCGATTATTGAATTTTTAGAATTTTTTTATTTTTCTCAATTTTTTTTATTTATAACAAAAATTTAAATATTCAAATTTTGTCCATTTCTTTATTTAGGGAAGTTTGCGATTTTACAGTTTTCACAGTTTTTACAATTTTGGAAAAATTTTCTTTTTTATCAAATTTCGGAAAGTTTCCAAAATTTTTAATTTTTTTTAATTTTTGAATTTTTAGAATTTTTGCATTTTTCTCGATTTTTTCATTTCAACAAAAATTACAATTTTCAAATTTTTTAGATTTCTTAATTAAGAGAACTTTGTGATTTTGTCGATTTTACAGTTTTCACTATTTTGAAAAAATTTTCTTTTGTATCAAAATTTCAAAAGTTTTGCAAAATTTTAATTTTTATCGATTTTTGAATTTTTGGAATTTTTTAATTTTTCTCGATTTTTTCATTTTAAGAAAAATTACAATTCTCCAATTTTGTAGATTTCTTAATTTAGAGAACTTTGCGATTTTACAGTTTTCACAGTTTTCACTATTTTGAAAAAAATTTCTTTTGTTATCAAATTTCGGAAATTATCCGAAATTTTAAATTTTGTCGATTGTTGAATTTTAGGAACTTTTGCATTTTTCTCGATTTTTTTATTTTAACAAAATTTACAATATTCAAAGTTTGTCCATTTCTTTATTTAGGGAACTTTGCGATTTTACAGTTTTCACAGTTTTTACAATTTTGGAAAAAAGTTTCTTTTTTATCAAATTTCGGAAAATTTCCGAAATTTTTTTTTTTTTTATTTTTTAATTTTAAGAATTTTTGCATTTCTCTCGATTTTTTCATTTCAACAAAAATTACAATTTTCCAATTTTGTAGATTTCTTAATTAAGAGAAGTTTGTGATTTTGTCGATTTAACAGTTTTTACTATTTTGAAAATATTTAATTTTTGTATCGAATTTCGGAAAGTTTCCGTAATTTTTAATTTTTTTTTATTTTTGAATTTTTAGAATTTTTGCATTTTTCTCGATTTTTTCATTTCAACAAAAATTACAATTTTCCAATTTTGTAGATTTCTTAATTTAGGGAACTTTGCGATTTTACAGTTTTCACAGTTTTTACTATTTTGAAAAAAATTTCTTTTGTTATCAAATTTCGGAAATTTTAAATTTTTTGGATTTTTGAATTTAGGGAATTTTAGCATTTTTCCTGATATTTTTAATTCAAAAAAAGTTACAATTTTCCAATTTTGGCGATTTCTTTATTTAAAGAGCTTTGCGATTTTTAAGTTTTCACAGTCTTTACTATTTTGAAAAAATTTAATTTTTTTATAGAATTTCGGAAATTTTCCGAAATTTTAAATTTTGTCGATTGTTGAATTTTAGGAATTTTTGCATTTTTCTCAATTTTTTTATTTTAATTTACAATATTCAAATTTTGTCCATTTCTTTATTTAGGGAACTTTGCGATTTTACAGTTTTTACAGTTTTTACAATTTTGGAAAAATGTTCTTTTTTATCAAATTTCGGAAAATTTCCGAAATTTTTAATATTTTTTGATTTTTTAATTTTTAGAATTTTCGCATTTTTCTCGATTTTTTCATTTCAACAAAAATTACAATTTTCCAATTTTGTAGATTTCTTAATTTAGAGAACTTTGCGATTTTACAGTTTTCACAGTTTTTACTATTTTGAAAAAAATTTCTTTTGTTATCAAATTTTGGAAATTTTAAATTTTTTAGATTTTTGAACTTAGGGAATTTTAGCATTTTTCTTGATATTTTTAAAACAACAAAAGTTACAATTTTCCAATTTTGGCGATTTCTTTATTTAAAGAGCTTTGCGATTTTAAAGTTTTCACAGTCTTTACTATTTTGAAAAAATTTAATTTTTTTTATCAAACTTCGTAAATTTTCCGAAATTTTAAATTTTGTCGATTGTTGAATTTTAGGAACTTTTGCATTTTTCTCGATTTTTTTATTTTAACAAAATTTACAATATTCAAAGTTTGTCCATTTCTTTATTTAGGGAACTTTGCGATTTTGCAGTTTTCACAGTTTTTACAATTTTGGAAAAATGTTCTTTTTTATCAAATTTCGGAAAATTTCCGAAATTTTTAATTTTTTTCGATTTTTTAATTTTTGCATTTTTTCTCGATTTTTTCATTTCAACAAAAATTACAATTTTCCAATTTTTTAGATTTCTAAATTAAGAGAAGTTTGTGATTTTGTCAATTATACAGATTTTATTATTTTGAAGAAAGTGTCTTCTTTATTCAATTTCCGAAATTTAAAATTTTTCCGGTTTTTGAATTTCTTAAATTTTTTAATTTTTCTCGATTTTTTCATTTCAAAAAAAATTTACAATATTCCAATTTTGTATATTTCTTAATTTAAAAAGCTTTGCGATTTTTAAGTTTTCAAAGTTTTTACTATTTTGAACAAAATTTCTTTTGTTATTAAATTTCGGAAATTTTCCGAAATTTTAAATTTTTTCGATTTTTGAATTAAGGGAATTTTAGCATTTTTCTTGATATTTTAATTTCAACAAAAATTACAATTTTCAAATATTTTAGATTTCTTAATTAAGAGAACTTTGTGATTTTGTCGATTTTACAGTTTTCACTATTTTGAAAAAATGTTCTTTTTTTATCAAAATTTCAAAAGTTTTGCAAAATTTTAATTTTTATCGATTTTTGAATTTTTGGAATTTTTTAATTTTTCTCGATTTTTTCATTTTAAGAAAAATTACAATTTTCCAATTTTGTAGATTTCTTAATTTAGAGAACTTTGCGATTTTACAGTTTTCACAGTTTTCACTATTATGAAAAAAATTTCTTTTGTTATCAAATTTCGAAAATTTTCGGAAATTTTAAATTTTTTCCGATTTTTGAATTTAGGGAATTTTAGCAATTTTCTTGATATTTTTAATTCAACAAAAATTAAAATTTTCCAATTTTGGCGATTTCTTTATTAAAAGAGCTTTGCGATTTTTAAGTTTTCACAGTCTTTACTATTTTCAAAAAATTTAATTTTTTTATCAAATTTCGGAAATTTTCCGAAATTTTAAATTTTGTCGATTGTTGAATTTTAGGAACTTTTGCATTTTTCTCGATTTTTTTTTTTTTTTTTAAATTTACAATATTCAAAGTTTGTCCATTTCTTTATTTAGGGAACTTTGCGATTTTACAGTTTTCACAGTTTTTACAATTTTGGAAAAATGTTCTTTTTTATCAAATTTCGGAAAATTTCCGAAATTTTTAATTTTTTTTTATTTTTTAATTTTAAGAATTTTTGCATTTCTCTCGATTTTTTCATTTTAACAAAAATTACAATTTTATAATTTTGTAGATTTCTTAATTAAGAGAAGTTTGTGATTTTGTCGATTTAACAGTTTGTACTATTTTGAAAATATTTAATTTTTTTATCGAATTTCGGAAAGTTTCCGTAATTTTTAATTTTTTTTTATTTTTGAATTTTTAGAATTTTTGCATTTTTCTCGACTTTTTCATTTCAACAAAAATTACAATTTTCCAATTTTTTAGATTTCTTAATTTAGAGAACTTTGTGACTTTGTCGATTTTACAGTTTTTACAATTTTGAAAAAATTTTATTTTTTTATAAAATTTTCGGAAATATTGCAAAATTTTAACTTTTTTCGATATTTGAATTTTTAGAATTTTCGCATTTTTCTCGATTTTTTCATTTTAACAAAAATTACAATTCTCCAATTTTGTAGATTTCTTAATTTAGAGAACTTTGCGATTTTACAGTTTTCACAGTTTTCACTATTTTGAAAAAAATTTCTTTTGTTATCAAATTTCGAAAATTTTCGGAAATTTTAAATTTATTTCGTTTTTTGAATTTAGTGAATTTTAGCATTTTTCTTGATATTTTTAATTCAACAAAAGTTACAATTTTCCAATTTTGGCGATTTCTTTATTTAAAGAGCTTTGCGATTTTTAAGTTTTCACAGTCTTTACTATTTGGAAAAATTTTAATTTTTTTTATCAAATTTCGTAAATTTTCCGAAATCTTACATTTTTTCGATTGTTGAATTTTAGGAATATTTGAATTTTTCACGATTTTTTTTTTTTTTTAAATTGACAATTTTCCAATTTTGTAGATTTCTTAATTTAGAGAACTTTGCGATTTTACAGTTTTTACTATTTTGAAAAAAATTTCTTTTGTTATCAAATTTCGAAAATTTTCGGAAATTTTAAATTTTTTCGATTGTTGAATTTTAGGAATATTTGCATTTTTCTCGATTTTTTTTTTTTTTAAATTAACAATATTCAAATTTTGTCCATTTCTTTATTTAGGGAACTTTGCGATTTTACAGTTTTTACAGTTTTTACAATTTTGGAAAAATGTTCTTTTTTATCGAATTTCGGAAAGTTTCCGAAAAATTTAATTTTTTTCGATTTTTGAATTTTTAGAATTTTTGCATTTTTGTCGATTTTTTCATTTCAACAAAAATTACAATTTTCCATTTTTTTAGATTTCTTAATTTAGAGAATTTTGCGATTTTGTCGATTTAACAGTTTCTACTATTTTAAAAAAAAATCCCTTTTTTATCATATTTCGGAAATTTTAATTTTTTTCGATTTTTGAATTTTTAGAATTTTCGCATTTTTCTTGATTTTTTCATTTCAACAAAAATTACAATTTTCAAATTTTTTAGATTTCTTAATTTAGAGAACTTTGTGATATTGTCGATTTTACAGTTTTTACAGTTTTTACAATTTTGGAAATATGTTCTTTTTTATCCAATTTCGGAAAGTTTTCGAAATTTTTAATTTTTTTCGATTTTTGAATTTTTAAAAAAGAAAAATTTTAATTTTTTTATCAAATTTCGTAAATTTTCCGAAATCTTACATTCTTTCGATTGTTGAATTTTAGGAATATTTGCATTTTTCTCGATTTTTTTTTTTTTTAAATTGACAATTTTTTAATTTTGTAGATTTCTTAATTTAGAGAACTTTGCGATTTTACAGTTTTTACAGTTTTTAATATTTTGAAAATATTTAATTTTTTTATCGAATTTCGGAAAGTTTCCGTAATTTTTAATTTTTAGAATTTTCGCATTTTTCTCGATTTTTTCATTTCAACAAAAATTACAATTTTCCAATTTTGTAGATTTCTTAATTTAGAGAACTTTGCGATTTTACAGTTTTCACAGTTTTTACTATTTTGAAAAAAATTTCTTTTGTTATCAAATTTTGGAAATTTTAAATTTTTTAGATTTTTGAACTTAGGGAATTTTAGCATTTTTCTTGATATTTTTAAAACAACAAAAGTTACAATTTTCCAATTTTGGCGATTTCTTTATTTAAAGAGCTTTGCGATTTTAAAGTTTTCACAGTCTTTACTATTTTGAAAAAATTTAATTTTTTTTATCAAACTTCGTAAATTTTCCGAAATTTTAAATTTTGTCGATTGTTGAATTTTAAAATTTTGTCCATTTCTTTATTTAGGGAACTTTCCGATTTAACAGTTTTTACAGTTTTTACAATTTTGGAAAAATGTTCTTTTTTATCAGATTTCGGAAAATTTCCGAAATTTTTAATTTTTTTTGATTTTTTAATTTTTGGAATTTTTGCATTTTTCTCGATTTTTTCATTTCAACAAAAATTACAATTTTCCAATTTTGTAGATTTCTAAATTAAGAGAAGTTTGTGATTTTGTCGATTATACAGATTTTATTATTTTGAAGAAAGTGTCTTCTTTATTCAATTTCGGAAATTTTCCGAAATTTTAAATTTTTCCGATTTTTGAATTTCTTAAATTTTTTTAATTTTTCTCGATTTTTTCATTTCAAAAAAATTTACAATATTCCAATTTTGTGTATTTCTTAATTTAAAAAGCTTTGCGATTTTTAAGTTTTCAAAGTTTTTACTATTTTGAACAAAATTTCTTTTGTTATTAAATTTCGGAAATTTTCCGAAATTTTAAATTTTTTCGATTTTTGAATTAAGGGAATTTTAGCATTTTTGTCCATTTCTTTATTTAGGGAACTTTGCGATTTTACAGTTTTCACAGTTTTTACAATTTTGGAAAAATTTTCTTTTTTATCAAATTTCGGAAAGTTTCCAAAATTTTTAATTTTTTGTGATTTTTAAATTTTTAGAATTTTTGCATATTTCTCGATTTTTTCATTTCAACAAAAATTACAATTTTCAAATTTTTTAGATTTCTTAATTAAGAGAACTTTGTGATTTTGTCGATTTTACAGTTTTCACTATTTTGAAAATATTTAATTTTTTTATCAAAATTTCAAAAGTTTAGCAAAATTTTAATTTTTATCGATTTTTTAATTTTTGGAATTTTTGAATTTTTCTCGATTTTTTCATTTTAACAAAAATTACAATTTTCCAATTTTGTAGATTTCTTAATTTAGAGAACTTTGCGATTTTACAGTTTTCACAGTCTTTACTATTTTGAAAAAAATTTCTTTTGTTATCAAATTTCGGAAATTTTAATTTTTTTGGATTTTTGAATTTAGGGAATTTTAGCATTTTTCTTGATATTTTTAATTCAACAAAAGTTACAATTTTCCAATTTTGGCGATTTCTTTATTTAAAGAGCTTTGCGATTTTTAAGTTTTCACAGCTTTTACTATTTTGAAAAAAATGTCTTTTTTTATGAAATTTCGGAAATTTTTTACTATTTTGAAAAAAATTTCTTTTGTTATCAAATTTCGGAAATTTTAAATTTTTTGGATTTTTGAATTTAGGGAATTTTAGCATTTTTCTTGATATTTTTAATTCAACAAAAATTACAATTTTCCAATTTTGGCGATTTCTTTATTTAAAGAGCTTTGCGATTTTAAAGTTTCCACAGTCTTTACTATTTTAAAAAAATTTATTTTTTTTATCAAATTTCGTAAATTTTCCGAAATTTTAAATTTTTTCGATTGTTGAATTTGAGGAATATTTGCCTTTTTTTTTTTTTTTAATTAACAATACTCAAATTTTGTCCATTTCTTTATTTAGGGAACTTTGCGATTTTACAGTTTTTACAGTTTTTACAATTTTGGAAAAATTTTCTTTTTTATCGAATTTCGGAAAGTTTCCGAAATTTTTAATTTTTTTCGATTTTTGAATTTTTAGAATTTTTGCATTTTTTTCGATTTTTTCATTTCAACAAAAATTACAATTTTCCAATTTTTTAGATTTCTTAATTTAGAGAATTTTGTGATTTTGTCGATTTAACAGTTTTTACTATTTTGAAAAAAATTTCTTTTTTTATCATATTTCGGAAATTTTCGGAAATTTTAAATTTTTTCGATTTTTGAATTTAGGGAATTTTAGCATTTTTCTTGATATTCAACAAAAATTACAATTTTCCAATTTTGGGGATTTATTTATTTAAAGAGCTTTGCGATTTTTAAGTTTTCACAGCTTTTACTAATTGGAAAAAATTTAATTTTTTTATCAAATTTCGTAAATTTTCCGAAATCTTACATTTTTTCGATTGTTGAATTTTAGGAATATTTGCATTTTTCTCGATTTTTTTTTTATTAAATTGACAATTTTCCAATTTTGTAGATTTCTTAATTTAGAGAACTTTGCGATTTTACAGTTTTTACAGTTTTTAATATTTTGAAAATATTTAATTTTTTTATCGAATTTCGGAAAGTTTCCGTAATTTTTAAATATTTTTGATTTTTGAATTTTTAGAATTTTAGCATTTTTCTCGATTTTTTCATTTCAACAAAAATTACAATTTTCCAATTTTGTAGATTTCTTAATTTAGAGAACTTTGCGATTTTACAGTTTTCACAGTTTTTACTATTTTGAAAAAAATTTCTTTTGTTATCAAATTTCGGAAATTTTAAATTTTTTGGATTTTTGAATTTAGGGAATTTTAGCATTTTTCCTGATATTTTTAATTCAACAAAAGTTACAATTTTCCAATTTTGGCGATTTCTTTATTTAAAGAGCTTTGCGATTTTTAAGTTTTCACAGTTTTTACTAATTGGAAAAAATTTAATTTTTTTATAGAATTTCGGAAATTTTCCGAAATTTTAAATTTTGTCGATTGTTGAATTTTAGGAATTTTTGCATTTTTCTCATTTTTTTTATTTTAACAAAATTTACAATATTCAAATTTTGTCCATTTCTTTATTTAGGGAACTTTGCGATTTTACAGTTTTTACAGTTTTTACAATTTTGGAAAAATGTTCTTTTTTATCAAATTTCGGAAAATTTCCGAAATTTTTAATTTTTTTTGATTTTTTAATTTTTGCATTTTTCTCGATTTTTTCGTTTCAACAAAAATTAAAATTTTCCAATTTTGTAGATTTCTAAATTAAGAGAAGTTTGTGATTTTGTCAATTATACAGATTTTATTATTTTGAAGAAAGTGTCTTCTTTATTCAATTTCGGAAATTTTCCGAAATTTTAAATTTTTCCGATTTTTGAATTTCTTAAATTTTTTAATTTTTCTCGATTTTTTCATTTCAAAAAAATTTACAATATTCCAATTTTGTATATTTCTTAATTTAAAAAGCTTTGCGATTTTTAAGTTTTGTCAGTTTTTACTATTTTGAACAAAATTTCTTTTGTTATTAAATTTCGGAAATTTTCCGAAATTTTAAATTTTTTCGATTTTTGAATTAAGGGAATTTTAGCATTTTTCTTGATATTTTTATTTCAACAAAAATTACAATTTTCCAATTTTGGCGATTTCTTTACTTAAAGAGCTTTGCGATTTTTAAGTTTTCACAGCTTTTACTAATTGGAAAATATTTAATTTTTTTATAGAATTTCGGAAATTTTCCGAAATTTTAAATTTTGTCGATTGTTGAATTTTAGGAATTTTTGCATTTTTCTCAATTTTTTTAATTTATCAAAATTTACAATATTCAAATTTTGTCCATTTCTTTATTTAGGAAACTTTGCGATTTTACAGTTTTCACAGTTTTTACTATTTTGAACAAAATTTTTTTTGTTTTCAAATTTCGGAAATTTTAAATTTTTTAGGTTTTTGAATTTAGGGAATTTTAACATTTTTATTGATATTTTTAATTCAACAAAAGTTACAATTTTCCAATTTTGGCGATTTCTTTATATAAAGAGCTTTGCGATTTTAAAGTTTTCACAGTCTTTACTATTTTGAAAAAATTTTATTTTTTTTTTTATCAAATTTCGGAATTATTTCTTAATTTAAAAAACTTTGCGATTTTTCAGATTTAACATTTTTTACTATTTTTAAAAAAATTTCTTTTGTTATCAAATTTCGGAAATTTTCCGAAATTTTAAATTTGTTAGATTTTTGAATTTAAAAATTTCTTTATTAAAAGAGCTTTGCGATTTATACGTTTTCACAAACTTCACTATTTTGAAAAAATTTAATTTTTGTATCAAATTTCGGAAATTTTCCGAAATTTTAAATTTTGTCGATTGTTGAATTTTGGCATTTTTCTCGATTTTTTTATTTATAACAAAATTTACCATATTCAAATTTTGTCCATTTCTTTATTTAGGGAACTTTGCGATTTTACAGTTTTCACAGTTTTTACAATTTTGGAAAAATTTTCTTTTTTATCAAATTTCGGAAAGTTTCCAAAATTTTTAATTTTTTGTGATTTTTGAATTTTTAGAATTTTTGCATTTTTCTCGATTTTTTCATTTCAACAAAAATTACAATTTTTCAATTTTGTAGATTTCTTAATTTAGAGAACTTTGCGATTTTACAGTTTTTAATATTTTGAAAATATTTAATTTTTTTATCGAATTTCGGAAAGTTTCCGTAATTTTTAATTTTTTTTTATTTTAGAATTTTTGCATTTTTCTCGATTTTTTCATTTCAACAAAAATTACAATTTTCCAATTTTGTAGATTTCTTAATTTAGAGAACTTTGCGATTTTAAAGTTTTCACAGTCTTTACTATTTTGAAAAAATTTTATTTTTTTTTTTATCAAATTTCGGAATTATTTCTTAAATTAAAAAACTTTGCGATTTTTCAGATTTAACATTTTTTACTATTTTTAAAAAAATTTCTTTTGTTATCAAATTTCGGAAATTTTCCGAAATTTTAAATTTGTTAGATTTTTGAATTTAAAAATTTCTTTATTAAAAGAGCTTTGCGATTTATACGTTTTCACAAACTTCACTATTTTGAAAAAATTTAATTTTTGTATCAAATTTCGGAAATTTTCCGAAATTTTAAATTTTGTCGATTGTTGAATTTTGGCATTTTTCTCGATTTTTTTATTTATAACAAAATTTACCATATTCAAATTTTGTCCATTTCTTTATTTAGGGAACTTTGCGATTTTACAGTTTTCACAGTTTTTACAATTTTGGAAAAATTTTCTTTTTTATCAAATTTCGGAAAGTTTCCAAAATTTTTAATTTTTTGTGATTTTTGAATTTTTAGAATTTTGGCATTTTTCTCGATTTTTTCATTTCAACAAAAATTACAATTTTTCAATTTTGTAGATTTCTTAATTTAGAGAACTTTGTCGATTTAACAGTTTTTAATATTTTGAAAATATTTAATTTTTTTATCGAATTTCGGAAAGTTTCCGTAATTTTTAATTTTTTTTTATTTTAGAATTTTTGCATTTTTCTCGATTTTTTCATTTCAACAAAAATTACAATTTTCCAATTTTGTAGATTTCTTAATTTAGAGAACTTTGCGATTTTACAGTTTTCACAGTTTTTACTATTTTGAAAAAAATTTATTTTGTTATCAAATTTCGGAAATTTTCGGAAATTTTTAATTTTTTTTCGTTTTTTGAATTTAGTGAATTTTAGCATTTTTCTTGATATTTTTAATTCAACAAAAGTTACAATTTTCCAATTTTGGCGATTTCTTTATTTAAAGAGCTTTGCGATTTTTAAGTTTTCACAGTTTTTACTAATTGGAAAAAATTTAATTTTTTTATAGAATTTCGGAAATTTTCCGAAATTTTGTCGATTGTTGAATTTTAGGAATTTTTGCATTTTTCTCAATTTTTTTAATTTAACAAAATTTACAATATTCAAATTTTGTCCATTTCTTTATTTAGGAAACTTTGCGATTTTACATTTTTCACAATTTTTACAATTTTGGAAAATTTTTCTTTTTATCAAATTTCGGAAAATTTCCGAAATTTTTAATTCTTTTTTATTTTTTAATTTTTAGAATTTTTGCATTTTTCTGGATTTTTTCATTTCAACAAAAATTACAATTTTCCAATTTTGTAGATTTCTTAATTAAGAGAAGTTTGTGATTTTGTCGATTATACAGATTTTATTATTTTGAAGAAAGTGTCTTCTTTATTCAATTTCGGAAATTTTCCGTAATTTTAAATTTTTCCGATTTTTGAATTTCTTAAATTTTTTAATTTTTCTCGATTTTTCCATTTCAACAAAATTTACAATATTCCAATTTTGTATATTTCTTAATTTAAAAAGCTTTGCGCTTTTTAAGTTTTCACAGTCTTTACTATTTTCAAAAAAATGTTCTTTTTATCGAATTTCGGAAAGTTTCCAAAATTTTTATTTTTTTTTTTGATTTTTGAATTTTTAGAATTTTTGCATTTTTCTCGATTTTTTCATTTCAACAAAAATTACAATTTTCAAATTTTTTAGATTTCTTAATTTAGAGAACTTTGTGATTTTGTCGATTTAACAGTTTTTACTATTTTGAAAAATTTTTCTTTTTTTATCAAAATTTCGGGAGTTTTGCAAAATTTTAATTTTTATCGATTTTTGAAATTTTAGAATTTTAGAATTTTTCTTGATTTTTTCATTTTAACAAAAATTACAAATCTCCAATTTTGTAGATTTCTTAATTTAGAGAACTTTGCGATTTTATCGTTTTTAAAATTTTGAAAATATTTAATTTTTTTATCGAATTTCGGAAAGTTTCCGTAATTTTTAATTTTTTTCGATTTTTGAATTTTTAGAATTTTTGCATTTTTCTCAATTTTTTCATTTCAACAAAAATTACAATTTTCCAATTTTGGCGATTTATTTATTTATAGAGCTTTGCGATTTTTAAGTTTTCACAGTTTTTACTATTTTGAACAAATTTATTTTTTTTTATCAAATTTCGGAAATTTTCCAAAATTTTAAATTTTGTCGATTGTTCAATTTTAGGAATTTTTGCATTTATCTCAATTTTTTTATTTTAACAAAATTTACAATATTTAAATTTTGTCCATTTCTTTATTTAGGGAACTTTGCGATTTTACAGTTTTTACCGTTTTTACAATTTTGGAAAAATTTTCTTTTTTATCAAATTTCGGAAAAATTCCGAAATTTTTAATTTTTTTTTGATATTTTAATTTTTAGAATTTTTGCATTTTTCTCGATTTTTTCATTTCAACAAAAATTACAATTTTCCAATTTTGTAGATATCTAAATTAAGAGAAGTTTGTAATTTTGTCGATTATACAGATTTTGTTATTTTGAAGAAGGTGTCTTCTTTATTCAATTTCGGAAATTTTTCGAAATTTTAAAATTTTCCGATTTTTGAATTTCTTAAATTTTGGAATTTTTCTCGATTTTTTCATTTCAACAAAATTTACAATATTCCAATTTTGTATATTTCTTAATTTAAAAAGCTTTGCGATTTTTAAGTTTTCACAGTTTTTACTATTTTGAAAAAAATTTCTTTTGTTATCAAATTTCGGAAATTTTCCGAAATTTTAAATTTTTTCTATTTTTTAATATAGGGAATTTTAGCATTTTCTTGATATTTTTAATTCATTAAAAATTACAATTTTCCAATTTTGACGATTTCTTTATTTAAAGAGCCTTGCGATTTTTAAGTTTTCACAGTTTTTACAATTTTAAAAAAATTTTCTTTTGTTATCAAAATTCGGAATTTTTCCGAAATTTTAAATTTTGTCGATTTAAAAGTTTCAGAAATCTTTGCATTTTTCTCGATTTTTTTATTCAACAAATTTTACAGTTTTCCAATTTTGTCGATTTCTTAATTTGGAGAACTTTGTGATTTTACAGTTTAAACAGTTTTTACTATTTGGAAAAAATTTCCTTTTTTTTTATAAAAATTTCGGAAATTTTGCAAAATTTTACCTTTTTTTTCGATTTTTGAATTTTTAGAATTTTCGCAATTTTCTCGATTTTTTAATTTAAAAAAAAAATTACAATTTTCCAATTTTGTAGATTTCTTAATTTAGAGAACATTGCGATTTTACAGTTTTCACAGTTTTTACTATTTTGAAAGAAATTTCTTTTGTTCGGAAATTTTCCGAAATTTAAAATTTTTTCGATTTTTGAATTTAGGGAATTTTAGCATTTTTCTTGATATTTTTAATTCAACAAAAATAACAATTTTTCAATTTTGTAGATTTCTTAATTTAGAGAACTTTGCGATTTTACAGTTTTTACTATTTTGAAAAAAATTTTTTTTGTTATCAAATTTCGGAAATTTTAAATTTTTTAGATTTTTGAATTTAGGGAATTTTAGCATTTTTCTTGATATTTTTAATTCAACAAAAGTTACAATTTTCCAATTTTGGCGATTTCTTTATTTAAAGAGCTTTGAGATTTTAAAGTTTTCACAGTCTTTACTATTTTGAAAAAATTTAACTTTTTTTATCAAATTTCGTAAATTTTCCGAAATTTTAAATTTTTTTAAATTGTTGAATTTTAGGAAT
Organism: Drosophila immigrans; assembly: GCA_963583835.1. Lineage (NCBI taxonomy): Eukaryota > Metazoa > Arthropoda > Insecta > Diptera > Drosophilidae > Drosophila > Drosophila immigrans. The sequence goes on along the minus strand of CAUZWO010000098.1, from coordinate 293,138 downwards.
ATTTGCATTTTTCTCGATTTTTTTTTTTTTTTAAATTTACAATATTCAAATTTTGTCCATTTCTTTATTTAGGGAACTTTGCGATTTTACAGTTTTCACAGTTTTTACAATTTTGGAAAAATTTTCTTTTTTATCGAATTTCGGAAAGTTTCGGAAATTTTGAATTTTTTTTGATTTTTGAATTTTTAGAATTTTTCCATTTATCTCGATATTTTCATTTCAACCAAAAATTAAAATTTTCCAATTTTTTAGATTTCTTAATTTAGAGAACTTTGCGATTTTACAGTTTTTACAGTTTTGAAAATTTTGAAAATATTTAATTTTTTTATCGAATTTCGGAAAGTTTCCGTAATTTTTAATTTTTTTTTATTTTTAAATTTTTAGAATTTTCGAATTTTTCTCGATTTTTTCATTTTAACAAAAATTACAATTTTCCAATTTTGTAGATTTCTTAATTTAGAGAATTTTGTGATTTTACAGTTTTCACAGTTTTTACTATTTTGAAAAAAATTTTTTTTGTTCTCAAATTTCGGAAATTTTAAATTTTTTAGATTTTTGAATTTAGGGAATTTTAGCATTTTTCTTGATATTTTTAATTCAACGAAAATTACAATTTTCCAATTTTGGCGATTTCTTTATTTAAAGAGCTTTGCGATTTTAAAGTTTTCACAGTCTTTACTATTTTGAAAAAAAATTTAATTTTTTTTATCAAATTTCGGAAATTTTCCGAAATTTAAAATTTTTTCATTTGTTGAATTTTAGAAATATTTGCATTTTTCTCGATTTTATATTTTTTTTAAATTAATAATATTCAAATTTTGTCCAATTCTTTATTTAGGGAACTTTGCGATTTTACAGTTTTTACAGTTTTTACAATTTTGGAAATTTTTAATTTTTTCCGATTTTTGAATTTTTAGAATTTTCGCATTTTTCTCGATTTTTTCATTTTAACAAAAATTACAATTTTGCAATTTTGTATATTTCTTAATTTAGAGAACTTTGCGATTTTACAGTTTTCACAGTTTTTACTATTTTGAAAAAAATTTCTTTTGTTATCAAATTTTCCGAAATTTTAAATTTTGTTGATTGTTGAATTTTAGGAATTTTTGCATTTTTCTCAATTTTTTTATTTATAACAAAAATTACAATATTCAAATTTTGTCCATTTCTTTATTTAGGGAACTTTGCGATTTTACAGTTTTCACAGTTTTTACAATTTTGGAAAAACTTTCTTTTCTACAAAATTTCGGAAAATTTCCGAAATTTTTAATTTTTTTTTGATTTTTTAATTTTTAGAATTTTTGAATTTTTCTCGATTTTTTCATTTCAACAAAAATTACAATTTTCCAATTTTGTAGATTTCTAAATTAAGAGAAGTTTGTGATTTTGTCGATTTAACAGTTTTTACTATTTTGAAAAAAATTTCTTTTGTTATCAAATTTCGGAAATTTTTAAATTTTTTAGATTTTTGAATTTAGGGAATTTTAGCATTTTTCTTGATATTTTTAATTCAACAAAAATTACAATTTTCCAATTTTGGCGATTTATTTTTTTAAAAAGTTTTGCGATTTTTAAGTTTTTACAATTTTGAAAAAATTTAATTTTTTTATCAAATTTCGGAAATTTTCCGAAATTTTAAATTTTTTCGATTGTTGAATTTTAGGAATATTTGCATTTTTCTCGATTTTTGTATTTTTAACAAAATTTACAATATTCAAATATTGTCTGATTCTTTATTTAGGGAACTTTGCGATTTTATAGTTTTCACAGTTTTTACAATTTTGGAAAAATGTTCTTTTTTATCGAATTTCGGAAATTTTCCGAAACTTTTAATTTTTTTTTATTTTTGAATTTTTAGAATTTTTGCATTTTTCTCGATTTTTTCATTTCAACAAAAATTACAATTTTCCAATTTTGTAGATTTCTAAGTTAAGAGAAGTTTGAGATTTTATCGATTATACAGTTTTTACTATTTTGGAGAAAGTGTCTTCTTTATTCAATTTCGAAAATTTTCCGAAATTTTAAATTTTTCCGATTTTTGAATTTTTTAAATTTTTGAAAATTTCTCGATTTTTTAATTTCAACAAAATTTCCAATTTGTATATTTCTTAATTTAAAAAACTTTGCGATTTTTCAGATTTAACAGTTTTTACTATTTTGAAAAAAATTTCTTTTGTTATCAAATTTCGAAAATTTTCCGAAATTTTAAATTTTTCTATTTTTTAATATAGCGATTTTTAAGTTTTCACAGTTTTTACAATTTTGAAAAAATTTTCTTTTGTTATCAAAATTCGGAGTTTTTCCGAAATTTTAAATTTTGTCGATTTAAAAGGTTCAGAAATTTTTGCATTTTTCTCGATTTTTTCATTTCAAAAAAATTTACAATATTCCAATTTTGCAGATTTCTTTATTTAAAGAGCTTTGCAATTTTGAAGTTTTAACATTCTTTACTATTTTGAAAATATTTAATTTTTTTATCTAATTTCGGAAATTTTCCGAAATCTTAAATTTTTTCGACTTTTGAATTTTGGCAATTTTTGCATTTTTCTTGATATTTTTATTCAACAAAAATTACAATTTTCCAATTTTGGCGATTTCTTTATTTAAAGATCTTTGTGAATTTGTCGATTTTACAGTTATTACTATTTTGAAAAAATTTTCTTTTGTTATCAAATTTTCGGAAATTTTTCAAAATTTTAATTTTTTTTCGATTTTTGAATTTTTCGAATTTTTTAATTTTTCTCAATTTTTTCATTTCAACAAAAATTAAAATTTTCCAATTTTGTAGATTTCTTAATTTAGAGAACTTTTCCTTTTTTTATCAAGTTTCGGAATTTTAAGAAATTCTAAATTTTTTTGATTTTTGAATTTTTAGAATTTTCGCATTTTTTTCGATTTTTTTATTTCAACAAAAATTACAATTTTCCAATTTTGTAGATTTCTTAATTTAGAGAACTTTGCGATATTACAGTTTTCACGGTTCTTACTATTTTGAAAAAAATTTCTTTTGTTCGGAAATTTTCGGAAATTTTAAATTTTTTCGATTTTTGAATTAAGGGAATTTTAGCATTTTTCTTGATATTTTTAATTCAACAAAAATTACAATTTTCCAATTTTGGCGATTTCTTTATTTAAAGAGCTTTGCGATTTTTAAGTTTTCACAGTCTTTACAATTTTGAAAAAATTTAATTTTTTTATCAAATTTCGGAAATTTTCCGAAATTTTTAATTTTTTTCGATTTTTGAATTTTTAGAATTTTCGCATTTTGCTCGATTTTTTCATTTCAACAAAAATTACAATTTTCCAATTTTGTAGATTTCTTAATTTAGAGAACTTTGCGATTTTACAGTTTTCACAGTTTTTACTATTTTGAAAAAAAAATTCTTTTGTTATCAAATTTCGGAAATTTTAAATTTTTTCGATTTTTGAATTAAGGAAATTTTAGCATTTTTCTTGATATTTTTAATTCAACAAAAATTACAATTTTCCAATTTTGGCGATTTATTTATTTAAAGAGCTTTGCGATTTTTAAGTTTTCACAGTACTTACTATTTTGAAAAAATTTAATTTTTTATCATATTTCGGAAATTTTCCGAAATTTTTAATTTTTTTCGATTTTTAGAATTTTCGCATTTTTCTCGATTTTTTCATTTCAACAAAAATTACAATTTTCCAATTTTTTAGATTTCTTAATTTAGAGAACTTTGCGATATTACAGTTTTCACGGTTCTTACTATTTTGAAAAAAATTTCTTTTGTTCGGAAATTTTCGGAAATTTAAAATTTTTTCGATTTTTGAATTAAGGGAATTTTAGCATTTTTCTTGATATTTTTAATTCAACAAAAATTACAATTTTTCAATTTTGTAGATTTCTTAATTTAGAGAGCTTTGCGATTTTTAAGTTTTCACAGTTTTTACAATTTTAAAAAAATTTTCTTTTGTTATCAAAATTCGGAATTTTTCCGAAATTTTAAATTTTGTCGATTTAAAAGTTTCAGAAATCTTTGCATTTTTCTCGATTTTTTATTCAACAAATTTTACAGTTTTCCAATTTTGTCGATTTCTTAATTTGGAGAACTTTGTGATTTTACAGTTTAAACAGTTTTTACTAATTGGGAAGAATTTTTTTTTTTTTATAAAATTTTCGGAAATTTTGCAAAATTTTGCCTTTTTTCGATTTTTGAATTTTTAGAATTTTCGCAATTTTCTCGATTTTTTCATTTCAACAAAAATTACAATTTTCCAATTTTGTAGATTTCTTAATTTAGAGAACATTGCGATTTTACAGTTTTCACAGTTTTTACTATTTTGAAAAAAATTTCTTTTGTTCGGAAATTTTCCGAAATTTAAAATTTTTTCGATTTTTGAATTTAGGGAATTTTAGCATTTTTCTTGATATTTTTAATTCAACAAAAATTACAATTTTTCAATTTTGTAGATTTCTTAATTTAGAGAACTTTGCGATTTTACAGTTTTCACAGTTTTTATTATTTTGAAAGAAATTTTTTTTGTTATCAAATTTCGGAAATTTTAAATTTTTTAGGTTTTTGAATTTAGGGAATTTTAGCATTTTTCTTGATATTTTTAATTCAACAAAAGTTACAATTTTCCAATTTTGGCGATTTCTTTATTTAAAGAGCTTTGCGATTTATAAGTTTTCACAATCTTTACTATTTTGAAAAAATTGAATTTTTGTATCAAATTTCGGAAATTTTCCGAAATTTTAAATTTTGTCGATTGTTGAATTTTAGGAATTTTGGCATTTTTCTCGATTTTTTTATTTTTAAAAAAATTTACAATATTCAAATTTTGTCCATTTTTTTATTTAGGGAACTTTGCGATTTTACAGTTTTCACAGTTTTTACAATTTTGGAAAAATTTTCTTTTTTATCGAATTTCGGAAAGTTTCCGAAATTTTGAATTTTTTTTCATTTTTGATTTTTTAGAATTTTTCCATTTTTCTCGATATTTTCATTTCAACAAAAATTAAAATTTTCCAATTTTTTAGGTTTCTTAATTTAGAGAACTTTGTGATTTTGTCGATTTTACAGTTTTTACTATTTTAAAAAAGTTTTCCTTTGTTATCAAAATTCGGAATTTTTTTCGAAATTTTAAATTTTGTCGATTTAAAAGTTTAAGAAATTGTTGAAATTTTCTTGATTTTTTCATTTCAACAAAATTTATAATATTCCAATTTTGTAGATTTCTTAATTTAGAGAACTTTTCCTTTTTTTATCAAGTTTCGGAATTTTAAGAAATTCTAAATTTTTTTGATTTTTGAATTTTTAGAATTTTCGCATTTTTTTCGATTTTTTTATTTCAACAAAAATTACAATTTTCCAATTTTGTAGATTTCTTAATTTAGAGAACTTTGCGATATTACAGTTTTCACGGTTCTTACTATTTTGAAAAAAATTTCTTTTGTTCGGAAATTTTCGGAAATTTTAAATTTTTTCGATTTTTGAATTAAGGGAATTTTAGAATTTTTCTTGATATTTTTAATTCAACAAAAATTACAATTTTCCAATTTTGGCGATTTCTTTATTTAAAGAGCTTTGCGATTTTTAAGTTTTCACAGTCTTTACAATTTTGAAAAAATTTAATTTTTTTATCAAATTTCGGAAATTTTCCGAAATTTTTAATTTTTTTCGATTTTTGAATTTTTAGAATTTTCGCATTTTGCTCGATTTTTTCATTTCAACAAAAATTACAATTTTCCAATTTTGTAGATTTCTTAATTTAGAGAACTTTGCGATTTTACAGTTTTCACAGTTTTTACTATTTTGAAAAAAAATTCTTTTGTTATCAAATTTCGGAAATTTAAAATTTTTTCGATTTTTGAATTAAGGGAATTTTAGCATTTTTCTTGATATTTTTAATTCAACAAAAATTACAATTTTCCAATTTTGGCGATTTCTTTATTTAAAGAGCTTTGCGATTTTTAAGTTTTCACAGTACTTACTATTTTGAAAAAATTTAATTTTTTATCATATTTCGGAAATTTTCCGAAATTTTTAATTTTTTTCGATTTTTAGAATTTTCGCATTTTTCTCGATTTTTTCATTTCAACAAAAATTACAATTTTCCAATTTTTTAGATTTCTTAATTTAGAGAACTTTGCGATATTACAGTTTTCACGGTTCTTACTATTTTGAAAAAAATTTCTTTTGTTCGGAAATTTTCGGAAATTTAAAATTTTTTCGATTTTTGAATTAAGGGAATTTTAGCATTTTTCTTGATATTTTTAATTCAACAAAAATTACAATTTTCCAATTTTGGCGATTTGTTTATTTAAAGAGCTTTGCGATTTTTAAGTTTTCACAGTCCTTACTATTTTGAAAAAATTTAATTTTTTATCATATTTCGGAAATTTTCCAAAATTTTAAATTTTGTCGATTGTTCAATTTTAGGAATTTTTGCATTTATCTCAATTTTTTTATTTTAACAAAATTTACAATATTTAAATTTTGTCCATTTCTTTATTTAGGGAACTTTGCGATTTAACAGTTTTTACCGTTTTTACAATTTTGGAAAAATTTTCTTTTTTATCAAATTTCGGAAAATTTCCGAAATTTTTAATTTTTTTTTGATATTTTAATTTTTAGAATTTTTGCATTTTTCTCGATGTTTTCATTTCAACAAAAATTACAATTTTCCAATTTTGTAGATATCTAAATTAAGAGAAGTTTGTGATTTTGTCGATTTAACAGTTTTTACTATTTTGAAAAAAGTTTCTTTTTTTATCATATTTCGGAAATTTTCGGAAATTTTAAATTTTTTCGATTTTTGAATTTAGGGAATTTTAGCATTTTTCTTGATATTTTTAATTCAACAAAAATTACAATTTTCCAATTTTGACGATTTCTTTATTTAAAGAGCCTTGCGATTTTTAAGTTTTCACAGTTTTTACAATTTTAAAAAAATTTTCTTTTGTTATCAAAATTCGGAATTTTTCCGAAATTTTAAATTTTGTCGATTTAAAAGTTTCAGAAATCTTTGCATTTTTCTCGATTTTTTTATTCAACAAATTTTACAGTTTTCCAATTTTGTCGATTTCTTAATTTGGAGAACTTTGTGATTTTCCAGTTTAAACAGTTTTTACTATTTGGAAAAAATTTCCTTTTTTTTATAAAATTTTCGGAAATTTTGCAAAATTTTACCTTTTTTCGATTTTTGAATTTTTAGAATTTTCGCATTTTTCTCGATTTTTTCATTTAAAAAAAAATTACAATTTTCCAATTTTGTAGATTTCTTAATTTAGAGAACATTGCGATTTTACAGTTTTCACAGTTTTTACTATTTTGAAAAAAATTTCTTTTGTTCGGAAATTTTCCGAAATTTAAAATTTTTTCGATTTTTGAATTTAGGGAATTTTAGCATTTTTCTTGATAATTTTAATTCAACAAAAATTACAATTTTTCAATTTTGTAGATTTCTTAATTTAGAGAGCTTTGCGATTTTTAAGTTTTCACAGTTTTTACAATTTTAAAAAAATTTTCTTTTGTTATCAAAATTCGGAATTTTTCCGAAATTTTAAATTTTGTCGATTTAAAAGTTTCAGAAATCTTTGCATTTTTCTCGATTTTTTATTCAACAAATTTTACAGTTTTCCAATTTTGTCGATTTCTTAATTTGGAGAACTTTGTGATTTTACAGTTTAAACAGTTTTTACTAATTGGGAAGAATTTTTTTTTTTTTATAAAATTTTCGGAAATTTTGCAAAATTTTACCTTTTTTCGATTTTTGAATTTTTAGAATTTTCGCAATTTTCTCGATTTTTTCATTTCAACAAAAATTACAATTTTCCAATTTTGTAGATTTCTTAATTTAGAGAACATTGCGATTTTACAGTTTTCACAGTTTTTACTATTTTGAAAAAAATTTCTTTTGTTCGGAAATTTTCCGAAATTTAAAATTTTTTCGATTTTTGAATTTAGGGAATTTTAGCATTTTTCTTGATATTTTTAATTCAACAAAAATTACAATTTTTCAATTTTGTAGATTTCTTAATTTAGAGAACTTTGCGATTTTACAGTTTTCACAGTTTTTACTATTTTGAAAGAAATTTTTTTTGTTATCAAATTTCGGAAATTTTAAATTTTTTAGGTTTTTGAATTTAGGGAATTTTAGCATTTTTCTTGATCTTTTTAATTCAACAAAAGTTACAATTTTCCAATTTTGGCGATTTCTTTATTTAAAGAGCTTTGCGATTTATAAGTTTTCACAATCTTTACTATTTTGAAAAAATTGAATTTTTGTATCAAATTTCGGAAATTTTCCGAAATTTTAAATTTTGTCGATTGTTGAATTTTAGGAATTTTGGCATTTTTCTCGATTTTTTTATTTTTAAAAAAATTTACAATATTCAAATTTTGTCCATTTTTTTATTTAGGGAACTTTGCGATTTTACAGTTTTCACAGTTTTTACAATTTTGGAAAAATTTTCTTTTTTATCGAATTTCGGAAAGTTTCCGAAATTTTGAATTTTTTTTCATTTTTGATTTTTTAGAATTTTTCCATTTTTCTCGATATTTTCATTTCAACAAAAATTAAAATTTTCCAATTTTTTAGGTTTCTTAATTTAGAGAACTTTGTGATTTTGTCGATTTTACAGTTTTTACTATTTTAAAAAAGTTTTCCTTTGTTATCAAAATTCGGAATTTTTTTCGAAATTTTAAATTTTGTCGATTTAAAAGTTTAAGAAATTGTTGAAATTTTCTTGATTTTTTCATTTCAACAAAATTTATAATATTCCAATTTTGTAGATTTCTTAATTTAGAGAACTTTTCCTTTTTTTATCAAGTTTCGGAATTTTAAGAAATTCTAAATTTTTTTGATTTTTGAATTTTTAGAATTTTCGCATTTTTTTCGATTTTTTTATTTCAACAAAAATTACAATTTTCCAATTTTGTAGATTTCTTAATTTAGAGAACTTTGCGATTTTACAGTTTTCACAGTTTTTACTATTTTGAAAAAAGTTTCTTTTTTTATCATATTTCGGAAATTTTCGGAAATTTTAAATTTTTTCGATTTTTGAATTTAGGGAATTTTAGAATTTTTCTTGATATTTTTAATTCAACAAAAATTACAATTTTCCAATTTTGGCGATTTCTTTATTTAAAGAGCTTTGCGATTTTTAAGTTTTCACAGTCTTTACAATTTTGAAAAAATTTAATTTTTTTATCAAATTTCGGAAATTTTCCGAAATTTTTAATTTTTTTCGATTTTTGAATTTTTAGAATTTTCGCATTTTGCTCGATTTTTTCATTTCAACAAAAATTACAATTTTCCAATTTTGTAGATTTCTTAATTTAGAGAACTTTGCGATTTTACAGTTTTCACAGTTTTTACTATTTTGAAAAAAAATTCTTTTGTTATCAAATTTCGGAAATTTTAAATTTTTTCGATTTTTGAATTAAGGGAATTTTAGCATTTTTCTTGATATTTTTAATTCAACAAAAATTACAATTTTCCAATTTTGGCGATTTCTTTATTTAAAGAGCTTTGCGATTTTTAAGTTTTCACAGTACTTACTATTTTGAAAAAATTTAATTTTTTATCATATTTCGGAAATTTTCCGAAATTTTTAATTTTTTTCGATTTTTAGAATTTTCGCATTTTTCTCGATTTTTTCATTTCAACAAAAATTACAATTTTCCAATTTTTTAGATTTCTTAATTTAGAGAACTTTGCGATATTACAGTTTTCACGGTTCTTACTATTTTGAAAAAAATTTCTTTTGTTCGGAAATTTTCGGAAATTTAAAATTTTTTCGATTTTTGAATTAAGGGAATTTTAGCATTTTTCTTGATATTTTTAATTCAACAAAAATTACAATTTTCCAATTTTGGCGATTTGTTTATTTAAAGAGCTTTGCGATTTTTAAGTTTTCACAGTCCTTACTATTTTGAAAAAATTTAATTTTTTATCATATTTCGGAAATTTTCCAAAATTTTAAATTTTGTCGATTGTTCAATTTTAGGAATTTTTGCATTTATCTCAATTTTTTTATTTTAACAAAATTTACAATATTTAAATTTTGTCCATTTCTTTATTTAGGGAACTTTGCGATTTAACAGTTTTTACCGTTTTTACAATTTTGGAAAAATTTTCTTTTTTATCAAATTTCGGAAAATTTCCGAAATTTTTAATTTTTTTTTGATATTTTAATTTTTAGAATTTTTGCATTTTTCTCGATGTTTTCATTTCAACAAAAATTACAATTTTCCAATTTTGTAGATATCTAAATTAAGAGAAGTTTGTGATTTTGTCGATTTAACAGTTTTTACTATTTTGAAAAAAGTTTCTTTTTTTATCATATTTCGGAAATTTTCGGAAATTTTAAATTTTTTCGATTTTTGAATTTAGGGAATTTTAGCATTTTTCTTGATATTTTTAATTCAACAAAAATTACAATTTTCCAATTTTGACGATTTCTTTATTTAAAGAGCCTTGCGATTTTTAAGTTTTCACAGTTTTTACAATTTTAAAAAAATTTTCTTTTGTTATCAAAATTCGGAATTTTTCCGAAATTTTAAATTTTGTCGATTTAAAAGTTTCAGAAATCTTTGCATTTTTCTCGATTTTTTTATTCAACAAATTTTACAGTTTTCCAATTTTGTCGATTTCTTAATTTGGAGAACTTTGTGATTTTCCAGTTTAAACAGTTTTTACTATTTGGAAAAAATTTCCTTGTTTTTATAAAATTTTCGGAAATTTTGCAAAATTTTACCTTTTTTCGATTTTTGAATTTTTAGAATTTTCGCATTTTTCTCGATTTTTTCATTTAAAAAAAAATTACAATTTTCCAATTTTGTAGATTTCTTAATTTAGAGAACATTGCGATTTTACAGTTTTCACAGTTTTTACTATTTTGAAAAAAATTTCTTTTGTTCGGAAATTTTCCGAAATTTAAAATTTTTTCGATTTTTGAATTTAGGGAATTTTAGCATTTTTCTTGATATTTTTAATTCAACAAAAATTACAATTTTTCAATTTTGTAGATTTCTTAATTTAGAGAGCTTTGCGATTTTTAAGTTTTCACAGTTTTTACAATTTTAAAAAAAATTTCTTATGTTATCAAAATTCGGAATTTTTCCGAAATTTTAAATTTTGTCGATTTAAAAGTTTCAGAAATCTTTGCATTTTTCTCGATTTTTTATTCAACAAATTTTACAGTTTTCCAATTTTGTCGATTTCTTAATTTGGAGAACTTTGTGATTTTACAGTTTAAACAGTTTTTACTAATTGGGAAAAATTTTTTTTTTTTTATAAAATTTTCGGAAATTTTGCAAAATTTTACCTTTTTTCGATTTTTGAATTTTTAGAATTTTCGCAATTTTCTCGATTTTTTCATTTCAACAAAAATTACAATTTTCCAATTTTGTAGATTTCTTAATTTAGAGAACATTGCGATTTTACAGTTTTCACAGTTTTTACTATTTTGAAAAAAATTTCTTTTGTTCGGAAATTTTCCGAAATTTAAAATTTTTTCGATTTTTGAATTTAGGGAATTTTAGCATTTTTCTTGATATTTTTAATTCAACAAAAATTACAATTTTTCAATTTTGTAGATTTCTTAATTTAGAGAACTTTGCGATTTTACAGTTTTCACAGTTTTTACTATTTTGAAAGAAATTTTTTTTGTTATCAAATTTCGGAAATTTTAAATTTTTTAGGTTTTTGAATTTAGGGAATTTTAGCATTTTTCTTGATATTTTTAATTCAACAAAAGTTACAATTTTCCAATTTTGGCGATTTCTTTATTTAAAGAGCTTTGCGATTTATAAGTTTTCACAATCTTTACTATTTTGAAAAAATTGAATTTTTGTATCAAATTTCGGAAATTTTCCGAAATTTTAAATTTTGTCGATTGTTGAATTTTAGGAATTTTGGCATTTTTCTCGATTTTTTTTTTTTTTTTTAATTTACAATATTCAAATTTTGTCCATTTCTTTATTTAGGGAACTTTGCGATTTTACAGTTTTCCCAGTTTTTACAATTTTGGAAAAATTTTCTTTTTTATCGAATTTCGGAAAGTTTCCGAAATTTTGAATTTTTTTTTATTTTTGAATTTTTAGAATTTTTCCATTTATCTCGATATTTTCATTTCAACCAAAAATTAAAATTTTCCAATTTTTTAGATTTCTTAATTTAGAGAACTTTGCGATTTTACAGTTTTTACAGTTTTGAAAATTTTGAAAATATTTAATTTTTTTATCGAATTTCGGAAAGTTTCCGTAATTTTTAATTTTTTTTGAATTTTGAATTTTTAGAATTTTCGCATTTTTCTCGATTTTTTCATTTTAACAAAAATTACAATTTTCCAATTTTGTAGATTTCTTAATTTAGAGAATTTTGTGATTTTGTCGATTTAACAGTTTTTACTATTTTGAAAAAAATTTTTTTTGTTCTCAAATTTCGGAAATTTTAAATTTTTTAGATTTTTGAATTTAGGGAATTTTAGCATTTTTCTTGATATTTTTAATTCAACGAAAATTACAATTTTCCAATTTTGGCGATTTCTTTATTTAAAGAGCTTTGCGATTTTAAAGTTTTCACAGTCTTTACTATTTTGAAAAAATTTAATTTTTTTTATCCAATTTCGGAAATTTTCCGAAATTTTAAATTTTTTCAATTGTTGAATTTTAGAAATATTTGCATTTTTCTCGATTTTATTTTTTTTTTAAATTAACAATATTCAAATTTTGTCCAATTCTTTATTTAGGGAACTTTGCGATTTTACAGTTTTTACAGTTTTTACAATTTTGGAAATTTTTAATTTTTTCCGATTTTTGAATTTTTAGAATTTTCGCATTTTTCTCGATTTTTTCATTTTAACAAAAATTACAATTTTGCAATTTTGTATATTTCTTAATTTAGAGAACTTTGCGATTTTACAGTTTTCACAGTTTTTACAATTTTGAAAAAAAATTCTTTTGTTATCAAATTTTCCGAAATTTTAAATTTTGTTGATTGTTGAATTTTAGGAATTTTTGCATTTTTCTCAATTTTTTTATTTATAACAAAAATTACAATATTCAAATTTTGTCCATTTCTTTATTTAGGGAACTTTGCGATTTTACAGTTTTCACAGTTTTTACAATTTTGGAAAAACTTTCTTTTCTATAAAATTTCGGAAAATTTCCGAAATTTTTAATTTTTTTTTGATTTTTTAATTTTTAGAATTTTTGAATTTTTCTCGATTTTTTCATTTCAACAAAAATTACAATTTTCCAATTTTGTAGATTTCTAAATTAATAGAAGTTTGTGATTTTGTCGATTTAACAGTTTTTACTATTTTGAAAAAAATTTCTTTTGTTATCAAATTTCGGAAATTTTTAAATTTTTTAGATTTTTGAATTTAGGGAATTTTAGCATTTTTCTTGATATTTTTAATTCAACAAAAATTACAATTTTCCAATTTTGGCGATTTATTTTTTTAAAAAGTTTTGCGATTTTTAAGTTTTCACAGTTTTTACAATTTTGAAAAAATTTAATTTTTTTATCAAATTTCGGAAATTTTCCGAAATTTTAAATTTTTTCAATTGTTGAATTTTAGAAATATTTGCATTTTTCCCGATTTTTTTTTTTTTTAAATTAACAATATTCAAATTTTGTCCATTTCTTTATTTAGGGAAATTTGCGATTTTACAGTTTTTACAATTTTGGAAAAATTTTCTTTTTTATCGAATTTCGGAAAGTTTCCGAAATTTTTAATTTTTTTTCGATTTTTGAATTTTTCGAATTTTCGCATTTTTCTCGATTTTTTCATTTCAACAAAAATTACAATTTTCCAATTTTTTAGATTTCTTAATTTAGAGAATTTTGTGATTTTGTCGATTTAACAGTTTTTACTATTTTGAAAAAAGTTTCTTTTTTTATCATATTTCGGAAATTTTCAATTTTTTCGATTTTTGAATTTTGAATTTTAGCATTTTTCTTGATATTTTTAATTCAACAAAAGTTACAATTTTCCAATTTTGGCGATTTCTTTATTTAAAGAGCTTTGCGATTTTTAAGTTTTCACAGTCTTTACTATTTTGAAAAAATTTAATTTTTTTTATCAAATTTCGGAAATTTTCCGAAATTTTAAATTTTTTCGATTGTTGAATTTTAGGAATATTTGCATTTTTCTCGATTTTTGTATTTTTAACAAAATTTACAATATTCAAATATTGTCTGATTCTTTATTTAGGGAACTTTGCGATTTTATAGTTTTCACAGTTTTTACAATTTTGGAAAAATGTTCTTTTTTATCGAATTTCGGAAAGTTTCCGAAACTTTTAATTTTTTTTTATTTTTGAATTTTTTGAATTTTTGCATTTTTCTCGATTTTTTCATTTTAACAAAAATTACAATTTTCCAATTTTGTAGATTTCTAAGTTAAGAGAAGTTTGAGATTTTATCGATTATACAATTTTTACTATTTTGGAGAAAGTGTCTTCTTTATTCAATTTCGGAAATTTTCCGAAATTTTAAATTTTTCCGATTTTTGAATTTTTTAAATTTTTGAAAATTTCTCGATTTTTTAATTTCAACAAAATTTCCAATTTTGTATATTTCTTAATTTAAAAAACTTTGCGATTTTTCAGATTTAACAGTTTTTACTATTTTGAAAAAAATTTCTTTTGTTATCAAATTTCGAAAATTTTCCGAAATTTTAAATTTTTTCTATTTTTTAATATAGCGATTTTTAAGTTTTCACAGTTTTTACAATTTTAAAAAAATTTTCTTTTGTTATCAAAATTCGGAGTTTTTCCGAAATTTTAAATTTTGTCGATTTAAAAGGTTCAGAAATTTTTGCATTTTTCTCGATTTTTTCATTTCAAAAAAATTTACAATATTCCAATTTTGCAGATTTCTTTATTTAAAGAGCTTTGCAATTTTGAAGTTTTTACAGTCTTTACTATTTTGAAAATATTTAATTTTTTTATCTAATTTCGGAAATTTTCCGAAATCTTAAATTTTATCGACTTTTGAATTTTGGCAATTTTTGCATTTTTCTTGATATTTTTATTCAACAAAAATTACAATTTTCCAATTTTGGCGATTTCTTTATTTAAAGATCTTTGTGAATTTGTCGATTTTACAGTTATTACTATTTTGAAAAAATTTTCTTTTGTTATCAAATTTTCGGAAATTTTTCAAAATTTTAATTTTTTTTCGATTTTTGAATTTTTCGAATTTTTTAATTTTTCTCGATTTTTTCATTTCAACAAAAATTAAAATTTTCCAATTTTGTAGATTTCTTAATTTAGAGAACTTTGCGATATTACAGTTTTCACGGTTCTTACTATTTTGAAAAAAATTTCTTTTGTTCGGAAATTTTCGGAAATTTTAAATTTTTTCGATTTTTGAATTAAGGGAATTTTAGCATTTTTCTTGATATTTTTAATTCAACAAAAATTACAATTTTCCAATTTTGGCGATTTGTTTATTTAAAGAGCTTTGCGATTTTTAAGTTTTCACAGTCCTTACTATTTTGAAAAAATTTAATTTTTTATCATATTTCGGAAATTTTCCGAAATTTTTAATTTTTTTCGATTTTTAGAATTTTCGCATTTTTCTCGATTTTTTCATTTCAACAAAAATTACAATTTTCCAATTTTTTAGATTTTTTAATTTAGAGAATTTTGTGATTTTGTCAATTTAACAGTTTTTACTATTTTGAAACATTTTTCTTTTTTTATCAAATTTCGGAAATTTTAAATTTTTTTCGATTTTTGAATTAAGGGAATTTTAGCATTTTTTTGATATTTTTAATTCAACAAAAATTACAATTTTCCAATTTTGGCGATTTACTTATTTATAGAGCTTTGCGATTTTTAAGTTTTCACAGTTTTTACTATTTTGAACAAATTTATTTTTTTTTATCAAATTTCGGAAATTTTCCAAAATTTTAAATTTTGTCGATTGTTCAATTTTAGGAATTTTTGCATTTATCTCAATTTTTTTATTTTAACAAAATTTACAATATTTAAATTTTGTCCATTTCTTTATTTAGGGAACTTTGCGATTTTTTAGTTTTTACCGTTTTTACAATTTTGGAAAAATTTTCTTTTTTATCAAATTTCGGAAAATTTCCGAAATTTTTAATTGTTTTTTGATATTTTAATTTTTTAAATTTTTGCATTTTTCTCGATTTTTTCATTTCAACAAAATTTACAATATTCCAATTTTGTATATTTCTTAATTTAAAAAGCTTTGCGATTTTGAAGTTTTCACAGTCTTTACTATTTTGACAAAATTTAATTTTTTTATAAAATTTCGAAATTTTTCCGAAATTTTAAATGTTGTCGATTGTAGAATTTGAGGAATTTTTGCATTTTTCTCTTTTTTTTTTATTTTTTACAAAATTTACAATATTCAAATTTTGTCCATTTCTTTATTTAGGGAACTTTGCGATTTTACAGTTTTCGCAGTTTTTACAATTTTGTAAAAATTTTCTTTTTTATCGAATTTCGGAAATTTTGCAAAATTTTAATTTTTTTCGATTTTTGAATTTTTAGAATTTTTTAATTTCTCTCGATTTTTTCATTTCAACAAAAATTACAATTTTCCAATTTTGTAGATTTCTTAATTAAGAGAACTTTGCGATTTTACAGTTTTCACAGTTTTTACTATTTTGAAAAAATTTAATTTTTTTATCTTATTTCGGAAATTTTCCGAAATCTTAATTTTTTTCGACATTTGATTTTGGGAATTTTTTAATTTTTCTTGATATTCAACAAATTTTACAGTTCTCCAATTTTGTCGATTTCTTAATTTGGAGAACATCGTGATTTTACAGTTTAAACAGTTTCTACTATTTTGAAAAAATTTCTATTTTTTATCAAGTTTCGGAAATTTTAAGAAATTTTAAATTTTTTTGATTTTGAATTTTTTGAATTTGCCATTTTTCTCGATTTTTTCATTTCAACAAAAATTACAATTTTCCAATTTTGTAGATTTCTTAATTAAGAGAACCTTGCGATTTTACAGTTTTCACAGTTTTTACTATTTTGAAAAAATTTAATTTTTTTATCGAATTTCGAAAATTTTCCGAAATTTTAAATTTTGTCGATGGTTGAATTTTAGGAGTTTTTGCATTTTTCTCGATTTTCGTATTTTTAACAAAATTTACAATATTCAAATTTTGTCCATTTCTTTATTTAGGGAACTTTGCGATTTTACAGTTTTCGCAGGTTTTACTATTATGAAAAAAATTTCTTTTGTTATCAAATTTCGAAAATTTTTGGAAATTTGAAATTTTTTTCGATTTTTGAATTTAGGGAATTTAAGCATTTTTCTTGATATTTTTAATTCAACAAAAATGACAATTTTCCAATTTTGGCTATTTCTTTATTAAAAGAGCTTTGCGATTTTTAAGTTTTCACAGTCTTTGCTATTTGGAAAAAATTTAATTTTTTTATCAAATTTCGGAAATTTTCCGAAATTTTAAATTTTGTCGATTGTAGAATTTTAGGAACTTTTGCATTTTTCTCGATTTTTTTATTTTTAAAAAAATTTACAATATTCAAATTTTGTCCATTTTTTTATTTAGGGAACTTTGCGATTTTACAGTTTTCACAGTTTTTACAATTTTGGAAAAATTTTCTTTTTTATCGAATTTCGGAAAGTTTCCGAAATTTTGAATTTTTTTTTTATTTTTGATTTTTTAGAATTTTTCCATTTTTCTCGATATTTTCATTTCAACAAAAATTAAAATAATCCAATTTTTTAGGTTTCTTAATTTAGAGAACTTTGTGATTTTGTCGATTTTACAGTTTTTACTATTTTAAAAAAGTTTTCCTTTGTTATCAAAATTCGGAATTTTTTTCGAAATTTTAAATTTTGTCGATTTAAAAGTTTTAGAAATTGTTGAAATTTTCTTGATTTTTTCATTTCAACAAAATTTATAATATTCCAATTTTGTAGATTTCTTAATTTAGAGAACTTTGCGATTTTACAGTTTTCACAGTTTTTACTATTTTGAAAACAATTTTTTTTGTTATCAAATTTCGGAAATTTTAAATTTTTTAGATTTTTGAATTTAGGGAATTTTAGCATTTTTCTTGATATTTTTAATTCAACAAAAGTAACAATTTTCCAATTTTGGCGATTTCTTTATTTAAAGAGCTTTGAGATTTTAAAGTTTTCACAGTCTTTACTATTTTGAAAAAATTTAACTATTTTTATCAAATTTCGTAAATTTTCCGAAATTTTAAATTTTTTCAATTGTTGAATTTTAGGAATATTTGCATTTTTCTCGATTTTTTTTTTTTTTTAAATTTACAATATTCAAATTTTGTCCATTTCTTTATTTAGGGAACTTTGCGATTTTACAGTTTTCACAGTTTTTACAATTTTGGAAAAATTTTCTTTTTTATCGAATTTCGGAAAGTTTCCGAAATTTTGAATTTTTTTTGATTTTTGAATTTTTAGAATTTTTCCATTTTTCTCGATATTTTCATTTCAACCAAAAATTAAAATTTTCCCATTTTTTAGATTTCTTAATTTAGAGAACTTTGCGATTTTACAGTTTTTACAGTTTTTAAAATTTTGAAAATATTTATTTTTTTTATCGAATTTCGGAAAGTTTCCCTAATTTTTAATTTTTTTTGATTTTTGAATTTTTAGAATTTTCGCATTTTTCTCGATTTTTTCATTTTAACAAAAATTACAATTTTCCAATTTTGTAGATTTCTTAATTTAGAGAATTTTGTGATTTTGTCGATTTAACAGTTTTTACTATTTTGAAAAAAATTTTTTTTGTTCTCAAATTTCGGAAATTTTAATTTTTTTAGATTTTTGAATTTAGGGAATTTTAGCATTTTTTTTTAAATTTTTAATTCAACGAAAATTACAATTTTCCAATTTTGGCGATTTCTTTATTTAAAGAGCTTTGCGATTTTAAAGTTTTCACAGTCTTTACTATTTTGAAAAAATTTAATTTTTTTTTATCAAATTTCGGAAATTTTCCGAAATTTTAAATTTTTTCAATTGTTGAATTTTAGAAATATTTGCATTTTTCTCGATTTTATTTTTTTTTTAAATTAACAATATTCAAATTTTGTCCATTTCTTTATTTAGGGAACTTTGCGATTTTACAGTTTTTACAGTTTTTACAATTTTGGAAATTTTTAATTTTTTCCGATTTTTGAATTTTTAGAATTTTCGCATTTTTCTCGATTTTTTCATTTTAACAAAAATTACAATTTTGCAATTTTGTATATTTCTTAATTTAGAGAACTTTGCGATTTTACAGTTTTCACAGTTTTTACTATTTTGAAAAAAATTTCTTTTGTTATCAAATTTTCCGAAATTTTAAATTTTGTTGATTGTTGAATTTTAGGAATTTTTGCATTTTTCTCAATTTTTTTATTTATAACAAAAATTACAATATTCAAATTTTGTCAATTTCTTTATTTAGGGAACTTTGCGATTTTACAGTTTTCACAGTTTTTACAATTTTGGAAAAACTTTCTTTTCTATAAAATTTCGGAAAATTTCCGAAATTTTTAATTTTTTTTTGATTTTTTAATTTTTAGAATTTTTGAATTTTTCTCGATTTTTTCATTTCAACAAAAATTACAATTTTCCAATTTTGTAGATTTCTAAATTAAGAGAAGTTTGTGATTTTGTCGATTTAACAGTTTTTACTATTTTGAAAAAAATTTCTTTTGTTATCAAATTTCGGAAATTTTTAAATTTTTTCGATTTTTGAATTTAGGGAATTTTTTAAATTTTTCTTGATATTTTTAATTCAACAAATTTTACAATTTTACAATTTTGTCGATTTGTAAATTTAGAGAAATTTGTGATTTTGTCGATTATACAGTTTTTACTATTTAGAAGAAATTGTCTTCTTTATTAAATTTCGGAAATTTTCCGAAATTTAAAATTTTTTCGATTTTTGAATTTCTTAAACTTTTTAATTTTTCTCGATTTTTTAAATTAAACAAATCTTACAATATTCCAATGTTGTCGATTGCTTAATTGAAAGAACTTTTTGTTTTTGTCGATTTTACAGGTCTTACTATTTTGAAAAAATTGTCTTATTTTATCAAATTTTCGGAAATTTTGAAAAATTTTAAATTTTGTCGATTTTCGGAAATTTGTGCATTTATCTCGAATTTTTAATTTCAACAAAACTTGCAATATTCCAATTTTGTCAATTTCTTAATTTGGAGAACTTTGAGATTTAACAGTTTTCACAGTTTTTACTATTTTGAAAAACATTAATTTTTTGATCTAATTTCGGAAATTTTCCGAAATCTTAAATTTTTTTCGATTTTTGAATTTTGGGAATTTTTGCATTTTTCTTGATATTTTTAGTTCAACAAATTTTACAATTTGCCAATGTTGTCGATTTCTAAATTTAGAGAAGTTTGTGATTTTGTCGATTATACAGTTTTTACTATTTTGAAAAAATTTTCTTTTGTTATCAAATTTCGGAAATTTTCCGAAATTTTAAATTTTTTCGATTTTTGAATTTTAGCATTTTTCTTGATATTTTTAATTCAAGAAAAATTACAATTATCCAATTTTGGCGATTGTATTATTAAAAGAGATTTGCGATTTTGAAGTTTTCACAATCTTTACTATTTTGAAAAAAATTTCTTTTGTTATCAAATTTCGGAAATTTTTAAATTTTTTAGATTTTTGAATTTAGGGAATTTTAGCATTTTTCTTGATATTTTTAATTCAACAAAAATTACAATTTTCCAATTTTGGCGATTTATTTTTTTAAAAAGTTTTGCGATTTTTAAGTTTTCACAGTTTTTACAAATTTTGAAAAAATTTAATTTTTTTATCAAATTTCGGAAATTTTCCGAAATTTTAAATTTTTTCAATTGTTGAATTTTAGAAATATTTGCATTTTTCTCGATTTTTTTTTTTTTTAAATTAACAATATTCAATTTTTGTCCATTTCTTTATTTAGGGAAATTTGCGATTTTACAGTTTTCACAGTTTTTACAATTTTGGAAAAATTTTCTTTTTTATCGAATTTCGGAAAGTTTCCGAAATTTTTAATTTTTTTTTTCGATTTTTTAATTTTTCGAATTTTCGCATTTTTTTCGATTTTTTCATTTCAACAAAAATTACAATTTTCCAATTTTTTAGATTTCTTAATTTAGAGAATTTTGTGATTTTGTCGATTTAACAGTTTTTACTATTTTGAAAAAAGTTTCTTTTTTTATCATATTTCGGAAATTTTAAATTTTTTCGATTTTTGAATTTAGGGAATTTTAGCATTTTTCTTGATATTTTTAATTCAACAAAAGTTACAATTTTCCAATTTTGGCGATTTCTTTATTTAAAGAGCTTTGCTATTTGAAAGTTTTCACAGTCTTTACTATTTTGAAAAAATTTAATTTTTTTTATCAAATTTCGGAAATTTTCCGAAATTTTAAATTTTTTCGATAGTTGAATTTTAGGAATATTTGCATTTTTCTCGATTTTTGTATTTTTAACAAAATTTACATTATTCAAATATTGTCTGATTCTTTATTTAGGGAACTTTGCGATTTTATAGTTTTCACAGTTTTTACAATTTTGGAAAAATGTTCTTTTTTATCGAATTTCGGAAAGTTTCCGAAACTTTTAATTTTTTTTTATTTTTGAATTTTTAGAATTTTTGCATTTTTCTCGATTTTTTAATTTCAACAAAAATTACAATTTTCCAATTTTGTAGATTTCTAAGTTAAGAGAAGTTTGAGATTTTATCGATTATACAGTTTTTACTATTTTGGAGAAAGTGTCTTCTTTATTCAATTTCGGAAATTTTCCGAAATTTTAAATTTTGTCGATTGTTGAATTTTAGGAATTTTGGCATTTTTCTCGATTTTTTTATTTTTAAAAAAATTTACAATATTCAAATTTTGTCCATTTTTTTATTTAGGGAACTTTGCGATTTTACAGTTTTCACAGTTTTTACAATTTTGGAAAAATTTTCTTTTTTATCGAATTTCGGAAAGTTTCCGAAATTTTGAATTTTTTTTCATTTTTGATTTTTTAGAATTTTTCCATTTTTCTCGATATTTTCATTTCAACAAAAATTAAAATTTTCCAATTTTTTAGGTTTCTTAATTTAGAGAACTTTGTGATTTTGTCGATTTTACAGTTTTTACTATTTTAAAAAAGTTTTCCTTTGTTATCAAAATTCGGAATTTTTTTCGAAATTTTAAATTTTGTCGATTTAAAAGTTTAAGAAATTGTTGAAATTTTCTTGATTTTTTCATTTCAACAAAATTTATAATATTCCAATTTTGTAGATTTCTTAATTTAGAGAACTTTTCCTTTTTTTATCAAGTTTCGGAATTTTAAGAAATTCTAAATTTTTTTGATTTTTGAATTTTTAGAATTTTCGCATTTTTTTCGATTTTTTCATTTCAACAAAAATTACAATTTTCCAATTTTGTAGATTTCTTAATTTAGAGAACTTTGCGATTTTACAGTTTTCACAGTTTTTACTATTTTGAAAAAAGTTTCTTTTCTTATCATATTTCGGAAATTTTCGGAAATTTTAAATTTTTTCGATTTTTGAATTTAGGGAATTTTAGAATTTTTCTTGATATTTTTAATTCAACAAAAATTACAATTTTCCAATTTTGGCGATTTCTTTATTTAAAGAGCTTTGCGATTTTTAAGTTTTCACAGTCTTTACAATTTTGAAAAAATTTAATTTTTTTATCAAATTTCGGAAATTTTCCGAAATTTTTAATTTTTTTCGATTTTTGAATTTTTAGAATTTTCGCATTTTGCTCGATTTTTTCATTTCAACAAAAATTACAATTTTCCAATTTTGTAGATTTCTTAATTTAGAGAACTTTGCGATTTTACAGTTTTCACAGTTTTTACTATTTTGAAAAAAAATTCTTTTGTTATCAAATTTCGGAAATTTTAAATTTTTTCGATTTTTGAATTAAGGGAATTTTAGCATTTTTCTTGATATTTTTAATTCAACAAAAATTACAATTTTCCAATTTTGGCGATTTCTTTATTTAAAGAGCTTTGCGATTTTTAAGTTTTCACAGTACTTACTATTTTGAAAAAATTTAATTTTTTATCATATTTCGGAAATTTTCCGAAATTTTTAATTTTTTTCGATTTTTAGAATTTTCGCATTTTTCTCGATTTTTTCATTTCAACAAAAATTACAATTTTCCAATTTTTTAGATTTCTTAATTTAGAGAACTTTGCGATATTACAGTTTTCACGGTTCTTACTATTTTGAAAAAAATTTCTTTTGTTCGGAAATTTTCGGAAATTTAAAATTTTTTCGATTTTTGAATTAAGGGAATTTTAGCATTTTTCTTGATATTTTTAATTCAACAAAAATTACAATTTTCCAATTTTGGCGATTTGTTTATTTAAAGAGCTTTGCGATTTTTAAGTTTTCACAGTCCTTACTATTTTGAAAAAATTTAATTTTTTATCATATTTCGGAAATTTTCCAAAATTTTAAATTTTGTCGATTGTTCAATTTTAGGAATTTTTGCATTTATCTCAATTTTTTTATTTTAACAAAATTTACAATATTTAAATTTTGTCCATTTCTTTATTTAGGGAACTTTGCGATTTAACAGTTTTTACCGTTTTTACAATTTTGGAAAAATTTTCTTTTTTATCAAA
Source organism: Drosophila immigrans (assembly GCA_963583835.1). NCBI lineage: Eukaryota > Metazoa > Arthropoda > Insecta > Diptera > Drosophilidae > Drosophila > Drosophila immigrans. Next base: position 269,519 of record CAUZWO010000098.1, on the reverse strand, counting down.
TTTCGGAAAATTTCCGAAATTTTTAATTTTTTTTTGATATTTTAATTTTTAGAATTTTTGCATTTTTCTCGATGTTTTCATTTCAACAAAAATTACAATTTTCCAATTTTGTAGATATCTAAATTAAGAGAAGTTTGTGATTTTGTCGATTTAACAGTTTTTACTATTTTGAAAAAAGTTTCTTTTTTTATCATATTTCGGAAATTTTCGGAAATTTTAAATTTTTTCGGTTTTTGAATTTAGGGAATTTTAGCATTTTTCTTGATATTTTTAATTCAACAAAAATTACAATTTTCCAATTTTGACGATTTCTTTATTTAAAGAGCCTTGCGATTTTTAAGTTTTCACAGTTTTTACAATTTTAAAAAAATTTTCTTTTGTTATCAAAATTCGGAATTTTTCCGAAATTTTAAATTTTGTCGATTTAAAAGTTTCAGAAATCTTTGCATTTTTCTCGATTTTTTTATTCAACAAATTTTACAGTTTTCCAATTTTGTCGATTTCTTAATTTGGAGAACTTTGTGATTTTCCAGTTTAAACAGTTTTTACTATTTGGAAAAAATTTCCTTGTTTTTATAAAATTTTCGGAAATTTTGCAAAATTTTACCTTTTTTCGATTTTTGAATTTTTAGAATTTTCGCATTTTTCTCGATTTTTTCATTTAAAAAAAAATTACAATTTTCCAATTTTGCAGATTTCTTAATTTAGAGAACATTGCGATTTTACAGTTTTCACAGTTTTTACTATTTTGAAAAAAATTTCTTTTGTTCGGAAATTTTCCGAAATTTAAAATTTTTTCGATTTTTGAATTTAGGGAATTTTAGCATTTTTCTTGATATTTTTAATTCAACAAAAATTACAATTTTTCAATTTTGTAGATTTCTTAATTTAGAGAGCTTTGCGATTTTTAAGTTTTCACAGTTTTTACAATTTTAAAAAAATTTTCTTTTGTTATCAAAATTCGGAATTTTTCCGAAATTTTAAATTTTGTCGATTTAAAAGTTTCAGAAATCTTTGCATTTTTCTCGATTTTTTATTCAACAAATTTTACAGTTTTCCAATTTTGTCGATTTCTTAATTTGGAGAACTTTGTGATTTTACAGTTTAAACAGTTTTTACTAATTGGGAAAAATTTTTTTTTTTTTATAAAATTTTCGGAAATTTTGCAAAATTTTACCTTTTTTCGATTTTTGAATTTTTAGAATTTTCGCAATTTTCTCGATTTTTTCATTTCAACAAAAATTACAATTTTCCAATTTTGTAGATTTCTTAATTTAGAGAACATTGCGATTTTACAGTTTTCACAGTTTTTACTATTTTGAAAAAAATTTCTTTTGTTCGGAAATTTTCCGAAATTTAAAATTTTTTCGATTTTTGAATTTAGGGAATTTTAGCATTTTTCTTGATATTTTTAATTCAACAAAAATTACAATTTTTCAATTTTGTAGATTTCTTAATTTAGAGAACTTTGCGATTTTACAGTTTTCACAGTTTTTACTATTTTGAAAGAAATTTTTTTTGTTATCAAATTTCGGAAATTTTAAATTTTTTAGGTTTTTGAATTTAGGGAATTTTAGCATTTTTCTTGATATTTTTAATTCAACAAAAGTTACAATTTTCCAATTTTGGCGATTTCTTTATTTAAAGAGCTTTGCGATTTATAAGTTTTCACAATCTTTACTATTTTAAAAAAATTGAATTTTTGTATCAAATTTCGGAAATTTTCCGAAATTTTAAATTTTGTCGATTGTTGAATTTTAGGAATTTTGGCATTTTTCTCGATTTTTTTATTTTTAAAAAAATTTACAATATTCAAATTTTGTCCATTTTTTTATTTAGGGAACTTTGCGATTTTACAGTTTTCACAGTTTTTACAATTTTGGAAAAATTTTCTTTTTTATCGAATTTCGGAAAGTTTCCGAAATTTTGAATTTTTTTTCATTTTTGATTTTTTAGAATTTTTCCATTTTTCTCGATATTTTCATTTCAACAAAAATTAAAATTTTCCAATTTTTTAGGTTTCTTAATTTAGAGAACTTTGTGATTTTGTCGATTTTACAGTTTTTACTATTTTAAAAAAGTTTTCCTTTGTTATCAAAATTTGGAATTTTTTTCGAAATTTTAAATTTTGTCGATTTAAAAGCTTAAGAAATTGTTGAAATTTTCTTGATTTTTTCATTTCAAGAAAATTTATAATCTTCCAATTTTGTAGATTTCTTAATTTAGAGAACTTTGCGATTTTACAGTTTTCACAGTTTTTACTATTTTGAAAAAAAATTTTTTTGTTATCAAATTTCGGAAATTTTAAATTTTTTAGATTTTTGAATTTAGGGAATTTTAGCATTTTTCTTGATATTTTTAATTCAACAAAAGTAACAATTTTCCAATTTTGGCGATTTCTTTATTTAAAGAGCTTTGAGATTTTAAAGTTTTCACAGTCTTTACTATTTTGAAAAAATTTAACTTTTTTTATCAAATTTCGTAAATTTTCCGAAATTTTAAATTTTTTCAATTGTTGAATTTTAGGAATATTTGCATTTTTCTCGATTTTTTTTTTTTTTTTAATTTACAATATTCAAATTTTGTCCATTTCTTTATTTAGGGAACTTTGCGATTTTACAGTTTTCCCAGTTTTTACAATTTTGGAAAAATTTTCTTTTTTATCGAATTTCGGAAAGTTTCCGAAATTTTGAATTTTTTTTTATTTTTGAATTTTTAGAATTTTTCCATTTATCTCGATATTTTCATTTCAACCAAAAATTAAAATTTTCCAATTTTTTAGATTTCTTAATTTAGAGAACTTTGCGATTTTACAGTTTTTACAGTTTTGAAAATTTTGAAAATATTTAATTTTTTTATCGAATTTCGGAAAGTTTCCGTAATTTTTAATTTTTTTTGAATTTTGAATTTTTAGAATTTTCGCATTTTTCTCGATTTTTTCATTTTAACAAAAATTACAATTTTCCAATTTTGTAGATTTCTTAATTTAGAGAATTTTGTGATTTTGTCGATTTAACAGTTTTTACTATTTTGAAAAAAATTTTTTTTGTTCTCAAATTTCGGAAATTTTAAATTTTTTAGATTTTTGAATTTAGGGAATTTTAGCATTTTTCTTGATATTTTTAATTCAACGAAAATTACAATTTTCCAATTTTGGCGATTTCTTTATTTAAAGAGCTTTGCGATTTTAAAGTTTTCACAGTCTTTACTATTTTGAAAAAATTTAATTTTTTTTATCCAATTTCGGAAATTTTCCGAAATTTTAAATTTTTTCAATTGTTGAATTTTAGAAATATTTGCATTTTTCTCGATTTTATTTTTTTTTTAAATTAACAATATTCAAATTTTGTCCAATTCTTTATTTAGGGAACTTTGCGATTTTACAGTTTTTACAGTTTTTACAATTTTGGAAATTTTTAATTTTTTCCGATTTTTGAATTTTTAGAATTTTCGCATTTTTCTCGATTTTTTCATTTTAACAAAAATTACAATTTTGCAATTTTGTATATTTCTTAATTTAGAGAACTTTGCGATTTTACAGTTTTCACAGTTTTTACAATTTTGAAAAAAAATTCTTTTGTTATCAAATTTTCCGAAATTTTAAATTTTGTTGATTGTTGAATTTTAGGAATTTTTGCATTTTTCTCAATTTTTTTATTTATAACAAAAATTACAATATTCAAATTTTGTCCATTTCTTTATTTAGGGAACTTTGCGATTTTACAGTTTTCACAGTTTTTACAATTTTGGAAAAACTTTCTTTTCTATAAAATTTCGGAAAATTTCCGAAATTTTTAATTTTTTTTTGATTTTTTAATTTTTAGAATTTTTGAATTTTTCTCGATTTTTTCATTTCAACAAAAATTACAATTTTCCAATTTTGTAGATTTCTAAATTAATAGAAGTTTGTGATTTTGTCGATTTAACAGTTTTTACTATTTTGAAAAAAATTTCTTTTGTTATCAAATTTCGGAAATTTTTAAATTTTTTAGATTTTTGAATTTAGGGAATTTTAGCATTTTTCTTGATATTTTTAATTCAACAAAAATTACAATTTTCCAATTTTGGCGATTTATTTTTTTAAAAAGTTTTGCGATTTTTAAGTTTTCACAGTTTTTACAATTTTGAAAAAATTTAATTTTTTTATCAAATTTCGGAAATTTTCCGAAATTTTAAATTTTTTCAATTGTTGAATTTTAGAAATATTTGCATTTTTCCCGATTTTTTTTTTTTTTAAATTAACAATATTCAAATTTTGTCCATTTCTTTATTTAGGGAAATTTGCGATTTTACAGTTTTTACAATTTTGGAAAAATTTTCTTTTTTATCGAATTTCGGAAAGTTTCCGAAATTTTTAATTTTTTTTCGATTTTTGAATTTTTCGAATTTTCGCATTTTTCTCGATTTTTTCATTTCAACAAAAATTACAATTTTCCAATTTTTTAGATTTCTTAATTTAGAGAATTTTGTGATTTTGTCGATTTAACAGTTTTTACTATTTTGAAAAAAGTTTCTTTTTTTATCATATTTCGGAAATTTTCAATTTTTTCGATTTTTGAATTTTGAATTTTAGCATTTTTCTTGATATTTTTAATTCAACAAAAGTTACAATTTTCCAATTTTGGCGATTTCTTTATTTAAAGAGCTTTGCGATTTTTAAGTTTTCACAGTCTTTACTATTTTGAAAAAATTTAATTTTTTTTATCAAATTTCGGAAATTTTCCGAAATTTTAAATTTTTTCGATTGTTGAATTTTAGGAATATTTGCATTTTTCTCGATTTTTGTATTTTTAACAAAATTTACAATATTCAAATATTGTCTGATTCTTTATTTAGGGAACTTTGCGATTTTATAGTTTTCACAGTTTTTACAATTTTGGAAAAATGTTCTTTTTTATCGAATTTCGGAAAGTTTCCGAAACTTTTAATTTTTTTTTATTTTTGAATTTTTTGAATTTTTGCATTTTTCTCGATTTTTTCATTTTAACAAAAATTACAATTTTCCAATTTTGTAGATTTCTAAGTTAAGAGAAGTTTGAGATTTTATCGATTATACAATTTTTACTATTTTGGAGAAAGTGTCTTCTTTATTCAATTTCGGAAATTTTCCGAAATTTTAAATTTTTCCGATTTTTGAATTTTTTAAATTTTTGAAAATTTCTCGATTTTTTAATTTCAACAAAATTTCCAATTTTGTATATTTCTTAATTTAAAAAACTTTGCGATTTTTCAGATTTAACAGTTTTTACTATTTTGAAAAAAATTTCTTTTGTTATCAAATTTCGAAAATTTTCCGAAATTTTAAATTTTTTCTATTTTTTAATATAGCGATTTTTAAGTTTTCACAGTTTTTACAATTTTAAAAAAATTTTCTTTTGTTATCAAAATTCGGAGTTTTTCCGAAATTTTAAATTTTGTCGATTTAAAAGGTTCAGAAATTTTTGCATTTTTCTCGATTTTTTCATTTCAAAAAAATTTACAATATTCCAATTTTGCAGATTTCTTTATTTAAAGAGCTTTGCAATTTTGAAGTTTTTACAGTCTTTACTATTTTGAAAATATTTAATTTTTTTATCTAATTTCGGAAATTTTCCGAAATCTTAAATTTGATCGACTTTTGAATTTTGGCAATTTTTGCATTTTTCTTGATATTTTTATTCAACAAAAATTACAATTTTCCAATTTTGGCGATTTCTTTATTTAAAGATCTTTGTGAATTTGTCGATTTTACAGTTATTACTATTTTGAAAAAATTTTCTTTTGTTATCAAATTTTCGGAAATTTTTCAAAATTTTAATTTTTTTTCGATTTTTGAATTTTTCGAATTTTTTAATTTTTCTCGATTTTTTCATTTCAACAAAAATTAAAATTTTCCAATTTTGTAGATTTCTTAATTTAGAGAACTTTGCGATTTTACAGTTTTTACAATTTTGAAAATATTTAATTCTTTTATCTAATTTCGGAAATTTTCCGAAATCTTAAATTTTTTCGACTTTTGAATTTTGGGAATTTTTGCATTTTTCTTGATACTTTTATTCAACAAATTTTACAGATCTCCAATTTTGTCGATTTCTTAATTTGGAGAACTTTGTGATTTTACAGTTTAAACAGTTTTTACTATTTGGAAAAAAATTCCTTTTTTTATCAAGTTTCGGAATTTTAAGAAATTCTAAATTTTTTTGATTTTTGAATTTTTAGAATTTTCGCATTTTTTTCGATTTTTTTATTTCAACAAAATTTACAATTTTCCAATTTTGTAGATTTCTTAATTTAGAGAACTTTGCGATATTACAGTTTTCACGGTTCTTACTATTTTGAAAAAAATTTCTTTTGTTCGGAAATTTTCGGAAATTTTAAATTTTTTCGATTTTTGAATTAAGGGAATTTTAGCATTTTTCTTGATATTTTTAATTCAACAAAAATTACAATTTTCCAATTTTGGCGATTTGTTTATTTAAAGAGCTTTGCGATTTTTAAGTTTTCACAGTCCTTACTATTTTGAAAAAATTTAATTTTTTATCATATTTCGGAGATTTTCCGAAATTTTTAATTTTTTTCGATTTTTAGAATTTTCGCATTTTTCTCGATTTTTTCATTTCAACAAAAATTACAATTTTCCAATTTTTTAGATTTTTTAATTTAGAGAATTTTGTGATTTTGTCAATTTAACAGTTTTTACTATTTTGAAACATTTTTCTTTTTTTATCAAATTTCGGAAATTTTAAATTTTTTTCGATTTTTGAATTTAGGGAATTTTAGCATTTTTTTGATATTTTTAATTCAACAAAAATTACAATTTTCCAATTTTGGCGATTTACTTATTTATAGAGCTTTGCGATTTTTAAGTTTTCACAGTTTTTACTATTTTGAACAAATTTATTTTTTTTTATCAAATTTCGGAAATTTTCCAAAATTTTAAATTTTGTCGATTGTTCAATTTTAGGAATTTTTGCATTTATCTCAATTTTTTTATTTTAACAAAATTTACAATATTTAAATTTTGTCCATTTCTTTATTTAGGGAACTTTGCGATTTTACAGTTTTTACCGTTTTTACAATTTTGGAAAAATTTTCTTTTTTATCAAATTTCGGAAAATTTCCGAAATTTTTAATTGTTTTTTGATATTTTAATTTTTTAAATTTTTGCATTTTTCTCGATTTTTTCATTTCAACAAAATTTACAATATTCCAATTTTGTATATTTCTTAATTTAAAAAGCTTTGCGATTTTGAAGTTTTCACAGTCTTTACTATTTTGACAAAATTTAATTTTTTTATAAAATTTCGAAATTTTTCCGAAATTTTAAATGTTGTCGATTGTAGAATTTGAGGAATTTTTGCATTTTTCTCTTTTTTTTTTATTTTTTACAAAATTTACAATATTTAAATTTTGTCCATTTCTTTATTTAGGGAACTTTGCGATTTTACAGTTTTCGCAGTTTTTACAATTTTGTAAAAATTTTCTTTTTTATCGAATTTCGGAAATTTTGCAAAATTTTAATTTTTTTCGATTTTTGAATTTTTAGAATTTTTTAATTTCTCTCGATTTTTTCATTTCAACAAAAATTACAATTTTCCAATTTTGTAGATTTCTTAATTAAGAGAACTTTGCGATTTTACAGTTTTCACAGTTTTTACTATTTTGAAAAAATTTAATTTTTTTCTCTAATTTCGGAAATTTTCCGAAATCTTAATTTTTTTCGACATTTGATTTTGGGAATTTTTTAATTTTTCTTGATATTCAACAAATTTTACAGTTCTCCAATTTTGTCGATTTCTTAATTTGGAGAACATCGTGATTTTACAGTTTAAACAGTTTCTACTATTTTGAAAAAATTTCTATTTTTTATCAAGTTTCGGAAATTTTAAGAAATTTTAAATTTTTTTGATTTTGAATTTTTTGAATTTGCCATTTTTCTCGATTTTTTCATTTCAACAAAAATTACAATTTTCCAATTTTGTAGATTTCTTAATTAAGAGAACCTTGCGATTTTACAGTTTTCACAGTTTTTACTATTTTGAAAAAATTTAATTTTTTTATCGAATTTCGAAAATTTTCCGAAATTTTAAATTTTGTCGATGGTTGAATTTTAGGAGTTTTTGCATTTTTCTCGATTTTCGTATTTTTAACAAAATTTACAATATTCAAATTTTGTCCATTTCTTTATTTAGGGAACTTTGCGATTTTACAGTTTTCGCAGGTTTTACTATTATGAAAAAAATTTCTTTTGTTATCAAATTTCGAAAATTTTTGGAAATTTGAAATTTTTTTCGATTTTTGAATTTAGGGAATTTAAGCATTTTTCTTGATATTTTTAATTCAACAAAAATGACAATTTTCCAATTTTGGCTATTTCTTTATTAAAAGAGCTTTGCGATTTTTAAGTTTTCACAGTCTTTGCTATTTGGAAAAAATTTAATTTTTTTATCAAATTTCGGAAATTTTCCGAAATTTTAAATTTTGTCGATTGTAGAATTTTAGGAACTTTTGCATTTTTCTCGATTTTTTTATTTTTAAAAAAATTTACAATATTCAAATTTTGTCCATTTTTTTATTTAGGGAACTTTGCGATTTTACAGTTTTCACAGTTTTTACAATTTTGGAAAAATTTTCTTTTTTATCGAATTTCGGAAAGTTTCCGAAATTTTGAATTTTTTTTTTATTTTTGATTTTTTAGAATTTTTCCATTTTTCTCGATATTTTCATTTCAACAAAAATTAAAATAATCCAATTTTTTAGGTTTCTTAATTTAGAGAACTTTGTGATTTTGTCGATTTTACAGTTTTTACTATTTTAAAAAAGTTTTCCTTTGTTATCAAAATTCGGAATTTTTTTCGAAATTTTAAATTTTGTCGATTTAAAAGTTTTAGAAATTGTTGAAATTTTCTTGATTTTTTCATTTCAACAAAATTTATAATATTCCAATTTTGTAGATTTCTTAATTTAGAGAACTTTGCGATTTTACAGTTTTCACAGTTTTTACTATTTTGAAAACAATTTTTTTTGTTATCAAATTTCGGAAATTTTACATTTTTTAGATTTTTGAATTTAGGGAATTTTAGCATTTTTCTTGATATTTTTAATTCAACAAAAGTAACAATTTTCCAATTTTGGCGATTTCTTTATTTAAAGAGCTTTGAGATTTTAAAGTTTTCACAGTCTTTACTATTTTGAAAAAATTTAACTATTTTTATCAAATTTCGTAAATTTTCCGAAATTTTAAATTTTTTCAATTGTTGAATTTTAGGAATATTTGCATTTTTCTCGATTTTTTTTTTTTTTTAAATTTACAATATTCAAATTTTGTCCATTTCTTTATTTAGGGAACTTTGCGATTTTACAGTTTTCACAGTTTTTACAATTTTGGAAAAATTTTCTTTTTTATCGAATTTCGGAAAGTTTCCGAAATTTTGAATTTTTTTTGATTTTTGAATTTTTAGAATTTTTCCATTTTTCTCGATATTTTCATTTCAACCAAAAATTAAAATTTTCCCATTTTTTAGATTTCTTAATTTAGAGAACTTTGCGATTTTACAGTTTTTACAGTTTTTAAAATTTTGAAAATATTTATTTTTTTTATCGAATTTCGGAAAGTTTCCCTAATTTTTAATTTTTTTTGATTTTTGAATTTTTAGAATTTTCGCATTTTTCTCGATTTTTTCATTTTAACAAAAATTACAATTTTCCAATTTTGTAGATTTCTTAATTTAGAGAATTTTGTGATTTTGTCGATTTAACAGTTTTTACTATTTTGAAAAAAATTTTTTTTGTTCTCAAATTTCGGAAATTTTAATTTTTTTAGATTTTTGAATTTAGGGAATTTTAGCATTTTTTTTTAAATTTTTAATTCAACGAAAATTACAATTTTCCAATTTTGGCGATTTCTTTATTTAAAGAGCTTTGCGATTTTAAAGTTTTCACAGTCTTTACTATTTTGAAAAAATTTAATTTTTTTTTATCAAATTTCGGAAATTTTCCGAAATTTTAAATTTTTTCAATTGTTGAATTTTAGAAATATTTGCATTTTTCTCGATTTTATTTTTTTTTTAAATTAACAATATTCAAATTTTGTCCATTTCTTTATTTAGGGAACTTTGCGATTTTACAGTTTTTACAGTTTTTACAATTTTGGAAATTTTTAATTTTTTCCGATTTTTGAATTTTTAGAATTTTCGCATTTTTCTCGATTTTTTCATTTTAACAAAAATTACAATTTTGCAATTTTGTATATTTCTTAATTTAGAGAACTTTGCGATTTTACAGTTTTCACAGTTTTTACTATTTTGAAAAAAATTTCTTTTGTTATCAAATTTTCCGAAATTTTAAATTTTGTTGATTGTTGAATTTTAGGAATTTTTGCATTTTTCTCAATTTTTTTATTTATAACAAAAATTACAATATTCAAATTTTGTCAATTTCTTTATTTAGGGAACTTTGCGATTTTACAGTTTTCACAGTTTTTACAATTTTGGAAAAACTTTCTTTTCTATAAAATTTCGGAAAATTTCCGAAATTTTTAATTTTTTTTTGATTTTTTAATTTTTAGAATTTTTGAATTTTTCTCGATTTTTTCATTTCAACAAAAATTACAATTTTCCAATTTTGTAGATTTCTAAATTAAGAGAAGTTTGTGATTTTGTCGATTTAACAGTTTTTACTATTTTGAAAAAAATTTCTTTTGTTATCAAATTTCGGAAATTTTTAAATTTTTTAGATTTTTGAATTTAGGGAATTTTAGCATTTTTCTTGATATTTTTAATTCAACAAAAATTACAATTTTCCAATTTTGGCGATTTATTTTTTTAAAAAGTTTTGCGATTTTTAAGTTTTCACAGTTTTTACAATTTTGAAAAAATTTAATTTTTTTATCAAATTTCGGAAATTTTCCGAAATTTTAAATTTTTTCAATTGTTGAATTTTAGAAATATTGCATTTTTCTCGATTTTTTTTTTTTTTAAATTAACAATATTCAATTTTTGTCCATTTCTTTATTTAGGGAAATTTGCGATTTTACAGTTTTCACAGTTTTTACAATTTTGGAAAAATTTTCTTTTTTATCGAATTTCGGAAAGTTTCCGAAATTTTTAATTTTTTTTTTCGATTTTTTAATTTTTCGAATTTTCGCATTTTTTTCGATTTTTTCATTTCAACAAAAATTACAATTTTCCAATTTTTTAGATTTCTTAATTTAGAGAATTTTGTGATTTTGTCGATTTAACAGTTTTTACTATTTTGAAAAAAGTTTCTTTTTTTATCATATTTCGGAAATTTTAAATTTTTTCGATTTTTGAATTTAGGGAATTTTAGCATTTTTCTTGATATTTTTAATTCAACAAAAGTTACAATTTTCCAATTTTGGCGATTTCTTTATTTAAAGAGCTTTGCTATTTGAAAGTTTTCACAGTCTTTACTATTTTGAAAAAATTTAATTTTTTTTATCAAATTTCGGAAATTTTCCGAAATTTTAAATTTTTTCGATAGTTGAATTTTAGGAATATTTGCATTTTTCTCGATTTTTGTATTTTTAACAAAATTTACATTATTCAAATATTGTCTGATTCTTTATTTAGGGAACTTTGCGATTTTATAGTTTTCACAGTTTTTACAATTTTGGAAAAATGTTCTTTTTTATCGAATTTCGGAAAGTTTCCGAAACTTTTAATTTTTTTTTATTTTTGAATTTTTAGAATTTTTGCATTTTTCTCGATTTTTTAATTTCAACAAAAATTACAATTTTCCAATTTTGTAGATTTCTAAGTTAAGAGAAGTTTGAGATTTTATCGATTATACAGTTTTTACTATTTTGGAGAAAGTGTCTTCTTTATTCAATTTCGGAAATTTTCCGAAATTTTAAATTTTTCCGATTTTTGAATTTTTTAAATTTTTGAAAATTTCTCGATTTTTTAATTTCAACAAAATTTCCAATTTTGTATATTTCTTAATTTAAAAAACTTTGCGATTTTTCAGATTTAACAGTTTTTACTATTTTAAAAAAAATTTCTTTTGTTATCAAATTTCGAAAATTTTCCGAAATTTTAAATTTTTTCTATTTTTTAATATAGCGATTTTTAAGTTTTCACAGTTTTTACAATTTTGAAAAAATTTTCTTTTGTTATCAATATTCGGAGTTTTTCCGAAATTTTAAATTTTGTCGATTTAAAAGGTTCAGAAATTTTTGCATTTTTCTCGATTTTTTCATTTCAAAAAAATTTACAATATTCCAATTTTGCAGATTTCTTTATTTAAAGAGCTTTGCAATTTTGAAGTTTTTACATTCTTAACTATTTTGAAAATATTTAATTTTTTTATCTAATTTCGGAAATTTTCCGAAATCTTAAATGTTTTCGACTTTTGAATTGTGGCAATTTTTGCATTTTTCTTGATATTTTTATTCAACAAAAATTACAATTTTCCAATTTTGGCGATTTCTTTATTTAAAGATCTTTGTGAATTTGTCGATTTTACAGTTATTACTATTTTGAAAAAATATTCTTTTGTTATCAAATTTTCGGAAATTTTTCAAAATTTTAATTTTTTTTCGATTTTTGAATTTTTCGAATTTTTTAATTTTTCTCGATTTTTTCATTTCAACAAAAATTAAAATTTTCCAATTTTGTAGATTTCTTAATTTAGAGAACTTTGCGATTTTACAGTTTTTACAATTTTGAAAATATTTAATTCTTTTATCTAATTTCGGAAATTTTCCGAAATCTTAAATTTTTTCGACTTGTGAATTTTGGGAATTTTTGCATTTTTCTTGATATTTTTTTTCAACAAATTTTACAGATCTCCAATTTTGTCGATTTCTTAATTTGGAGAGCTTTGTGATTTTACAGTTTAAACAGTTTTTACTATTTGGAAAAAAATTCCTTTTTTTATCAAGTTTCGGAATTTTAAGAAATTCTAAATTTTTTTTTATTTTTGAATTTTTACAATTTTCGCATTTTTTTCGATTTTTTTATTTCAACAAAAATTACAATTTTCCAATTTTGTAGATTTCTTAATTTAGAGAACTTTGCGATATTACAGTTTTCACGGTTCTTACTATTTTGAAAAAAATTTCTTTTGTTCGGAAATTTTCGGAAATTTTAAATTTTTTCGATTTTTGAATTAAGGGAATTTTAGCATTTTTCTTGATATTTTTAATTCAACAAAAATTACAATTTTCCAATTTTGGCTATTTCTTTATTTAAAGAGCTTTGCGATTTTTAAGTTTTCACAGTCTTTACAATTTTGAAAAAATTTTATTTTTTTATCAAATTTCGGAAATTTTCCGAAATTTTTAATTTTTTTCGATTTTTGAATTTTTAGAATTTTCGCATTTTGCTCGATTTTTTCATTTCAACAAAAATTACAATTTTCCAATTTTGTAGATTTCTTAATTTAGAGAACTTTGCGATTTTACAGTTTTCACAGTTTTTACTATTTTGAAAAAAAATTCTTTTGTTATCAAATTTCGGAAATTTTAAATTTTTTCGATTTTTGAATTAAGGGAATTTTAGCATTTTTCTTGATATTTTTAATTCAACAAAAATTACAATTTTCCAATTTTGGCGATTTGTTTATTTAAAGAGCTTTGCGATTTTTAAGTTTTCACAGTCCTTACTATTTTGAAAAAATTTAATTTTTTATCATATTTCGGAAATTTTCCGAAATTTTTAATTTTTTTCGATTTTTAGAATTTTCGCATTTTTCTCGATTTTTTCATTTCAACAAAAATTACAATTTTCCAATTTTTTAGATTTCTTAATTAAGAGAATTTTGTGATTTTGTCGATTTAACAGTTTTTACTAGTTTGAAACATTTTTCTTTTTTTATCAAATTTCGGAAATTTTAAATTTTTTCGATTTTTGAATTTAGGAAATTTTAGCATTTTTCTTGATATTTTTAATTCAACAAAAATTACAATTTTCCAATTTTGGCGATTTATTTATTTATAGAGCTTTGCGATTTTTAAGTTTTCACAGTTTTTACTATTTTGAACAAATTTATTTTTGTTTATCAAATTTCGGAAATTTTCCAAAATTTTAAATTTTGTCGATTGTTCAATTTTAGGAATTTTTGCATTTATCTCAATTTTTTTATTTTAACAAAATTTACAATATTTAAATTTTGTCCATTTCTTTATTTAGAGAACTTTGCGATTTTACAGTTTTTACCGTTTTTACAATTTTGGAAAAATTTTCTTTTTTATCAAATTTCGGAAAATTTCCGAAGTTTTTAATTTTTTTTTGATTTTTTAATTTTTAGAATTTTTGCATTTTTCTCGATTTTTTCATTTCAACAAAAATTACAATTTTCCAATTTTGTAGATATCTAAATTAAGAGAAGTTTGTGATTTTGTCGATTATACAGATTTTATTATTTTGAAGAAGGTGTCTTCTTTATTCAATTTCGGAAATTTTTCGAAATTTTAAAATTTTCCGATTTTTGAATTTCTTAAATTTTGGAATTTTTCTCGATTTTTTCATTTCAACAATATTCCAATTTTGTATATTTCTTAATTTAAAAAGCTTTGCGATTTTGAAGTTTTCACAGTCTTTACTATTTTGTCAAAATTTAATTTTTTTATAAAATTTCGAAATTTTTCCGAAATTTTAAATGTTGTCGATTGTAGAATTTGAGGAATTTTTGCATTTTTCTCGTTTTTTTTATTTATAACAAAATTTACAATATTCAAATTTTGTCCATTTCTTTATTTAGGGAACTTTGCGATTTTACAGTTTTTACAATTTTGTAAAAATTTTCTTTTTTATCGAATTTCGGAAATTTTGCAAAATTTTAATTTTTTTCGATTTTTGAATTTTTAGAATTTTTTAATTTCTTCATTTCAACAAAAATTACAATTTTCCAATTTTGTAGATTTCTTAATTAAGAGAACTTTGCGATTTTACAGTTTTCACAGTTTTTACTATTTTGAAAAAATTTAATTTTTTTATCGAATTTCGGAAATTTTCCGAAATCTTAATTTTTTTCGACATTTGATTTTGGGAATTTTTTTTAATTTTTCTTGATATTCAACAAATTTTACAGTTCTCCAATTTTGTCGATTTCTTAATTTGGAGAACATCGTGATTTTACAGTTTAAACAGTTTCTACTATTTTGAAAAAATTTCTATTTTTTATCAAGTTTCGGAAATTTTAAGAAATTTTAAATTTTTTTGATTTTGAATTTTTTGAATTTTGCCATTTTTCTCGATTTTTTCATTTCAACAAAAATTACAATTTTCCAATTTTGTAGATTTCTTAATTTAGAGAACCTTGCGATTTTACAGTTTTCACAGTTTTTACTATTTTGAAAAAATTTAATTTTTTTATCGAATTTCGGAAATTTTCCGAAATTTTAAATTTTGTCGATGGTTGAATTTTAGGAGTTTTTGCATTTTTCTCGATTTTCGTATTTTTAACAAAATTTACAATATTTAAATTTTGTCCATTTCTTTATTTAGGGAACTTTGCGATTTTACAGTTTTCACAGTTTTTACTATTTTGAAAAAAATTTCTTTTGTTATCAAATTTCGAAAATTTTTGGAAATTTTAAATTTTTTTCGATTTTTGAATTTAGGGAATTTAAGCATTTATCTTGATATTTTTAATTCAACAAAAATTACAATTTTCCAATTTTGGCGATTTCTTTATTAAAAGAGCTTTGCGATTTTTAAGTTTTCACAGTCTTTGCTATTTGGAAAAAATTAAATTTTTTTATCAAATTTCAGAAATTTTCCGAAATTTCAAATTTTGTCGATTGTAGAATTTTAGGAACTTTTGCATTTTTCTCGTTTTTTTTATTTTTAAAAAAATTTACAATATTCAAATTTTGTCCATTTTTTTATTTAGGGAACTTTGCGATTTTACAGTTTTCACAGTTTTTACAATTTTGGAAAAATTTTCTTTTTTATCGAATTTCGGAAAGTTTCCGAAATTTTGAATTTTTTTTATTTTTGATTTTTTAGAATTTTTCCATTTTTCTCGATATTTTCATTTCAACAAAAATTAAAATTTTCCAATTTTTTAGGTTTCTTAATTTAGAGAACTTTGTGATTTTGTCGATTTTACAGTTTTTACTATTTTAAAAAAGTTTTCCTTTTGTTATCAAAATTCGGAATTTTTTTCGAAATTTTAAATTTTGTCGATTTAAAAGTTTTAGAAATTGTTGAAATTTTCTTGATTTTTTCATTTCAACAAAATTTATAATATTCCAATTTTGTAGATTTCTTAATTTAGAGAACTTTGCGATTTTACAGTTTTCACAGTTTTTACTATTTTGAAAAAAATTTTTTTTGTTATCAAATTTCGGAAATTTTAAATTTTTTAGATTTTTGAATTTAGGGAATTTTAGCATTTTTCTTGATATTTTTAATTCAACAAAAATTACAATTTTCCAATTTTGGCGATTTCTTTATTAAAAGAGCTTTGCGATTTTTAAGTTTTCACAGTCTTTGCTATTTGGAAAAAATTAAATTTTTTTATCAAATTTCGGAAATTTTCCGAAATTTCAAATTTTGTCGATTGTAGAATTTTAGGAACTTTTGCATTTTTCTCGTTTTTTTTATTTTTAAAAAAATTTACAATATTCAAATTTTGTCCATTTTTTTATTTAGGGAACTTTGCGATTTTACAGTTTTCACAGTTTTTACAATTTTGGAAAAATTTTCTTTTTTATCTAATTTCTGAAAGTTTCCGAAATTTTGAATTTTTTTTTATTTTTGAATTTTTAGAATTTTTCCATTTTTCTCGATATTTTTATTTCAACCAAAAATTAAAATTTTCCAATTTTTTAGATTTCTTAATTTAGAGAACTTTGCGATTTTACAGTTTTTACAGTTTCTAAAATTTTGAAAATATTTAATTTTTTTATCGAATTTCGGAA
Organism: Drosophila immigrans; assembly: GCA_963583835.1. NCBI lineage: Eukaryota > Metazoa > Arthropoda > Insecta > Diptera > Drosophilidae > Drosophila > Drosophila immigrans. The sequence goes on along the minus strand of CAUZWO010000098.1, from coordinate 252,649 downwards.
AGTTTCCGTAATTTTTAATTTTTTTTGATTTTTGAATTTTTAGAATTTTCGCATTTTTCTCGATTTTTTCATTTTAACAAAAATTACAATTTTCCAATTTTGTAGATTTCTTAATTTAGAGAATTTTGTGATTTTGTCGATTTAACAGTTTTTACTATTTTGAAAAAAAATTTTTTTGTTCTCAAATTTCGGAAATTTTAAATTTTTTAGATTTTTGAATTTAGGGAATTTTAGCATTTTTCTTGATATTTTTAATTCAACGAAAATTACAATTTTCCAATTTTGGCGATTTCTTTATTTAAAGAGCTTTGCGATTTTAAAGTTTTCACAGTCTTTACTATTTTGAAAAAATTTGATTTTTTTTTATCAAATTTCGGAAATTTTCCGAAATTTTAAATTTTTTCAATTGTTGAATTTTAGAAATATTTGCATTTTTCTCGATTTTATTTTTTTTTTAAATTAACAATATTCAAATTTTGTCCATTTCTTTATTTAGGGAACTTTGCGATTTTACAGTTTTTACAGTTTTTACAATTTTGGAAATTTTTAATTTTTTCCGATTTTTGAATTTTTAGAATTTTCGCATTTTTCTCGATTTTTTCATTTTAACAAAAATTACAATTTTGCAATTTTGTATATTTCTTAATTTAGAGAACTTTGCGATTTTACAGTTTTCACAGTTTTTACTATTTTGAAAAAAATTTCTTTTGTTATCAAATTTTCCGAAATTTTAAATTTTGTTGATTGTTGAATTTTAGGAATTTTTGCATTTTTCTCAATTTTTTTATTTTAACAAAATTTACAATATTCAAATTTTGTCCATTTCTTTATTTAGGGAACTTTGCGATTTTACAGTTTTCACAGTTTTTACAATTTTGGAAAAACTTTCTTTTCTATAAAATTTCGGAAAATTTCCGAAATTTTTAATTTTTTTTTGATTTTTTAATTTTTAGAATTTTTGAATTTTTCTCGATTTTTTTATTTCAACAAAAATTACAATTTTCCAATTTTGTAGATTTCTAAATTAAGAGAAGTTTGTGATTTTGTTGATTTAACAGTTTTTACTATTTTGAAAAAAATTTCTTTTGTTATCAAATTTCGGAAATTTTTAAATTTTTTAGATTTTTGAATTTAGGGAATTTTAGCATTTTTCTTGATATTTTTAATTCAACAAAAATTACAATTTTCCAATTTTGGCGATTTATTTTTTTAAAAAGTTTTGCGATTTTTAAGTTTTCACAGTTTTTACAATTTTGAAAAAATTTAATTTTTTTATCAAATTTCGGAAATTTTCGGAAATTTTAAATTTATTCGATTTTTGAATTTAGGGAATTTTAGCATTTTTCTTGATATTTTTAATTCAACAAAAGTTACAATTTTCCAATTTTGGCGATTTCTTTATTTAAAGAGCTTTGCGATTTGAAAGTTTTTACAGTTTTTACTATTTTGAAAAAATTTAATTTTTTTTATCAAATTTCGGAAATTTTCCGAAATTTTAAATTTTTTCAATTGTTGAATTTTAGAAATATTTGCATTTTTCTCGATTTTATTTTTTTTTTAAATTAACAATATTCAAATTTTGTCCATTTCTTTATTTAGGGAAATTTGCGATTTTACAGTTTTTACAATTTTGGAAAAATTTTCTTTTTTATCGAATTTCGGAAAGTTTCCGAAATTTTTTATTTTTTTTTCGATTTTTAGTTTTTCGAATTTTCGCATTTTTTTCGATTTTTTCATTTCAACAAAAATTACAATTTTCCAATTTTTTAGATTTCTTAATTTAGAGAATTTTGTGATTTTGTCGATTTAACAGTTTTTACTATTTTGAAAAAAGTTTCTTTTTTTATCATATTTCGGAAATTTTCGGAAATTTTAAATTTATTCGATTTTTGAATTTAGGGAATTTTAGCATTTTTCTTGATATTTTTAATTCAACAAAAGTTACAATTTTCCAATTTTGGCGATTTCTTTATTTAAAGAGCTTTGCGATTTTTAAGTTTTCACAGTCTTTACAATTTTGAAAAAACTTATCTTTTTTATCAAATTTCGGAAATTTTCCGAAATTTTAAATTTTTTCGATTGTTGAATTTTAGGAATATTTGCATTTTTCTCGATTTTTGTATTTTTAACAAAATTTACAATATTCAAATATTGTCTGATTCTTTATTTAGGGAACTTTGCGATTTTATAGTTTTCACAGTTTTTACAATTTTGGAAAAATGTTCTTTTTTATCGAATTTCGGAAAGTTTCCGAAACTTTTAATTTTTTTTTATTTTTAAATTTTTTGAATTTTTGCATTTTTCTCGATTTTTTCATTTCAACAAAAATTACAATTTTCCAATTTTGTAGATTTCTAAGTTAAGAGAAGTTTGAGATTTTATCGATTATACAGTTTTTACTATTTTGGAGAAAGTGTCTTCTTTATTCAATTTCGGAAATTTTCCGAAATTTTATTTTTTCCGATTTTTGAATTTTTTAAATTTTTGAAAATTTCTCGATTTTTTAATTTCAACAAAATTTCCAATTTTGTATATTTCTTAATTTAAAAAACTTTGCGATTTTTCAGATTTAACAGTTTTTACTATTTTGAAAAAAATTTCTTTTGTTATCAAATTTCGAAAATTTTCCGAAATTTTAAATTTTTTCTATTTTTTAATATTGCGATTTTTAAGTTTTCACAGTTTTTACAATTTTGAAAAAATTTTCTTTTGTTATCAAAATTCGGAGTTTTTCCGAAATTTTAAATTTTGTCGATTTAAAAGGTTCAGAAATTTTTGCATTTTTCTCGATTTTTTTCATTTCAAAAAACATTTACAATATTCCAATTTTGCAGATTTCTTAATTTAGAGAACTTTGCGATTTTACAGTTTTCACAGTTTTTACTATTTTGAAAAAATTTTTTGTTGTTATCAAATTTCGGAAATTTTATCGATTTTTGAATTTTTAGAATTTTAAAATTTTTCTCGATTTTTTCATTTTAACAAAAATTACAATTCTCCAATTTTGTAGATTTCGTAATTAAGAGAACTTTGCGATTTTACAGTTTTAACAGTTTTTAAAATTTTGAAAATATTTAATTTTTTTATCGAATTTCGGAAAGTTTCCGTAATTTATAATTTTTTTTGATTTTTGAATTTTTAGAATTTTTGAATTTTTCTCGATTTTTTCAATTGTCAATTTTACAGTTGTTCCTATTTTTAAAAAATTGTATGTTGTATCAAATTTTCGAAAATTTTGCAAAATTTTAACTTTTTTCGATTTTTAGATTTTTCGCATTTTTCTCGATTTTTTCATTTTAACAAAAGTTACAATTTTCCAATTTTGTAGATTTCTTAATTTACAGAACTTTGCGATTTTACTGTTTTCACAGTTTTTAAAATTTTGAAAATATTTAATTTTTTTAACGAATTTCGGAAAGTTTCCGCAATTTTTCATTTTATTGTGATTTTTGAATTTTTAGAATTTTCGTATTTTTCTCGATTTTTTCATTTCAACAAAAATTACAATTTTTCAATTTTGTAGATTTCTTAATTTAGAGAACTTTGCGATTTTACAGTTTTTACAGTTTCTAAAATTTTGAAAATATTTAATTTTTTTATCGAATTTCGGAAAGTTTCCGTAATTTTTAGTTTTTTTTTATTTTTGAATTTTTAGAATTTTTGCATATTTCTCGATTTTTTCATTTCAACAAAAATTACAATTTTCCAATTTTTTAGATTTTTTACTTAAGAGAATTTTGTGATTTTGTCAATTTTACAGTTTTTACTATTTTGAAAAAATTTTACTTTGTTATCAAAATTCTGAGTTTTTCCGAAATTTTAAATTTTGTCGATTTAAAAGGTTCAGAAATTTTTGCATTTTTCTCGATTTTTTTCATTTCAAAAAACATTTACAATATTCCAATTTTGCAAATTTCTTTATTTAAAAAACTTTGCGATTTTTCAGTTTTCACAGTTTTTACTATTTTGAAAAAAATTTCTTTTGTTTTCAAATTTCGGAAATTTTCCGAAATTTTAAATTTCTTTGATTTTTGAATTTAGGGAGTTTTAGCATTTTTCTTGATATTTTAAATTCAACAAAAATTACAATTTTCCAATTTTGGCGATTTCTTAATTTGGAGAACTTCGTGATTTTACAGTTTAAACAGTTTCTGCTATTTTGAAAAAATTTCCTTTTTTTTTATCAAGTTTCGGAAATTTTAAGAAATTTTAAATTTTTTCGATTTTTGAATTTCTTGAATTTTTGCATTTTTCTCGATTTTTTCATTTCAACAAAAATTACAATTTTGTAGATTTCTTAATTGAGAGAACTTCGCAATTTAACAGCTTTCACAGTTTTTACTATTTTGAAAAACATTAATTTTTTTATCTAATATCGGAAATTTTCGGAAATCTTAAATTCTTTCGATTTTTAAATTTTGGGAATTTTTGCATTTTTCTTGATATTTTTTATTCAACAAATTTTACAATTTGTTATCGATTTCTAAATTTAGAGAAGTTTGTGATTTTGTCGATTATACAGTTTTTACTATTTTGAAGAAAGTGTCTTCGCTATTAAATTTCGGAAATTTTCCGAAATTTTAAATTTTTCCGATTTTTGAATTTCTTAAATTTTTTCAATTTTTCTCGATTTTTTCAGTTCAACAAATTTTACAGTATTCCAATTTTGTATATTTCTTAATTTAAAAAACTTTGCGTTTTTTCAGTTTTCCCAGTTTTTACTATTTTTATTGTTATTGTATTATTTCTTTTGTTATCAAATTTCGGAAATTTTCCGAAATTTTAAATTTGTTAGATTTTTGAATTATGGGAATTTTAGCATTTTTCATGATATTTTTAATTCAAGAAAAATTAAAATTTTCCAACCTTGGCGATTTCTTTATTAAAAGAGCTTTGCGACTTATAAGTTTTCACAATCTTTACTATTTTGAAAAAATTGAATTTTTGTATCAAATTTCGGAAATTTTCCGAAATTTTAAATTTTGTCGATTGTTGAATTTTAGGAATTTTGGCATTTTTCTCAATTTTTTCATTTTTAACAAAATTTACAATATTCAAATTTTGTCCATTTCTTTATTTAGGGAACTTTGCGATTTTACAGTTTTTACAGTTTTTACAATTTTGGAGAAATGTTATTTTTTATCAAATTTCGGAAAGTTTCCGAAATTTTTAATTTTTTTTTATTTTTGAATTTTTTGAATTTTTGCAATTTATTCGATTTTTTCATCTCAACAAAAAATACAATTTTCAAATTTTGTAGATTTCTAAGTAAAGAGAAGTTTGTGATTTTGTCGATTATACAGTTTTTACTATTTTGGAGAAAGTGTCTTCATTATTCAATTTCGGAAATTTTCCGAAATTTTAAATTTTTCCGATTTTGGAATTTATTAAATTTTTAATTTTTCTCGATTTTTTCATTTCAACAAAATTAACAATATTCCAATTTTGCAAATTTCTTTATTTAAAAAACTTTGCAATTTTTTAGTTTTCACAGTTTTTACTATTTTGAAAAAAATTTCTTTTGTTATCAAATTTCGAAAATGTTCCGAAATTTTAAATTTTTTTCGACTTTTGAATAAGGGGAATTTTAGCATTTTTCTTGATATTTTTAATTCAACAAAAATTACAATTTCCAATTTCGGCGATTTCTTTATTTAAAGAGCTTTGCGATTTTTAAGTTTTCACAGTTTTTACAATTTTGAAAAAATTTTCTTTTGTTATCAAAATTCGGAATTTTTTTCGAAATTTTAAATTTTGTCGATTTAAAAGTTTTAGAAATTGTTGAAATTTTCTTGATTTTTTCATTTCAACAAAATTTACAATATTCCAATTTTGTAGATTTCTTTATTTAAAGAGCTTTGAGATTTTAAAGTTTTCACAGTCTTTACTATTTTGAAAAAATTTAACTTTTTTTATCAAATTTCGTAAATTTTCCAAAATTTTAAATTTTTTCAATTGTTGAATTTGAGGAATATTTGCATTTTTCTCGATTTTTTCATTTTAACAAAAATTACAATTTTCCAATTTTGGCGATTTCTTTATTTAAAGATCTTTGTGAATTTGTCGATTTTACAGTTATTACTATTTTGAAAAAATTTTCTTTTGTTATCAAATTTTCGGAAATTTTTCAAAATTTTAATTTTTTTTCGATTTTTGAATTTTTCGAATTTTTTAATTTTTCTCGATTTTTTCATTTCAACAAAAATTAAAATTTTCCAATTTTGTAGATTTCTTAATTTAGAGAACATTGCGATTTTACAGTTTTTACAGTTTTTACAATTTTGAAAATATTTAATTTTTTTATCTAATTTCGGAAATTTTCCGAAATCTTAAATTTTTTCGACTTTTGAATTTTGGGAATTTTTGCATTTTTCTTGATATTTTTATTCAACATATTTTATAGTTCTCCAATTTTGTCGATTTCTTGATTTGGAGAACTTTGTGATTTTACAGCTTAAACAGTTTTTACTATTTGGAAAAAAATTCATTTTTTTATCAAGTTTCGGAATTTTAAGAAATTCTAAATTTTTTTGATTTTTGAATTTTTAGAATTTTCGCATTTTTTTTTATTTTTTTATTTCAACAAAAATTACAATTTTCCAATTTTGTAGATTTCTTAATTTAGAGAACTTTGCGATATTACAGTTTTCACAGTTCTTACTATTTTGAAAAAAATTTCTTTTGTTCGGAAATTTTCGCAAATTTTAAATTTTTTCGATTTTTGAATTAAGGGAATTTTAGCATTTTTCTTGATATTTTTAATTCAACAAAAATTACAATTTTCCAATTTTGGCGATTTCTTTATTTAAAGAGCTTTGCGATTTTTAAGTTTTCACAGTCTTTACAATTTTGAAAAAATTTTCTTTTGTTATCAAAATTCGGAATTTTTCCGAAATTTTAAATTTTTTCGATTTAAAAGTTTCAGAAATCTTTGCATTTTTCTCGATTTTTTTATTCAACAAATTTTACAGTTCTCCAATTTTGTCGGTTTCTTAATTTGGAGAACTTTGTGATTTTACAGTTTAAACAGTTTTCACTATTTGGAAAAAATTTCCTTTTTTTTATAAAATTTTCGGAAATTTTGCAAAATTTTACCTTTCTTCGATTTTTGAATTTTTAGAATTTTCGCATTTTTCTCGATTTTTTCATTTCAACAAAAATTACAATTTTCCAATTTTGTAGATTTCCTAATTTAGAGAACATTGCGATTTTACAGTTTTCACAGTTTTTACTATTTTGAAAAAAATTACTTTTGTTCGGAAATTTTCCGAAATTTAAAATTTTTTCGATTTTTGAATTTAAGGAATTTTAGCATTTTTCTTGATATTTTTAATTCAACAAAAATTACAATTTTTCAATTTTGTAGATTTCCTAATTTAGAGAACTTTGCGATTTTACAGTTTTCACAGTTTTTACTATTTTGAAAAAAAGAGCTTTGAGATTTTAAAGTTTTCACAGTCTTTACTATTTTGAAAAAATTTAACTTTTTTTATCAAATTTCGTAAATTTTCCAAAATTTTAAATTTTTTCAATTGTTGAATTTGAGGAATATTTGCATTAATCTCGATTTTTTCATTTTAACAAAAATTACAATTTTCCAATTTTGGCGATTTCTTTATTTAAAGATCTTTGTGAATTTGTCGATTTTACAGTTATTACTATTTTTAAAAAATTATCATTTGTTATCAAATTTTCGGAAATTTTTCAAAATTTTAATTTTTTTTCGATTTTTGAATTTTTCGAATTTTTTAATTTTTCTCGATTTTTTCATTTCAACAAAAATTAAAATTTTCCAATTTTGTAGATTTCTTAATTTAGAGAACTTTGCGATTTTTACAGTTTTTACAATTTTGAAAATATTTAATTTTTTTATCTAATTTCGGAAATTTTCCGAAATCTTAAATTTTTTCGACTTTTGAATTTTGGGAATTTTTGCATTTTTCTTGATATTTTTATTCAACAAATTTTATAGTTCTCCAATTTTGTCGATTTCTTGATTTGGAGAACTTTGTGATTTTACAGCTTAAACAGTTTTTACTATTTGGAAAAAAATTCATTTTTTTATCAAGTTTCGGAATTTTAAGAAATTCTAAATTTTTTTGATTTTTGAATTTTTAGAATTTTCGCATTTTTTTTTATTTTTTTATTTCAACAAAAATTACAATTTTCCAATTTTGTAGATTTCTTAATTTAGAGAACTTTGCGATTTAACAGTTTTCACAGTTTTTACTATTTTGAATAAAATTTTTTTTGTTATCAAATTTCGGAAATTTTAAATTTTTTAGGTTTTTGAATTTAGGGAATTTTAGCATTTTTCTTGATATTTTTAATTCAACGAAATTTACAATTTTCCAATTTTGGCGATTTCTTTATTTAAAGAGCTTTGCGATTTTAAAGTTTACACAGTCTTTACTATTTTGAAAAAATTTAATTTTTTTTATCAAATTTCGGAAATTTTCCGAAATATTAAATTTTTTCAATTGTTGAATTTTAGAAATATTTGCATTTTTTTCGATTTTTTTTTTTTTTTTAAATAACAATATTCAAAATTTGTCCATTTCTTTATTTAGGGAACTTTGCGATTTTACAGTTTTTACAGTTTTTACAATTTTGCAAAAATTTTCTTTTTTATCGAATTTCGGAAAGTTTCAGAAATTTTTAATTTTTTCCGATTTTTGAATTTTTAGAATTTTCGCATTTTTCTCGATTTTTTCATTTTAACAAAAATTACAATTTTGCAATTTTGTATATTTCTTAATTTAGAAAACTTTGCGATTTTACAGTTTTCACAGTTTTTACTATTTTGAAAAAAATTTCTTTTGTTATCAAATTTTCCGAAATTTTAAATTTTGTTGATTGTTGAATTTTAGGAATTTTTGCATTTTTCTCAATTTTTTTATTTATAACAAAAATTATAATATTCAAATTTTGTCCATTTCTTTATTTAGGGAACTTTGCGATTTTACAGTTTTCACAGTTTTTACAATTTTGGAAAAACTTTCTTTTCTATCAAATTTCGGAAAATTTCCGAAATTTTTAATTTTTTTTTGATTTTTTAATTTTTAGAATTTTTTAATTTTTTTCAATTTTTTCATTTTTCTCAATTTTTTCATTTTAACAAAAATTACAATTTTCCAATTTTGTAGATTTCTTAATTTAGAGAATTTTGTGATTTTGTCGATTTAACAGTTTTTACTATTTTGAAAACAATTTTTTTTGTTCTCAAATTACGGAAATTTTTAAATTTTTTAGATTTTTGAATTTAGGGAATTTTAGCATTTTTCTTGATATTTTTAATTTAACAAAAATTACAATTTTCCAATTTTGGCGATTTATTTTTTTAAAAAGCTTTGCGATTTTTAAGTTTTCACAGTTTTTACAATTTTGAAAAAATTTAATTTTTTTATCAAATTTCGGAAATTTTCCGAAATTTTAAATTTTTTCAATTGTTGAATTTTAGAAATATTTGCATTTTTCTCGATTTTTTTTTTTTTTAATTAACAATATTCAAATTTTGTCCATTTCTTTATTTAGGGAAATTTGCGATTTTACAGTTTTTACAATTTTGGAAAAATTTTCTTTTTTATCGAATTTCGGAAAGTTTCCGAAATTTTTAATTTTTTTTTCGATTTTTGAATTTTTTGAATTTTCGCATTTTTCTCGATTTTTTCATTTCAACAAAAATTACAATTTTCCAATTTTTTAGATTTCTTAATTTAGAGAGTTTTGTGATTTTGTCGATTTAACAGTTTTTACTATTTTGAAAAAAGTCTCTTTTTTTATCATATTTCGGAAATTTTCGGAAATTTTAAATTTTTTCGATTTTTGAATTTAGGGAATTTTAGCATTTTTCTTGATATTTTTAATTCAACAAAAATTACAATTTTCCAATTTTGGCGATTTATTTTTTTAAAAAGCATTGCGATTTTTAAGTTTTCACAGTTATTACAATTTTGAAAAAATTTAATTTTTTTATCAAATTTCGGAAATTTTTCGAAATTTTAAATTTTGTCGATTGTTGAATTTTAGGAATTTTTGCATTTATCTCAATTTTTTTATTTATTACAAAATTTACAATATTCAAATTTTGTCCATTTCTTTATTTAGGGAAGTTTGCGACTTTACAGTTTTCACAGTTTTTACTATTTTGAAAAAATTTTCTTTTTTTATCATATTTCGGAAATTTTCCGAAATTTTAAATTTTGTCGATGTTGAATTTTAGGAATTTTTGCATTTATCTCAATTTTTTTATTTTAACAAAATTTACAATATTCAAATTTTGTCCATTTCTTTATTTAGGGAACTTTGCGATTTTACAGTTTTCACAGTTTTTACAATTTTGGAAAAACTTTCTTTTCTATCAAATTTCGGAAAATTTCCGAAATTTTTATTTTTTTTTTTGATTTTTTAATTTTTAGAATTTTTGCATTTATCTCGATTTTTTCATTTCAACAAAAATCGCAATTTTTAAATTTTTTAGATTTCTTAATTAAAAGAACTTTGTGATTTTGTCGATTTTACAGTTTTTACTATTTTGAAAAAATTTTCTTGTTTTATCAAAATTTCGGAAGTTTTGCAAAATTTTAATTTTATCGATTTTTGAATTTTTAGAATTTTAGAATTTTTCTCGATTTTTTCATTTTTACAAAAATTACAATTCTCCAATTTTGTAGATTTCTTAATTTAGAGAACTTTGCGATTTTACACTTTTCACAGTTTTTAAAATTTTGAAAATATATAATTTTTTTATCTAATTTCGGAAAGTTTCCGTAATTTACAATTTTTTTTGATTTTTGAATTTTTAGAATTTTCGTATTTTTCTCGATTTTTTCATTTCAACAAAAATAACAATTTTCCAATTTTGTAGATTTCTTAATTTAGAGAACTTTGTGATTTTGTCGATTTTACAGTTTTTACTATTTTGAAAAAATTTTCTTGTTTTATCAAAATTTCGGAAGTTTTGCAAAATTTTAATTTTTTCGATTTTTAGAATTTTAGAATTTTTCTCGATTTTTTCATTTTAACAAAATTTACAATATTCAAATTTTGTCCATTTCTTTATTTAGAGAACTTTGCGATTTTACAGTTTTAACAGTTTTTAAAATTTTGAAAATATATAATTTTTTTATCTAATTTCGGAAAGTTTCCGTAATTTACAATTTTTTTTGATTTTTGAATTTTTAGAATTTTCGTATTTTTCTCGATTTTTTCATTTCAACAAAAATAACAATTTTCCAATTTTGTAGATTTCTTAATTTAGAGAACTTTGCGATTTTACACTTTTTACAGTTTTTTAAATTTTGAAAATATTTAATTTTTTTATCGAATTTCGGAAAGTTTCCGTATTTTTTATTTTTTTTTATTTTTGAATTTTTAGAATTTTTGCATTTTTCTCGATTTTTTCATTTCAACAAAAATTACAATTTTCCAATTTTTTAGATTTCTTACTTAAGAGAATTTTGTGATTTTGTCAATTTTACAGTTTTTACTATTTTGAAAAAAATTTTTTTTTTTTATCAAATTTTCGGAAATTTTGCAAAATTTTAACTTTTTTCGATTTTTGAATTTTTAGAATTTTAGCATTTTTCTCGGTTTTTTTCATTTCAACAAAAAATACAATTTTCCAATTTTGTAGATTTCTTATTTTAGAGAACTTTGCGATTTTACAGTTTTCACAGTTTTTACTATATTGGAAAAATTTCTTTTGTTATAAAATTTTTTGATATTTTAAATTTTTAAGGTTTTTGAATTTAGGGAATTTTAGCATTTTTCTTGATAATTTTAATTCAACAAAAGTTACAATTTTCCAATTTTGGCGATTTCTTTATTTAAAGAGCTTTGCGATTTGAAAGTTTTCACAGTCTTTACTATTTTGAAAAAATTTAATTTTTTTTATCAAATTTCGGAAATTTTCCGAAATTTTAAATTTTTTCGATTGTTGAATTTTAGGAATATTTGCATTTTTCTCGATTTTTGTATTTTTAACAAAATTTACAATATTCAAATTTTGTCTGATTCTTTATTTAGGGAACTTTGCGATTTTATAGTTTTCACAGTTTTTACAATTTTGGAAAAATGTTCTTTTTTATCGAATTTCGGAAAGTTTCCGAAACTTTTAATTTTTTTTTATTTTTGAATTTTTTTGAATTTTTGCATTTTTCTCGATTTTTTCATTTCAACAAAAATTACAATTTTCCAATTTTGTAGATTTCTAAGTTAAGAGAAGTTTGAGATTTTATCTATTATACAGTTTTTACTATTTTGGAGAAAGTGTCTTCTTTATTCAATTTCGGAAATTTTCCGAAATTTTAAATTTTTCCGATTTTTGAATTTTTTAAATTTTTGAAAATTTCTCGATTTTTTAATTTCAACAAAATTTACAATATTCGAATTTTGTATATTTCTTAATTTAAAAAACTTTGCGATTTTTCAGATTTAACAGTTTTTACTATTTTGAAAAAAATTTCTTTTGTTATCAAATTTCGAAAATTTTCCGAAATTTTAAATTTTTTTCTATTTTTTAATATAGCGAATTTTAGCATTTTTCTTGATATTTTTAATTCAACAAAAATTACAATTTTCCAATTTTGGCGATTTCTTTATTTAAAGAGCTTTGCGATTTTTAAGTTTTCACAGTTTTTGCAATTTTGAAAAAATTTTCTTTTGTTATCAAATTTTCGGAAATTTTTCAAAATTTTAATTTTTTTTCGATTTTTGAATTTTTAGAATTTTTTCAGTTTTCACAGTTCTTACTATTATGAAAATAATTTCTTTTGTTCGGAAATTTTCCGAAATTTTAAATTTTGTCGATTTAAAAGGTTCAAAAATTTTTGCATTTTTCTCGATTTTTTCATTTCAAAAAAATTTACAATATTCCAATTTTGCAGATTTCTTTATTTAAAGAGCTTTGCAATTTTGAAGTTTTTACAGTCTTTACTATTTTGAAAATATTTAATTTTTTTATCTAATTTCGGAAATTTTCCGAAATCTTAAATTTTTTCGACTTTTGAATTTTGCCAATTTTTGCATTTTTCTTGATATTTTTAATTCAACGAAAATTACAATTTTCCAATTTTGGCGATTTCTTTATTTAAAGATCTTTGTGAATTTGTCGATTTTACAGTTATTACTATTTTGAAAAAATTTTCTTTTGTTATCAAATTTTCGGAAATTTTTCAAAATTTTAATTTTTTTTCGATTTTTGAATTTTTAGAATTTTTCAGTTTTCACAGTTCTTACTATTATGAAAAAAATTTCTTTTGTTCGGAAATTTTCCGAAATTTTAAATTTTTTCGATTTTTGAATTTAGGGAATTTTAGCATTTTTCTTGATATTTTTAATTCAACGAAAATTACAATTTTCCAATTTTGGCGATTTCTTTATTTAAAGATCTTTGTGAATTTGTCGATTTTACAGTTATTACTATTTTGAAAAAATTTTCTTTTGTTATCAAATTTTCGGAAATTTTTCAAAATTTTAATTCTCTTTCGATTTTTGAATTTTTCGAATTTTTTAATTTTTCTCGACTTTTTCATTTCAACAAAAATTAAAATTTTCCAATTTTGTAGATTTCTTAATTTAGAGAACTTTGCGATTTTACAGTTTTTACAATTTTGAAAATATTTAATTTTTTTATCTAATTTCGGAAATTTTCCGAAATCTTAAATTTTTTCGACTTTTGAATTTTGGGAATTTTTGCATTTTTCTTGATATTTTTATTCAACAAATTTTACAGTTCTCCAATTTTGTCGATTTCTTAATTTGGAGAACTTTGTGATTTTACAGTTTTTACAGTCCTTACTATTTTGAAAAAATTTAATTTTTTTATCATATTTCGGAAATTTTCCGAAATTTTTAATTTTTTTCGATTTTTAGAATTTTCGCATTTTTCTCGATTTTTTCATTTCAACAAAAATTACAATTTTCAAATTTTTTAGATTTCTTAATTTAGAGAATTTTGTGATTTTGTCGATTTAACAGTTTTTACTATTTTGAAAAATTTTTCTTTTATTATCAAATTTCGGAAATTTTAAATTTTTTCGATTTTTGAATTTTGGGAATTTTTGCATTTTTCTTGATATTTTTATTCAACAAATTTTACAGTTCTCCAATTTTGTCGATTTATTTATTTATAGAGCTTTGCGATTTTTAAGTTTTTACAGTTTTTACTATTTTGAACATATTTAATTTTTTTTATCAAATTTCGGATATTTTCCGAAATTTTAAATTTTGTCGATTGTTCAATTTTTAGAATTTTCGCATTTTTCTCGATTTTTTTATTTCAACAAAAATTACAATTTTCCAATTTTGTAGATTTCTTAATTTAGAGAACATTGCGATTTAACAGTTTTCACAGTTTTTACTATTTTGAAAAAAATTTCTTTTGTTCGGAAATTTTCCGAAATTTAAAATTTTTTCGATTTTTGAATTTAGGGAATTTGATCATTTTTCTTGATATTTTTAATTCAACAAAAATTACAATTTTTCAATTTTGTAGTTTTCTTAATTTAGAGAGCTTTGCGATTTTACAGTTTTCACAGTTTTTACTATTTTGAAAAAAATTTTCTTTGTTATCAAATTTCGGAAATTTTAAATTTTTTAGGTTTTTGAATTTAGGGAATTTTAGCATTTTTCTTGATATTTTTAATTCAACAAAAGTTACAATTTTCCAATTTTGGCGATTTCTTTATTTAAAGAGCTTTGCGATTTTAAAGTTTTCACAGTTTTTACAATTTTGAAAAAATGTAATTTTTCTTATCAAATTTGGGAAATTTTCCGAAATTTTAAATTTTGTCGATTTAGAAGTTTCAGAAATCTTTGAATTTTTCTCGATTTTTTTATTCAACAAATTTTACAGTTTTCCAATTTTGGCGATTTCTTTATTTAAAGATCTTTGTGAATTTGTCGATTTTACAGTTATTACTATTTTGAAAAAATTTTCTTTTGTTATCAAATTTTCGGAAATTTTTCAAAATTTTAATTTTTTTTCGATTTTTGAATTTTTAGAATTTTTTAATTTTTCTCGATTTTTTCATTTCAACAAAAATTAAAATTTTCCAAATTTGTAGATTTCTTAATTTAGAGAACTTTGCGATTTTACAGTTTTTACAGTTTTTACAAATTTGAAAATATTTAATTTTTTTATCAAATTTTCGGAAATTTTCCGAAATCTTAAATTTTTTCGACTTTTGAATTTTGGGAATTTTTGCATTTTTCTTGATATTTTTATTCAACAAATTTTACAGTTCTCCAATTTTGTCGATTTCTTAATTTGGAGAACTTTGTGATTTTACAGTTTAAACAGTTTTTACTATTTGGAAAAAAATTCCTTTTTTTTATCAAGTTTCGGAATTTTAAGAAATTCTAAATTTTTTTGATTTTTGAATTTTTAGAATTTTCGCATTTTTTTCGATTTTTTCATTTCAACAAAAATTACAATTTTCCAATTTTGTAGATTTCTTAATTTAGAGAACTTTGCGATATTACAGTTTTCACAGTTCTTACTATTTTGAAAAAAATTTCTTTTGTTCGGAAATTTTCCGAAATTTAAAATTTTTTCGATTTTTGAATTTAGGGAATTTTAGCATTTTTCTTGATATTTTTAATTCAACGAAAATTACAATTTTCCAATTTTGGCGATTTCTTTATTTAAAGATCTTTGTGAATTTGTCGATTTTACAGTTATTACTATTGTGAAAAAATTTTTTTTTGTTATCAAATTTTCGGAAATTTTTCAAAATTTTAATTTTTTTTCGATTTTTGAATTTTTCGAATTTTTTAATTTTTCTCGATTTTTTCATTTCAACAAAAATTAAAATTTTCCAATTTTGTAGATTTCTTAATTTAGAGAACTTTGCGATTTTACAGTTTTTACAGTTTTTACAATTTTGAAAATATTTAATTTTTTTATCTAATTTCGGAAATTTTCCGAAATCTTAAATTTTTTCGACTTTTGAATTTTGGGAATTTTTGCATTTTTCTTGATATTTTTATTCAACAAATTTTACAGTTCTCCAATTTTGTCGATTTCTTAATTTGGAGAACTTTGTGATTTTACTGTTTAAACAGTTTTTACTATTTGGAAAAAAATTCCTTTTTTTATCAAGTTTCGGAATTTTAAGAAATTCTAAATTTTTTTGATTTTTGGATTTTTAGAATTTTCGCATTTTTTTCGATTTTTTTATTTCAACAAAAATTACAATTTTCCAATTTTGTAGATTTCTAAATTAAGAGAAGTTTGTGATTTTGTCGATTATACAGATTTTATTATTTTGAAGAAGGTGTCTTCTTTATTCAATTTCGGAAATTATCCGAAATTTTAAAATTTTCCGATTTTTGAATTTCTTAAATTTTTGAATTTTTCTCGATTTTTTCATTTCAACAAAATTTACAATATTCAAATTTTGTATATTTCTTAATTTAAAAAGCTTTGCGATTTTTAAGTTTTCACAGTTTTTACTATTTTGAAAAAAATTTCTCTTGTTATCAAATTTCGGAAATTTTCCGAAATTTTAAATTTTTTCTATTTTTTAATATAGGGAATTTTAGCATTTTCTTGATATTTTTAATTCATTAAAAATTACAATTTTCCAATTTTGGCGATTTCTTTATTTAAAGAGCTTTGCGATTTTAAAGTTTTCACAGTTTTTACAATTTTAAAAAAATTTTCTTTTGTTATCAAAATTCGGAATTTTTCCGAAATTTTAAATTTTGTCGATTTAAAAGTTTCAGAAATCTTTGAATTTTTCTCGATTTTTTTATTCAACAAATTTTACAGTTTTCCAATTTTGTCGATTTCTTAATTTGGAGAACTTTGTGATTTTACAGTTTTTACAGTTTTTACTATTTGGAAAAAATTTCCTTTTTTTTATAAAATTTTCGGAAATTTTGCAAAATTTTACCTTTTTTCGATTTTTGAATTTTTAGAATTTTTGCATTTTTCTCGATTTTTTCATTTCAACAAAAAATACAATTTTCCAATTTTGTAGATTTCTTAATTTTGAGAACATTGCGATTTTACAGTTTTCACAGTTTTTACTATTTTGAAAAAAATTTCTTTTGTTCGGAAATTTTCCGAAATTTAAAATTTTTTCGATTTTTGAATTTAGGGAATTTTAGCATTTTTCTTGATATTTTTAATTCAACAAAAATTACAATTTTTCAATTTTGTAGATTTCTTAATTTAGAGAACTTTGCGATTTTACAGTTTTCACAGTTTTTACTATTTTGAAAAAAATTTTTTTTGTTATCAAATTTCGGAAATTTTAAATTTTTTTGGTTTTTGAATTTAGGGAATTTTAGCTTTTTTCTTGATATTTTTAATTCAACAAAAGTTACAATTTTCCAATTTTGGCGATTTCTTTATTTAAAGAGCTTTGCGCTTTTAAAGTTTTCACAGTCTTTACTATTTTGAAAAAATTTAATTTTTTTCATCAAATTTCGCAAATTTTCCGAAATTTTAAATTTTTTCTATTTTTTAATATAGGGAATCTTAGCATTTTTCTTGATATTTTTAACTCAACAAAAATTACAATTTTCCAATTTTGGCGATTTCTTTATTTAAAGAACTTTGCGATTTTTAAGTTTTCACAGTCTTTACTATTTTGAAAAATGTAATATTTTTATCAAATTTCGGAAATTTTCCGAAATTTTAAATTATGTCGATTGTTGAATTTTAAGAATCTTGCATTTTTCCCAATTTTTTTTATTATTAACAAAATTTACAATATTCAAATTTTGTCCATTTCTTTATTTAGGGAACTTTGCGATTTTACAGTTTTAACAATTTTGGAAAAATTTTTCTTTTATATGGAATTTCGGAAAGTTTCCGAAATTTTAAATTTTTTTTTATTTTTGAACTTTTGAAATTTTCTCGATTTTTTCATTTCAACAAAATTTACAATATTCCAATTTTGTATATTTCTTAATTTAAAAAACTTTGCGATTTTTCAGATTTAACAGTTTTTACTATGTTGAAAAAAATTTCTTTTGTTTTCAAATTTGGGAAATTTTCCGAAATTTTAAATTTCTTTGATTTTTAAATTTAGGGAGTTTTAGCATTTTTCTTGATATTTTAAATTCAACAAAAATTACAATTTTCCAATTTTGGCGATTTTTTAATTTAGAGAACTTCGTGATTTTACAGTTTAAACAGTTTCTACTATTTTGAAAAAATTTCCTTTTTTTTATCAAGTTTCGGAAATTTTAAGAAATATTAAATTTTTTCGATTTTGGAATTTCTTGAATTTTCGCATTTTTCTCGATTTTTTCATTTCAACAAAAATTACAATTTTGTAGATTTCTTAATTGAGAGAACTTCGCAATTTAACAGCTTTCACAGTTTTTACTACTTTGAAAAACATTAATTTTTTTTGTCTAATTTCGGAAATTTTCCGAAATCTTAAATTTTTTCGATTTTTGAATTTTGGGAATTTTTGCATTTTTCTTGATATTTTTTATTCAACAAATTTTACAATTTGTTATCGATTTCTAAATTTAGAGAAGTTTGTGATTTTGTCGATTATACAGTTTTTACTATTTTGAAGAAAGTGTCTTCTTTATTAAATTTCGGAAATTTTCCGAAATTTTAAATTTTTCCGATTTTTGAATTTCTTAATTTTTCAATTTTTCTCGATTTTTTCAGTTCAACAAAATTTACAATATTCCAATTTTGTATATTTCTTAATTTAAAAAACTTTGCGCTTTTAAAGTTTTCACAGTCTTTACTATTTTGAAAAAATTTAATTTTTTTCATCAAATTTCGCAAATTTTCCGAAATTTTAAATTTTTTCTATTTTTTAATATAGGGAATCTTAGCATTTTTCTTGATATTTTTAACTCAACAAAAATTACAATTTTCCAATTTTGGCGATTTCTTTATTTAAAGAACTTTGCGATTTTTAAGTTTTCACAGTCTTTACTATTTTGAAAAATGTAATATTTTTATCAAATTTCGGAAATTTTCCGAAATTTTAAATTATGTCGATTGTTGAATTTTAAGAATCTTGCATTTTTCCCAATTTTTTTTATTATTAACAAAATTTACAATATTCAAATTTTGTCCATTTCTTTATTTAGGGAACTTTGCGATTTTACAGTTTTAACAATTTTGGAAAAATTTTTCTTTTATATGGAATTTCGGAAAGTTTCCGAAATTTTAAATTTTTTTTTATTTTTGAACTTTTGAAATTTTCTCGATTTTTTCATTTCAACAAAATTTACAATATTCCAATTTTGTATATTTCTTAATTTAAAAAACTTTGCGATTTTTCAGATTTAACAGTTTTTACTATGTTGAAAAAAATTTCTTTTGTTATCAAATTTCGGAAATTTTCCGAAATTTTAAATTTGTTAGATTTTTGAATTTAAGGAATTTTAGCATTTTTCATGATATTTTTAATTCAAGAAAAATTACAATTTTCCAACCTTGGCGATTTCTTTATTAAAAGAGCTTTGCGATTTATAAGTTTTCACAATCTTTACTATTTTGAAAAAATTGAATTTTTGTATCAAATTTCGGAAATTTTCCGAAATTTTAAATTTTGTCGATTGTTGAATTTTAGGAATTTTGGCATTTTTCTCAATTTTTTCATTTTTAACAAAATTTACAATATTCGAATTTTGTCCATTTCTTTATTTAGGGAACTTTGCGATTTTACAGTTTTTACAGTTTTTACAATTTTGGAAAAATGTTATTTTTTATCGAATTTCGGAAAGTTTCCGAAATTTTTAATTTTTTTGATTTTTTAATTTTTAGAATTTTTTAATTTTTCTCGATTTTTTCATTTCAACAAAAATTACAATTTTCCAATTTTGTAGATTTCTTAATTAAGAGAACTTTGCGATTTTACAGTTTTCACAGTTTTTACTATTTTGAAAAAATTAAATTTTTTTATCTAATTTCGGAAATTTTCCGAAATCTTAATTTTTTTCGACATTTGATTTTGGGAATTTTTGAATTTTTCTTGATATTCAACAAATTTTACAGTTCTCCAATTTTGTCGATTTCTTAATTTGGAGAACATCGTGATTTTACAGTTTAAACAGTTTCTACTATTTTGAAAAAATTTCTATTTTCTATCAAGTTTCGGAAATTTTAAGAAATTTTAAATTTTTTCGATTTTGAATTTTTGCATTTTTCTCGATTTTTTCATTTCAACAAAAATAACAATTTCCCAATTTTGTAGATTGCTTAATTTAGAGAACCTTGCGATTTTACAGTTTTCACAGTTTTTACTATTTTGAAAAAATTTAATTTTTTTATCGAATTTCGGAAATTTTCAGAAATTTTAAATTTTGTCGATGGTTGAATTTTAGGAGTTTTTGCATTTTTCTCGATTTTCGTATTTTTAACAAAATTTACAATATTTAAATTTTGTCCATTTCTTTATTTAGGGAACTTTGCGATTTTACAGTTTTCACAGTTTTTACTATTTTGAAAAAAATTTCTTTTGATATCAAATTTCGAAAATTTTTGGAAATTTTAAATTTTTTTCGATTTTTGAATTTAGGGAATTTTAGCATTTATCTTCATATTTTTAATTCAACAAAAATTACAATTTTCCAATTTTGGCGATTTCTTTATTAAAAGAGCTTTGCGATTTTTAAGTTTTCACAGTCTTTACTATTTGGAAAAAATTTAATTTTCTTATCAAATTTCGGAAATTTTCCGAAATTTTAAAGTTTGTCGATTGTAGAATTTTAGGAACTTTTGCATTTTTCTCAATTTTTTTATTTTAAAAAAAATTTACAATATTTAAATTTTGTCCATTTCTTTATTTAGGGAACTTTGCGATTTTACAGTTTTCACAGTTTTTACTATTTTGAAAAAAATTTCTTTTGTTATCAAATTTCGAAAATTTTTGGAAATTTTAAATTTTTTTCGATTTTTGAATTTAGGGAATTTTAGCATTTTTCTTGATATTTTTAATTCAACAAAAATTACAATTTTCCAATTTTGGCGATTTCTTTATTAAAAGAGCTTTGCGATTTTTAAGTTTTCACAGTCTTTACTATTTGGAAAAAATTTAATTTTCTTATCAAATTTCGGAAATTTTCCGAAATTTTAAAGTTTGTCGATTGTAGAATTTTAGGAACTTTTGCATTTTTCTCAATTTTTTTATTTTTAAAAAAATTTACAAAATATTCAAATTTTGTCCATTTCTTTATTTAGGGAACTTTGCGATTTTACAGTTTTCACAGTTTTTACAATTTTGGAAAAATTTTCATTTTTTATCGAATTTCGGAAAGTGTCCGAAATTTTAAATTTTTTTTTATTTTTGAATTTTTAGAATTTTTCCATTTTTCTCGATATTTTCATTTCAACAAAAATTCAAATTTTCCAATTTTTTAGATTTCTTAATTCAGAGAACTTTGTGATTTTGTCGATTATACAGTTTTTACTATTTTGGAGAAAGTGTCTTCATTATTCAATTTCGGAAATTTTCCGAAATTTTAAATTTTTCCGATTTTTGAATTTATTAAATTTTTGAATTTTTCTCGATTTTTTCATTTCATTAAATTTAACAATATTCCAATTTTGCAAATTTCTTTATTTAAAAAACTTTGCGATATTTTAGTTTTCACAGTTTTTACTATTTTGAAAAAAATTTCTTTTGTTATCAAAATTCGGAATCTTTTTCGAAATTTTAAAATTTTGTCGATTTAAAAGTTTTAGAAATTGTTGAAATTTTCTTGATTTTTTCATTTCAACAAAAATTACAATTTTCCAGTTTTTTAGATTTCTTAATTTAGAGAACTTTGTGATTTTGTCGATTTTACAGTTTTTACTTTTTTGAAAAAATTTTATTTTTTTATCAAATTTTCGGAAATTTTGCTAAATTTTAACTTTTTTCGATTTTTGAATTTTTAGAATTTTCGCATTTTTCTCGAATTTTTCATTTTAACAAAAATTACAATTTTGTATATTTCTTAATTTAGAGAACTTTGCGATTTTACAGTTTTCACAGTTTTTACTATTTTGAAAAAAATTTCTTTTGTTATCAAATTTTCCGAAATTTTAAATTTTGTTGATTGTTGAATTTTAGGAATTTTTGCATTTTTCTCATTTTTTTTTTTTATAACAAAAATTACAATATTCAAATTTTGTCCATTTCTTTATTTAGGGAACTTTGCGATTTTACAGTTTTCACAGTTTTTACAATTTTGGAAAAACTTTCTTTTCTATCAAATTTCGGAAAATTTCCGAAATTTTTAATTTTTTTTTGATTTTTTAATTTTTAGAATTTTTGAATTTTTCTCGATTTTTTCATTTCAACAAAAATTACAATTTTCCAATTTTGTAGATTTCTAAATTAAGAGAAGTTTGTGATTTTGTCGATTTAACAGTTTTTACTATTTTGAAAAAAATTCTTTTGTTATCAAATTACGGAAATTTTTAAATTTTTTAGATTTTTGAATTTAGGGAATTTTAGTATTTTTCTTGATATTTTTAATTCAACAAAAATTACAATTTTCCAATTTTTCAGATTTCTTAATTTAGAGAATTTTGTGATTTTGTCGATTTAACAGTTTTTACTATTTTGAAAAAAGTTTCTTTTTTTATCATATTTCGGAAATTTTCGGAAATTTTAAATTTTTTCGATTTTTGAATTTTAGGAATTTTTGCATTTATCTCAATTTTTTAATTTTAACAAAATTTACAATATTCAAATTTTGTCCATTTCCTGATTTAGAGAACTTTGCGATTTTTAAGTTTTCACAGTTTTTACAATTTTGAAAAAATTTAATTTTTTTATCAAATTTCGGAAATTTTTCGAAATTTTAAATTTTGTCGATTGTTGAATTTTAGGAATTTTTGCATTTATCTCAATTTTTTTATTTTTTACAAAATTTACAGTATTCATATTTTGTCCATTTCTTTATTTAGGGAAGTTTGCGACTTTACAGTTTTCACAGTTTTTACTATTTTGAAAAAATTTTCTTTTTTTATCATATTCGGAAATTTTCCGAAATTTTAAATTTTGTCGATTGTTGAATTTTAGGAATTTTTGCATTTATCTCAATTTTTTTATTTTAACAAAATTTACAATATTCAAATTTTGTCCATTTCTTAATTTAGAGAACTTTGCGATATTTAAGTTTTCACAGTGTTTACTATTTTAAAAAAATTTTCTTTTGCTTCGAATTTCGGAAAGTTTCCAAAATTTTTAATTTTTTTTTATTTTTGAATTTTTAGAATTTTTGCATTTTTCTCGATTTTTTCATTTCAACAAAAATTACAATTTTCCAATTTTGTAGATTTCTTAGTTAAGAGAAGTTTGAGATTTTATCGATTATACAGTTTTTACTATTTTGGAGAAAGGTCTTCTTTATTCAATTTCGGAAATTTTCCGAAATTTTAAATTTTTCCGATTTTTGAATTTTTTAAATTTTTGAAAATTTCTCGATTTTTTAATTTCAACAAAATTTACAATATTCCAATTTTGTATATTTCTTAATTTAAAAAACTTTGCGATTTTTCAGATTTAACAGTTTTTACTATTTTGAAAAAAATTTCTTTTGTTATCAAATTTCGAAAATTTTCCGAAATTTTAAATTTTTTCTATTTTTTAATATAGCGAATTTTAGCATTTTTCTTGATATTTTTAATTCAACAAAAATTACATTTTTCCAATTTTGGCGATTTCTTTATTTAAAGAGCTTTGTGATTTTTAAGTTTTTACAGTTTTTACAATTTTGAAAAAATTTTCTTTTGTTATCAAAATTCAGAGTTTTTCCGAAATTTTAAATTTTGTCGATTTAAAAGGTTCAGAAATTTTTGCATTTTTCTCGATTTTTTTATTCAACAAATTTTACAGTTTTCCAATTTTGTCGATTTCTTAATTTGGAAAACTTTGTGATTTAACAGTTTAAACAGTTTTTACTATTTGGAAAAAATTTCCTTTTTTTTATAAAATTTTCGGAAATTTTGCAAAATTTTACCTTTTTTCGATTTTTGAATTTTTAGAATTTTCGCATTTTTCTCGATTTTTTCATTTCAACAAAAATTACAATTTTCCAATTTTGTAGATTTCTTAATTTTGAGAACATTGCGATTTTACAGTTTTCACAGTTTTTACTATTTTGAAAAAAATTTCTTTTGTTCGGAAATTTTCCGAAATTTAAAATTTTTTCGATTTTGGAATTTAGGAAATTTTATCATTTTTCTTGATATTTTTAATTCAACAAAAATTACAATTTTTCAATTTTGTAGTTTTCTTAATTTAGAGAACTTTGCGATTTTACAGTTTTCACAGTTTTTACTATATTGATAAAAAATTTCTTTTGTTATAAAATTTTTTGATATTTTAAATTTTTTAGGTTTTTGAATTTAGGGAATTTTAGCATTTTTCTTGATAATTTTAATTCAACAAAAGTTACAATTTTCCAATTTTGGCGATTTCTTTATTTAAAGAGCTTTGCGATTTGAAAGTTTTCACAGTCTTTACTATTTTGAAAAAATTAAATTTTTGTTATCAAATTTCGGAAATTTTCCGAAATTTTAAATTTTGTCGATTTAAAAGTTTCAGAAATCTTTGAATTTTTCTCGATTTTTTTATTCAACAAATTTTACAGTTTTCCAATTTTGGCGATTTCTTTATTTAAAGATCTTTGTGAATTTGTCGATTTTACAGTTATTACTATTTTGAAAAAATTTTCTTTTGTTATCAAAATTCGGAATTTTTCCGAAATTTTAAATTTTGTCAATTTAAAAGGTTCAGAAATTTTTGCATTTTTCTCGATTTTTTCATTTCAAAAAAATTTACAATATTCCAATTTTGCAGATTTCTTTATTTAAAGAGCTTTGCAATTTTGAAGTTTTTACAGTCTTTACTATTTTGAAAATATTTAATTTTTTTACAACAGTTTTTACTATTTTAAAAAAATTTGCTTTTTTTTTAACAAGTTTCGGAAATTTTCCAAAATTTTAAATGTTGTCGATTGTTGAATTTTAAGAATATTAGCATTTTTCCCGATTTTTTTATTTTTAAAAATTTAATTTTTTTATTTAATTTCGGAAATTTTTCAAAATTTTAATTTTTTTTCGATTTTTGAATTTTTAGAATTTTTTAATTTTTCTCGATTTTTTCATTTCAACAAAAATTAAAATTTTCCAATTTTGTAGATTTCTTAATTTAGAGAACTTTGCGATTTTACAGTTTTTACAATTTTGAAAATATTTAATTTTTTTATCTAATTTCGGAAATTTTCCGAAATCTTAAATTTTTTCGACTTTTGAATTTTGGGAATTTTTGCATTTTTCTTGATATTTTTATTCAACAAATTTTACAGTTCTCCAATTTTGTCGATTTCTTAATTTGGAGAACTTTGTGATTTTACAGTTTAAACAGTTTTACTATTTGGAAAAAAATTCCTTTTTTTTATCAAGTTTCGGAATTTTAAGAAATTCTAAATTTTTTTGATTTTTGAATTTTTAGAATTTTCGAATTTTTTTCGATTTTTTCATTTCAACAAAAATTACAATTTTCCAATTTTGTAGATTTCTTAATTTAGAGAACTTTGCGATATTACAGTTTTCACAGTTCTTACTATTTTGAAAAAAATTTCTTTTGTTCGGAAATTTTCCGAAATTTAAAATTTTTTCGATTTTTGAATTTAGGGAATTTTAGCATTTTTCTTGATATTTTTACTCAACAATTTTAACAGTTCTCCAATTTTGTCGATTTCTTAATTTGGAGAACTTTGTGATTTTACAGTTTAAACAGTTTTTACTATTTTAAATAAATTTGCTTTTTTTTTAACAAGTTTCGGAAATTTTCAAAAATTTTAAATGTTGTCGATTGTTGAATTTTAGGAATATTAGCATTTTTCCCGATTTTTTTATTTTTAAAAATTTAATTTTTTTATCTAATTTCGGAAATTTTCCGAAATCTTAAATTTTTTCGATTTTTGAATTTAGGGAATTTTAGCATTTTTCTCGGTTTTTTTCATTTCAACAAAAATTACAATTTTCCAATTTTGTAGATTTCTTAATTTAGAGAACTTTGCGATTTTACAGTTTTCACAGTTTTTACTATATTGAAAAAATTTCTTTTGTTATAAAATTTTTTGATATTTTAAATTTTTTAGGTTTTTGAATTTAGGGAATTTTAGCATTTTTCTTGATAATTTTAATTCAACAAAAGTTACAATTTTCCAATTTTGGCGATTTCTTTATTTAAAGATCTTTGTAATTTTGAAGTTTTTACAGTCTTTACTATTTTGAAAATATTTAATTTTTTTTATCTAATTTCGGAAATTTTCCGAAATCTTAAATTGTTTCGACTTTTGAATTTTGGCAATTTTTGCATTTTTCTTGATATTTTTATTCAACAAAAATTACAATTTTCCAATTTTGGCGATTTCTTTATTTAAAGATCTTTGTGAATTTGTCGATTTTACAGTTATTACTATTTTGAAAAAATTTTCTTTTGTTATCAAATTTTCGGAAATTTTTCAAAATTTTAATTTTTTTTCGATTTTTGAATTTTTAGAATTTTTTAATTTTTCTCGATTTTTTCATTTCAACAAAAATTAAAATTTTCCAATTTTGTAGATTTCTTAATTTAGAGAACTTTGCGATTTTACAGTTTTTACAGTTTTTACAATTTTGAAAATATTTAATTTTTTTATCAAATTTTCGGAAATTTTGCAAAATTTTAACTTTTTTCGATTTTTGAATTTTTAGAATTTTAGCATTTTTCTCGGTTTTTTTCATTTCAACAAAAATTACAATTTTCCAATTTTGTAGATTTCTTAATTTAGAGAGCTTTGCGATTTGAAAGTTTTCACAGTCTTCACTATTTTGAAAAAATTTAATTTTTTTTATCAAATTTCGGAAATTTTCCGAAATTTTAAATTTTTTTCGATTGTTGAATTTTAGAAATATTTGCATTTTTCTCGATTTTTGTATTTTTAACAAAATTTACAATATTCAAATTTTGTCTGATTCTTTATTTAGGGAACTTTGCGATTTATTAGTTTTCACAGTTTTTACAATTTTGGCAAAATGTTCTTTTTTATCGAATTTCGGAAAGTTTCCGAAACTTTTAATTTTTTTTTATTTTTGAATTTTTTGAATTTTGCATTTTTCTCGATTTTTTCATTTCAGCAAAAATTACAATTTTCCAATTTTGTAGATTTCTAAGTCAAGAGAGGTTTGAGATTTTATCGATTATACAGTTTTTACTATTTTGGAGAAAGTGTCTTCTTTATTCAATTTCGGAAATTTTCCGAAATTTTAAATTTTTCCGATTTTTGAATTTCTTAAATTTTTCAATTTTTCTCGATTTTTTCATTTCAACAAAAATTACAATTTTCCAATTTTGGCGATTTCTTTATTTAAAGAACTTTGCGATTTTTAAGTTTTTACAGTCTTTACTATTTTGAAAAATGTAATATTTTTATCAAATTTCGGAAAATTTCCGAAATTTTAAATTATGTCGATTGTTGAATTTTAAGAATCTTGCATTTTTCCCAATTTTTTTTATTATTAACAAAATTTACAATATTCAAATTTTGTCCATTTCTTTATTTAGGGAACTTTGCGATTTTACAGTTTTCACAGTTTTAACAATTTTGGAAAAATTTTTCTTTTATATGGAATTTCGGAAAGTTTCCGAAATTTTAAATTTTTTTTTTTTTTTTGAACTTTTGAAATTTTCCGAAATTTTAAATTTCTTTGATTTTTAAATTTAGGGAGTTTTAGCATTTTTCTTGATATTTTAAATTCAACAAAAATTACAATTTTCCAATTTTGGCGATTTCTTAATTTGGAGAACTTCGTGATTTTACAGTTTAAACAGTTTCTACTATTTTGAAAAAATTTCCTTTTTTTTATCAAGTTTCGGAAATTTTAAGAAATTTTAAATTTTTTAGATTTTTGAATTTCTTGAATTTTCGCATTTTTCTCGATTTTTTTATTTCAACAAAAATTACAATTTTGTAGATTTCTTAATTGCGAGAACTTCGCAATTTAACAGCTTTCACAGTTTTTACTACTTTGAAAAACATTAATTTTTTTATCTAATTTCGGAAATTTTCCGAAATCTTAAATTTTTTCGATTTTTGAATTTTGGGAATTTTTGCATTTTTCTTGATATTTTTTATTCAACAAATTTTACAATTTGTTATCGATTT
This sequence comes from Drosophila immigrans, assembly GCA_963583835.1. Taxonomy (NCBI): domain Eukaryota; kingdom Metazoa; phylum Arthropoda; class Insecta; order Diptera; family Drosophilidae; genus Drosophila; species Drosophila immigrans. Next base: position 224,509 of record CAUZWO010000098.1, on the reverse strand, counting down.
CTAAATTTAGAGAAGTTTGTGATTTTGTCGATTATACAGTTTTTACTATTTTGAAGAAAGTGTCTTCTTTATTAAATTTCGGAAATTTTCCGAAATTTTAAATTTTTCCGATTTTTGAATTTCTTAAATTTTTCAATTTTTCTCGATTTTTTCAGTTCAACAAAATTTACAATATTCCAATTTTGTATATTTCTTAATTTAAAAAACTTTGCGACTTTTCAGTTTTCTCAGTTTTTACTATTTTGAACAAAATTTCTTTTGTTATCAAATTTCGGAAATTTTCCGAAATTTTAAATTTGTTAGATTTTTGAATTTAGGGAATTTTAGCATTTTTCATGATATTTTTAATTCAAGAAAAATTACAATTTTCCAACCTTGGCGATTTCTTTATTAAAAGAGCTTTGCGATTTATAAGTTTTCACAATCATTACTATTTTGAAAAAATTGAATTTTTGTATCAAATTTCGGAAATTTTCTGAAATTTTAAATTTTGTCGATTGTTGAATTTTAGGAATTTTGGCATTTTTCTCAATTTTTTCATTTTTAACAAAATTTACAATATTCAAATTTTGTCCATTTCTTTATTTAGGGAACTTTGCGATTTTACAGTTTTTACAGTTTTTACAATTTTGGAAAAATGTTATTTATTATCGAATTTCGGAAAGTTTCCGAAATTTTTAATTTTTTTGATTTTTTAATTTTTAGAATTTTTGCAATTTATTCGATTTTTTCATTTCAACAAAAATTACATTTTCTAATTTTGTAGATTTCTAAGTAAAGAGAAGTTTGTGATTTTGTCGATTATACAGTTTTTACTATTTTGGAGAAAGTGTCTTCATTATTCAATTTCGGAAATTTTCCGAAATTTTAAATTTTTCCGATTTTTGAATTTATTAAATTTTTGAATTTTTCTCGATTTTTTCATTTCATTAAAATTAACAATATTCCAATTTTGCAAATTTCTTTATTTAAAAAACTTTGCGATTTTTTAGTTTTCACAGTTTTTACTATTTTGAAAAAAATTTCTTTTGTTATCAAATTTCGAAAATGTTCCGATATTTTAAATTTTTTTTCGATTTTTGAATAAAGGGAATTTTAGCATTTTATTTGATATTTTTAATTCAACAAAAATTACAATTTCCAATTTCGGCGATTTCTTTATTTAAAGAGCTTTGCGATTTTTAAGTTTTCACAGTTTTTACAATTTTGAAAAAATTTTCTTTTGTTATCAAAATTCGGAATTTTTCCGAAATTTTAAATTTTGTCAATTTAAAAGTTTCAGAAATTTTTGCATTTTTCTCGATTTTTTCATTTCAACAAAATTTACAATATTTCAATTTTATAGATTTCTTTATTTAAAGAGCTTTGCAATTTTGAAGTTTTCACAGTCTTTACTATTTTGACAAAATTTAATTTTTTTATAAATGTTGTCGATTGTTGAATTTTAGGAATTTTTGCATTTTTCTCGTTTTTTTTTATTTTTAACAAAATTTACAATATTTAAATTTTGTCCATTTCTTTATTTATGGAACTTTGCGATTTTACAGTTTTCGCAGTTTTTACAATTTTGTAAAAATTTTCTTTTTTTATCGAATTTCGGAAAATTTTCGAAATGTTTAATTTTTTTCGATTTTTAAATTTTTAGAATTTTTTAATTTTTCTCGATTTTTTCATTTCAACAAAAATTACAATTTTCCAATTTTGGCGATTTCTTTATTTAAAGAGCTTTGCGCTTTTAAAGTTTTCACAGTCTTTACTATTTTGAAAAAATTTAATTTTTTTCATCAAATTTCGCAAATTTTCCGAAATTTTAAATTTTTTTTATTTTTTAATATAGGGAATCTTAGCATTTTTCTTGATATTTTTAATTCAACAAAAGTTACAATTTTCCAATTTTGCCGATTTCTTTATTTAAAGAGCTTTGCGCTTTTAAAGTTTTCACAGTCTTTACTATTTTGAAAAAATTTAATTTTTTTCATCAAATTTCGCAAATTTTCCGAAATTTTAAATTTTTTCTATTTTTTAATATAGGGAATCTTAGCATTTTTCTTGATATTTTTAATTCAACAAAAGTTACAATTTTCCAATTTTGGCGATTTCTTTATTTAAAGAACTTTGCGATTTTTAGTTTTCACAGTCTTTACTATTTTGAAAAATGTAATATTTTTATCAAATTTCGGAAATTTTCCGAAATTTTAAATTATGTCGATTGTTGAATTTTAAGAATCTTGCATTTTTCCCAATTTTTTTTATTATTAACAAAATTTACAATATTCAAATTTTGTCCATTTCTTTATTTAGGGAACTTTGCGATTTTACAGTTTTCACAGTTTTAACAATTTCGGAAAAATTTTTCTTTTATATAGAATTTCGGAAAGTTTCCGAAATTTTAAATTTTTTTTTATTTTTTAACTTTTGAAATTTTCTCGATTTTTTCATTTCAACAAAATTTACAATATTCCAATTTTGTATATTTCTTAATTTAAAAAACTTTGCGATTTTTCAGATTTAACAGTTTTTACTATGTTGAAAAAAATTTCTTTTGTTTTCAAATTTCGGAAATTTTCCGAAATTTTAAATTTCTTTGATTTTTAAATTTAGGGAGTTTTAGCATTTTTCTTGATATTTTAAATTCAACAAAAATTACAATTTTCCAATTTTGGCGATTTCTTAATTTGGAGAACTTCGTGATTTTACAGTTTAAACAGTTTCTACTATTTTGAAAAAATTTCCTTTTTTTTATCAAGTTTCGGAAATTTTAAGAAATTTTAAATTTTTTCGATTTTTGAATTTCTTGAATTTTCGCATTTTTCTCGATTTTTTCATTTCAACAAAAATTACAATTTTGTAGATTTCTTAATTGAGAGAACTTCGCAATTTAACAGCTTTCACAGTTTTTACTACTTTGAAAAACATTAATTTTTTTTATCTAATTTCGGAAATTTTCCGAAATCTTAAATTTTTTCGATTTTTGAATTTTGGGAATTTTTGCATTTTTCTTGATATTTTTTATGTAACAAATTTTACAATTTTTTATCGATTTCTAAATTTAGAGAAGTTTGTGATTTTGTCGATTATACAGTTTTTACTATTTTGAAGAAAGTGTCTTCTTTATTAAATTTCGGAAATTTTCCGAAATTTTAAATTTTTCCGATTTTTTAATATAGGGAATTTTAGCATTTTTCATGATATTTTTAATTCAACAAAAGTTACAATTTTCCAATTTTGCCGATTTCTTTATTTAAAGAGCTTTGCGCTTTTAAAGTTTTCACAGTCTTTACTATTTTGAAAAAATTTAATTTTTTTCATCAAATTTCGCAAATTTTCCGAAATTTTAAATTTATTCTATTTTTTAATATAGGGAATCTTAGCATTTTTCTTGATATTTTTAATTCAACAAAAGTTACAATTTTCCAATTTTGGCGATTTCTTTATTTAAAGAGCTTTGCGCTTTTAAAGTTTTCACAGTCTTTACTATTTTGAAAAAATTTAATTTTTTTCATCAAATTTCGCAAATTTTCCGAAATTTTAAATTTTTTCTATTTTTTAATATAGGGAATCTTAGCATTTTTCTTGATATTTTTAATTCAACAAAAGTTACAATTTTCCAATTTTGCCGATTTCTTTATTTAAAGAGCTTTGCGCTTTTAAAGTTTTCACAGTCTTTACTATTTTGAAAAAATTTAATTTTTTTCATCAAATTTCGCAAATTTTCCGAAATTTTAAATTTTTTCTATTTTTTAATATAGGGAATCTTAGCATTTTTCTTGATATTTTTAATTCAACAAAAGTTACAATTTTCCAATTTTGCCGATTTCTTTATTTAAAGAGCTTTGCGCTTTTAAAGTTTTCACAGTCTTTACTATTTTGAAAAAATTTAATTTTTTTCATCAAATTTCGCAAATTTTCCGAAATTTTAAATTTTTTCTATTTTTTAATATAGGGAATTTTAGCATTTTTCATGATATTTTTAATTCAAGAAAAATTACAATTTTCCAACCTTGGCGATTTCTTTATTAAAAGAGCTTTGCGATTTATAAGTTTTCACAATCTTTACTATTTTGAAAAAATTGAATTTTTGTATCAAATTTCGGAAATTTTCCGAAATTTTAAATTTTGTCGATTGTTGAATTTTAGGAATTTTGGCATTTTTCTCAATTTTTTCATTTTTAACAAAATTTACAATATTCGAATTTTGTCCATTTCTTTATTTAGGGAACTTTGCGATTTTACAGTTTTTACAGTTTTTACAATTTTGGAAAAATTTTATTTTTTATCCAATTTCGGAAAATTTTCGAAATGTTTAATTTTTTTCGATTTTTAAATTTTTAGAATTTTTTAATTTTTCTCGATTTTTTCATTTCAACAAAAATTACAATTTTCCAATTTTGTAGATTTCTTAATTAAGAGAACTTTGCGATTTTACAGTTTTCACAGTTTTTACAATTTTGGAAAAATTTTCATTTTTTATCGAATTTTGGAAAGTGTCCGAAATTTTAAATTTTTTTTTATTTTTGAATTTTTAGAATTTTTCCATTTTTCTCGATATTTTCATTTCAACAAAAATTCAAATTTTCCAATTTTTTAGATTTCTTAATTCAGAGAACTTTGTGATTTTGTCGATTATACAGTTTTTACTATTTTGGAGAAAGTGTCTTCATTATTCAATTTCGGAAATTTTCCGAAATTTTTAATTTTTCCGATTTTTGAATTTATTAAATTTTTGAATTTTTCTCGATTTTTTCATTTCATTTAATTCATAACAATATTCCAATTTTGCAAATTTCTTTATATAAAAAACTTTGCGATTTTTTAGTTTTCACAGTTTTTACTATTTTGAAAAAAATTTCTTTTGTTATCAAAATTCGGAATTTTTTTCGAAATTTTAAATTTTGTCGATTTAAAAGTTTTAGAAATTGTTGAAATTTTCTTGATTTTTTCATTTCAACAAAAATTACAATTTTCCAGTTTTTTAGATTTCTTAATTTAGAGAACTTTGTGATTTTGTCGATTTTACAGTTTTTACTTTTTTGAAAAAATTTTATTTTTTTATCAAATTTTCGGAAATTTTGCTAAATTTAAACTTTTTTCGATTTTTGAATTTTTAGAATTTTCGCATTTTTCTCGATTTTTTCATTTTAACAAAAATTACAATTTTGTATATTTCTTAATTTAGAGAACTTTGCGATTTTACAGTTTTCACAGTTTTTACTATTATGAAAAAAATTTCTTTTGTTATCAAATTTTCCGAAATTTTAAATTTTGTTGATTGTTGAATTTTAGGAATTTTTGCATTTTTCTCATTTTTTTTTTTTATAACAAAAATTACAATATTCAAATTTTGTCCATTTCTTTATTTAGGGAACTTTGCGATTTTACAGTTTTCACAGTTTTTACAATTTTGGAAAAACTTTCTTTTCTATCAAATTTCGGAAAATTTCCGAAATTTTTAATTTTTTTTTGATTTTTTAATTTTTAGAATTTTTGAATTTTTCTCGATTTTTTCATTTCAACAAAAATTACAATTTTCCAATTTAGTAGATTTCTAAATTAAGAGAAGTTTGTGATTTTGTCGATTTAACAGTTTTTACTATTTTGAAAAAAATTCTTTTGTTATCAAATTACGGAAATTTTTAAATTTTTTAGATTTTTGAATTTAGGGAATTTTAGCATTTTTCTTGATATTTTTAATTTAACAAAAATTACAATTTTCCAATTTTTCAGATTTCTTAATTTAGAGAATTTTGTGATTTTGTCGATTTAACAGTTTTTACTATTTTGAAAAAAGTTTCTTTTTTTATCATATTTCGGAAATTTTCGGAAATTTTAAATTTTTTCGATTTTTGAATTTTAGGAATTTTTGCATTTATCTCAATTTTTTAATTTTAACAAAATTTACAATATTCAAATTTTGTCCATTTCCTAATTTAGAGAACTTTGCGATTTTAAAGTTTTCACAGTTTTTACAATTTTGAAAAAATTTAATTTTTTTATCAAATTTCGGAAATTTTCCGAAATTTTAAATTTTGTCGATTGTTGAATTTTAGGAATTCTTGCATTTATCTCAATTTTTTTATTTTTTACAAAATTTACAATATTCAAATTTTGTCCATTTCTTTATTTAGGGAAGTTTGCGACTTTACAGTTTTCACAGTTTTTACTATTTTGAAAAAATTTTCTTTTTTTATCATATTCGGAAATTTTCCGAAATTTTAAATTTTGTCGATTGTTGAATTTTTTTGGAATTTTTGCATTTATCTCAATTTTTTTATTTTAACAAAATTTACAATATTCAAATTTTGTCCATTTCTTAATTTAGAGAACTTTGCGATTTTTAAGTTTTCACAGTGTTTACTATTTTGAAAAAATTTTCTTTTGCTTCGAATTTCGGAAAGTTTCCAAAATTTTTAATTTTTTTTTATTTTTGAATTTTTAGAATTTTTGCATTTTTCTCGATTTTTTCATTTCAACAAAAATTAAAATTTTCCAATTTTGTAGATTTCTTAGTTAAGAGAAGTTTGAGATTTTATCGATTATACAGTTTTTTCTATTTTGGAGAAAGTGTCTTCTTTATTCAATTTCGGAAATTTTCCGAAATTTTAAATTTTTCCGATTTTTGAATTTTTTAAATTTTTGAAAATTTCTCGATTTTTTAATTTCAACAAAATTTACAATATTCCAATTTTGTATATTTCTTAATTTAAAAAACTTTGCGATTTTTCAGATTTAACAGTTTTTACTATTTTGAAAAAAATTTCTTTTGTTATCAAATTTCGAAAATTTTCCGAAATTTAAAATTTTTTCTATTTTTTAATATAGCGAATTTTAGCATTTTTCTTGATATTTTTAATTCAACAAAAATTACAATTTTCCAATTTTGGCGATTTCTTTATTTAAAGAGCTTTGCGATTTGAAAGTTTTCACAGTCTTTACTATTTTGAAAAAATTAAATTTTTGTTATCAAATTTCGGAAATTTTCCGAAATTTTAAATTTTGTCGATTTAAAAGTTTCAGAAATCTTTGAATTTTTCTCGATTTTTTTATTCAACAAATTTTACAGTTTTCCAATTTTGGCGATTTCTTTATTTAAAGATCTTTGTGAATTTGTCGATTTTACAGTTATTACTATTTTGAAAAAATTTTCTTTTGTTATCAAAATTCGGAATTTTTCCGAAATTTTAAATTTTGTCGATTTAAAAGGTTCAGAAATTTTTGCATTTTTCTAGATTTTTTCATTTCAAAAAAATTTACAATATTCCAATTTTGCAGATTTCTTTATTTAAAGAGCTTTGCAATTTTGAAGTTTTTACAGTCTTTACTATTTTGAAAATATTTAATTTTTTTACAACAGTTTTTACTATTTTAAAAAAATTTGCTTTTTTTTTAACAAGTTTCGGAAATTTTCCAAAATTTTAAATGTTGTCGATTGTTGAATTTTAGGAATATTAGCATTTTTCTCAATTTTTTTATTTTTAAAAATTTAATTTTTTTATTTAATTTCGGAAATGTTTCAAAATTTTAATTTTTTTTCGATTTTTGAATTTTTAGAATTTTTTAATTTTTCTCGATTTTTTCATTTCAACAAAAAATTTTCTTTTGTTATCAAAATTCGGAATTTTTCCGAAATTTTAAATTTTGTCAATTTAAAAGTTTCAGAAATTTTTGCATTTTTCTCGATTTTTTCATTTCAACAAAATTTACAATATTTCAATTTTATAGATTTCTTTATTTAAAGAGCTTTGCAATTTTGAAGTTTTCACAGTCTTTACTATTTTGACAAAATTTAATTTTTTTATAAATGTTGTCGATTGTTGAATTTTAGGAATTTTTGCATTTTTCTCGTTTTTTTTTATTTTTAACAAAATTTACAATATTTAAATTTTGTCCATTTCTTTATTTATGGAACTTTGCGATTTTACAGTTTTCGCAGTTTTTACAATTTTGTAAAAATTTTCTTTTTTTATCGAATTTCGGAAAATTTTCGAAATGTTTAATTTTTTTCGATTTTTAAATTTTTAGAATTTTTTAATTTTTCTCGATTTTTTCATTTCAACAAAAATTACAATTTTCCAATTTTGGCGATTTCTTTATTTAAAGAGCTTTGCGCTTTTAAAGTTTTCACAGTCTTTACTATTTTGAAAAAATTTAATTTTTTTCATCAAATTTCGCAAATTTTCCGAAATTTTAAATTTTTTTTATTTTTTAATATAGGGAATCTTAGCATTTTTCTTGATATTTTTAATTCAACAAAAGTTACAATTTTCCAATTTTGCCGATTTCTTTATTTAAAGAGCTTTGCGCTTTTAAAGTTTTCACAGTCTTTACTATTTTGAAAAAATTTAATTTTTTTCATCAAATTTCGCAAATTTTCCGAAATTTTAAATTTTTTCTATTTTTTAATATAGGGAATCTTAGCATTTTTCTTGATATTTTTAATTCAACAAAAGTTACAATTTTCCAATTTTGGCGATTTCTTTATTTAAAGAACTTTGCGATTTTTAGTTTTCACAGTCTTTACTATTTTGAAAAATGTAATATTTTTATCAAATTTCGGAAATTTTCCGAAATTTTAAATTATGTCGATTGTTGAATTTTAAGAATCTTGCATTTTTCCCAATTTTTTTTATTATTAACAAAATTTACAATATTCAAATTTTGTCCATTTCTTTATTTAGGGAACTTTGCGATTTTACAGTTTTCACAGTTTTAACAATTTCGGAAAAATTTTTCTTTTATATAGAATTTCGGAAAGTTTCCGAAATTTTAAATTTTTTTTTATTTTTTAACTTTTGAAATTTTCTCGATTTTTTCATTTCAACAAAATTTACAATATTCCAATTTTGTATATTTCTTAATTTAAAAAACTTTGCGATTTTTCAGATTTAACAGTTTTTACTATGTTGAAAAAAATTTCTTTTGTTTTCAAATTTCGGAAATTTTCCGAAATTTTAAATTTCTTTGATTTTTAAATTTAGGGAGTTTTAGCATTTTTCTTGATATTTTAAATTCAACAAAAATTACAATTTTCCAATTTTGGCGATTTCTTAATTTGGAGAACTTCGTGATTTTACAGTTTAAACAGTTTCTACTATTTTGAAAAAATTTCCTTTTTTTATCAAGTTTCGGAAATTTTAAGAAATTTTAAATTTTTTCGATTTTTGAATTTCTTGAATTTTCGCATTTTTCTCGATTTTTTCATTTCAACAAAAATTACAATTTTGTAGATTTCTTAATTGAGAGAACTTCGCAATTTAACAGCTTTCACAGTTTTTACTACTTTGAAAAACATTAATTTTTTTTATCTAATTTCGGAAATTTTCCGAAATCTTAAATTTTTTCGATTTTTGAATTTTGGGAATTTTTGCATTTTTCTTGATATTTTTTATGTAACAAATTTTACAATTTTTTATCGATTTCTAAATTTAGAGAAGTTTGTGATTTTGTCGATTATACAGTTTTTACTATTTTGAAGAAAGTGTCTTCTTTATTAAATTTCGGAAATTTTCCGAAATTTTAAATTTTTCCGATTTTTTAATATAGGGAATTTTAGCATTTTTCATGATATTTTTAATTCAACAAAAGTTACAATTTTCCAATTTTGCCGATTTCTTTATTTAAAGAGCTTTGCGCTTTTAAAGTTTTCACAGTCTTTACTATTTTGAAAAAATTTAATTTTTTTCATCAAATTTCGCAAATTTTCCGAAATTTTAAATTTATTCTATTTTTTAATATAGGGAATCTTAGCATTTTTCTTGATATTTTTAATTCAACAAAAGTTACAATTTTCCAATTTTGGCGATTTCTTTATTTAAAGAGCTTTGCGCTTTTAAAGTTTTCACAGTCTTTACTATTTTGAAAAAAATTAATTTTTTTCATCAAATTTCGCAAATTTTCCGAAATTTTAAATTTTTTCTATTTTTTAATATAGGGAATCTTAGCATTTTTCTTGATATTTTTAATTCAACAAAAGTTACAATTTTCCAATTTTGCCGATTTCTTTATTTAAAGAGCTTTGCGCTTTTAAAGTTTTCACAGTCTTTACTATTTTGAAAAAATTTAATTTTTTTCATCAAATTTCGCAAATTTTCCGAAATTTTAAATTTTTTCTATTTTTTAATATAGGGAATCTTAGCATTTTTCTTGATATTTTTAATTCAACAAAAGTTACAATTTTCCAATTTTGCCGATTTCTTTATTTAAAGAGCTTTGCGCTTTTAAAGTTTTCACAGTCTTTACTATTTTGAAAAAATTTAATTTTTTTCATCAAATTTCGCAAATTTTCCGAAATTTTAAATTTTTTCTATTTTTTAATATAGGGAATTTTAGCATTTTTCATGATATTTTTAATTCAAGAAAAATTACAATTTTCCAACCTTGGCGATTTCTTTATTAAAAGAGCTTTGCGATTTATAAGTTTTCACAATCTTTACTATTTTGAAAAAATTGAATTTTTGTATCAAATTTCGGAAATTTTCCGAAATTTTAAATTTTGTCGATTGTTGAATTTTAGGAATTTTGGCATTTTTCTCAATTTTTTCATTTTTAACAAAATTTACAATATTCGAATTTTGTCCATTTCTTTATTTAGGGAACTTTGCGATTTTACAGTTTTTACAGTTTTTACAATTTTGGAAAAATTTTATTTTTTATCCAATTTCGGAAAATTTTCGAAATGTTTAATTTTTTTCGATTTTTAAATTTTTAGAATTTTTTAATTTTTCTCGATTTTTTCATTTCAACAAAAATTACAATTTTCCAATTTTGTAGATTTCTTAATTAAGAGAACTTTGCGATTTTACAGTTTTCACAGTTTTTACAATTTTGGAAAAATTTTCATTTTTTATCGAATTTTGGAAAGTGTCCGAAATTTTAAATTTTTTTTTATTTTTGAATTTTTAGAATTTTTCCATTTTTCTCGATATTTTCATTTCAACAAAAATTCAAATTTTCCAATTTTTTAGATTTCTTAATTCAGAGAACTTTGTGATTTTGTCGATTATACAGTTTTTACTATTTTGGAGAAAGTGTCTTCATTATTCAATTTCGGAAATTTTCCGAAATTTTTAATTTTTCCGATTTTTGAATTTATTAAATTTTTGAATTTTTCTCGATTTTTTCATTTCATTTAATTCATAACAATATTCCAATTTTGCAAATTTCTTTATATAAAAAACTTTGCGATTTTTTAGTTTTCACAGTTTTTACTATTTTGAAAAAAATTTCTTTTGTTATCAAAATTCGGAATTTTTTTCGAAATTTTAAATTTTGTCGATTTAAAAGTTTTAGAAATTGTTGAAATTTTCTTGATTTTTTCATTTCAACAAAAATTACAATTTTCCAGTTTTTTAGATTTCTTAATTTAGAGAACTTTGTGATTTTGTCGATTTTACAGTTTTTACTTTTTTGAAAAAATTTTATTTTTTTATCAAATTTTCGGAAATTTTGCTAAATTTAAACTTTTTTCGATTTTTGAATTTTTAGAATTTTCGCATTTTTCTCGATTTTTTCATTTTAACAAAAATTACAATTTTGTATATTTCTTAATTTAGAGAACTTTGCGATTTTACAGTTTTCACAGTTTTTACTATTATGAAAAAAATTTCTTTTGTTATCAAATTTTCCGAAATTTTAAATTTTGTTGATTGTTGAATTTTAGGAATTTTTGCATTTTTCTCATTTTTTTTTTTTATAACAAAAATTACAATATTCAAATTTTGTCCATTTCTTTATTTAGGGAACTTTGCAATTTTACAGTTTTCACAGTTTTTACAATTTTGGAAAAACTTTCTTTTCTATCAAATTTCGGAAAATTTCCGAAATTTTTAATTTTTTTTTGATTTTTTAATTTTTAGAATTTTTGAATTTTTCTCGATTTTTTCATTTCAACAAAAATTACAATTTTCCAATTTAGTAGATTTCTAAATTAAGAGAAGTTTGTGATTTTGTCGATTTAACAGTTTTTACTATTTTGAAAAAAATTCTTTTGTTATCAAATTACGGAAATTTTTAAATTTTTTAGATTTTTGAATTTAGGGAATTTTAGCATTTTTCTTGATATTTTTAATTCAACAAAAATTACAATTTTCCAATTTTTCAGATTTCTTAATTTAGAGAATTTTGTGATTTTGTCGATTTAACAGTTTTTACTATTTTGAAAAAAGTTTCTTTTTTTATCATATTTCGGAAATTTTCGGAAATTTTAAATTTTTTCGATTTTTGAATTTTAGGAATTTTTGCATTTATCTCAATTTTTTAATTTTAACAAAATTTACAATATTCAAATTTTGTCCATTTCCTAATTTAGAGAACTTTGCGATTTTAAAGTTTTCACAGTTTTTACAATTTTGAAAAAATTTAATTTTTTTATCAAATTTCGGAAATTTTCCGAAATTTTAAATTTTGTCGATTGTTGAATTTTAGGAATTCTTGCATTTATCTCAATTTTTTTATTTTTTACAAAATTTACAATATTCAAATTTTGTCCATTTCTTTATTTAGGGAAGTTTGCGACTTTACAGTTTTCACAGTTTTTACTATTTTGAAAAAATTTTCTTTTTTTATCATATTCGGAAATTTTCCGAAATTTTAAATTTTGTCGATTGTTGAATTTTTTTGGAATTTTTGCATTTATCTCAATTTTTTTATTTTAACAAAATTTACAATATTCAAATTTTGTCCATTTCTTAATTTAGAGAACTTTGCGATTTTTAAGTTTTCACAGTGTTTACTATTTTGAAAAAATTTTCTTTTGCTTCGAATTTCGGAAAGTTTCCAAAATTTTTAATTTTTTTTTATTTTTGAATTTTTAGAATTTTTGCATTTTTCTCGATTTTTTCATTTCAACAAAAATTAAAATTTTCCAATTTTGTAGATTTCTTAGTTAAGAGAAGTTTGAGATTTTATCGATTATACAGTTTTTTCTATTTTGGAGAAAGTGTCTTCTTTATTCAATTTCGGAAATTTTCCGAAATTTAAAATTTTTTCTATTTTTTAATATAGCGAATTTTAGCATTTTTCTTGATATTTTTAATTCAACAAAAATTACAATTTTCCAATTTTGGCGATTTCTTTATTTAAAGAGCTTTGCGATTTGAAAGTTTTCACAGTCTTTACTATTTTGAAAAAATTAAATTTTTGTTATCAAATTTCGGAAATTTTCCGAAATTTTAAATTTTGTCGATTTAAAAGTTTCAGAAATCTTTGAATTTTTCTCGATTTTTTTATTCAACAAATTTTACAGTTTTCCAATTTTGGCGATTTCTTTATTTAAAGATCTTTGTGAATTTGTCGATTTTACAGTTATTACTATTTTGAAAAAATTTTCTTTTGTTATCAAAATTCGGAATTTTTCCGAAATTTTAAATTTTGTCGATTTAAAAGGTTCAGAAATTTTTGCATTTTTCTAGATTTTTTCATTTCAAAAAAATTTACAATATTCCAATTTTGCAGATTTCTTTATTTAAAGAGCTTTGCAATTTTGAAGTTTTTACAGTCTTTACTATTTTGAAAATATTTAATTTTTTTACAACAGTTTTTACTATTTTAAAAAAATTTGCTTTTTTTTTAACAAGTTTCGGAAATTTTCCAAAATTTTAAATGTTGTCGATTGTTGAATTTTAGGAATATTAGCATTTTTCTCAATTTTTTTATTTTTAAAAATTTAATTTTTTTATTTAATTTCGGAAATGTTTCAAAATTTTAATTTTTTTTCGATTTTTGAATTTTTAGAATTTTTTAATTTTTCTCGATTTTTTCATTTCAACAAAAATTAAAATTTTCCAATTTTGTAGATTTCTTAATTTAGAGAACTTTGCGATTTTACAGTTTTTACAGTTTTTACAATTTTGAAAATATTTAATTTTTTTATCTAATTTCGGAAATTTTCCGAAATCTTAAATTTGTTCGACTTTTGAATTTTGGGAATTTTTGCATTTTTCTTGACATTTTTATTCAACAAATTTTACAGTTCTCCAATTTTGTCGATTTCTTAATTTGGAGAACTTTGTGATTTTACAGTTTAAACAGTTTTTACTATTTGGAAAAAAATTCCTTTTTTTTATCAAGTTTCGGAATTTTAAGAAATTCTAAATTTTTTTGATTTTTGAATTTTTAGAATTTTCGCATTTTTTTCGATTTTTTCATTTCAACAAAAATTACAATTTTCCAATTTTGTAGATTTCTTAATTTAGAGAACTTTGCGATATTACAGTTTTCACAGTTCTTACTATTTTGAAAAAAATTTCTTTTGTTCGGAAATTTTCCGAAATTTAAAATTTTTTCGATTTTTGAATTTAGGGAATTTTAGCATTTTTCTTGATATTTTTACTCAACAATTTTAACAGTTCTCCAATTTTGTCGATTTCTTAATTTGGAGAACTTTGTGATTTTACAGTTTAAACAGTTTTTACTATTTTAAAAAAATTTGCTTTTTTTTTAACAAGTTTCGGAAATTTTCCAAAATTTTAAATGTTGTCGATTGTTGAATTTTAGGAATATTAGCATTTATCTCGATTTTTTTATTTTTAAAAATTTAATTTTTTTATCTAATTTCGGAAATTTTCCGAAATCTTAAATTTTTTCGATTTTTGAATTTAGGGAATTTTAGCATTTCTCTCGGTTTTTTTCATTTCAACAAAAATTACAATTTTCCAATTTTGTAGATTTCTTAATTTAGAGAGCTTTGCGATTTTACAGTTTTCACAGTTTTTACTTTATTGAAAAAATTTCTTTTGTTATAAAATTTTTTGATATTTTAAATTTTTTAGGTTTTTGAATTTAGGGAATTTTAGCATTTTTCTTGATAATTTTAATTCAACAAAAGTTACAATTTTCCAATTTTGGCGATTTCTTTATTTAAAGAGCTTTGCGATTTTGAAGTTTTCACAGTTTTTACAATTTTGAAAAAATGTAATTTTTCTTATCAAATTTGGGAAATTTTCCGAAATTTTAAATTTTGTCGATTTAAAAGGTTCAGAAATTTTTGAATTTTTCTCGATTTTTTTATTCAACAAATTTTACAGTTTTCCAATTTTGTCGATTTCTTTATTTAAAGATCTTTGTAATTTTGAAGTTTTTACAGTCTTTACTATTTTGAAAATATTTAATTTTTTTTATCTAATTTCGGAAATTTTCCGAAATCTTAAATTTTTTCGACTTTTGAATTTTGGCAATTTTTGCATTTTTCTTGATATTTTTATTCAACAAAAATTACAATTTTCCAATTTTGGCGATTTCTTTATTTAAAGATCTTTGTGAATTTGTCGATTTTACAGTTATTACTATTTTGAAAAAATTTTCTTTTGTTATCAAATTTTCGGAAATTTTTCAAAATTTTAATTTTTTTTCGATTTTTGAATTTTTAGAATTTTTTAATTTTTCTCGATTTTTTCATTTCAACAAAAATTAAAATTTTCCAATTTTGTAGATTTCTTAATTTAGAGAACTTTGCGATTTTACAGTTTTTACAGTTTTTACAATTTTGAAAATATTTAATTTTTTTATCAAATTTTCGGAAATTTTGCAAAATTTTAACTTTTTTCGATTTTTGAATTTTTAGAATTTTAGCATTTTTCTCGGTTTTTTTCATTTCAACAAAAATTACAATTTTCCAATTTTGTAGATTTCTTAATTTAGAGAGCTTTGCGATTTGAAAGTTTTCACAGTCTTCACTATTTTGAAAAAATTTAATTTTTTTTATCAAATTTCGGAAATTTTCCGAAATTTTAAATTTTTTTCGATTGTTGAATTTTAGAAATATTTGCATTTTTCTCGATTTTTGTATTTTTAACAAAATTTACAATATTCAAATTTTGTCTGATTCTTTATTTAGGGAACTTTGCGATTTATTAGTTTTCACAGTTTTTACAATTTTGGCAAAATGTTCTTTTTTATCGAATTTCGGAAAGTTTCCGAAACTTTTAATTTTTTTTTATTTTTGAATTTTTTGAATTTTGCATTTTTCTCGATTTTTTCATTTCAGCAAAAATTACAATTTTCCAATTTTGTAGATTTCTAAGTTAAGAGAAGTTTGAGATTTTATCGATTATACAGTTTTTACTATTTTGGAGAAAGTGTCTTCTTTATTCAATTTCGGAAATTTTCCGAAATTTAAAATTTTTCAGATTTTTGAATTTCTTAAATTTTTCAATTTTTCTCGATTTTTTCATTTCAACAAAAATTACAATTTTCCAATTTTGGCGATTTCTTTATTTAAAGAACTTTGCGATTTTTAAGTTTTCACAGTCTTTACTATTTTGAAAAATGTAATATTTTTATCAAATTTCGGAAAATTTCCGAAATTTTAAATTATGTCGATTGTTGAATTTTAAGAATCTTGCATTTTTCCCAATTTTTTTTATTATTAACAAAATTTACAATATTCAAATTTTGTCCATTTCTTTATTTAGGGAACATTGCGATTTTACAGTTTTCACAGTTTTAACAATTTTGGAAAAATTTTTCTTTTATATGGAATTTCGGAAAGTTTCCGAAATTTTAAATTTTTTTTATTTTTGAACTTTTGAAATTTTCCGAAATTTTAAATTTCTTTGATTTTTAAATTTAGGGAGTTTTAGCATTTTTCTTGATATTTTAAATTCAACAAAAATTACAATTTTCCAATTTTGGCGATTTCTTAATTTGGAGAACTTCGTGATTTTACAGTTTAAACAGTTTCTACTATTTTGAAAAAATTTCCTTTTTTTTATCAAGTTTCGGAAATTTTAAGAAATTTTAAATTTTTTCGATTTTTGAATTTCTTGAATTTTCGCATTTTTCTCGATTTTTTCATTTCAACAAAAATTACAATTTTGTAGATTTCTTAATTGAGAGAACTTCGCAATTTAACAGCTTTCACAGTTTTTACTACTTTGAAAAACATTAATTTTTTTATCTAATTTCGGAAATTTTCCGAAATCTTAAATTTTTTCGATTTTTGAATTTTGGGAATTTTTGCATTTTTCAGTTTTTTTTATCGAATTTCGGAAAATTTTCGAAATGTTTAATTTTTTCGATTTTTAAATTTTTAGAATTTTTTAATTTTTCTCGATTTTTTCATTTCAACAAAAATTACAATTTTCCAATTTTGTAGATTTCTTAATTAAGAGAACTTTGCGATTTTACAGTTTTCACAGTTTTTACTATTTTGAAAAAATTTAATTTTTTTATCTAATTTCGGAAATTTTCCGAAATCTTAATTTTTTTCGACATTTGATTTTGGGAATTTTTGAATTTTTCTTGATATTCAACAAATTTTACAGTTCTCCAATTTTGTCGATTTCTTAATTTGGAGAACATCGTGATTTTACAGATTAAACAGTTTCTACTATTTTGAAAAAATTTCTATTTTTTATCAAGTTTCGGAAATTTTAAGAAATTTTAAATTTTTTCGATTTTGAATTTTTGCATTTTTCTCGATTTTTTCATTTCAACAAAAATAACAATTTCCCAATTTTGTAGATTGCTTAATTTAGAGAACCTTGCGATTTTACAGTTTTCACAGTTTTTACTATTTTGAAAAAATTTAATTTTTTTATCGAATTTCGGAAATTTTCAGAAATTTTAAATTTTGTCGATGGTTGAATTTTAGGAGTTTTTGCATTTTTCTCGATTTTCGTATTTTTAACAAAATTTACAATATTTAAATTTTGTCCATTTCTTTATTTAGGGAACTTTGCGATTTTACAGTTTTCACAGTTTTTACTATTTTGAAAAAAATTTCTTTTGTTATCAAATTTCGAAAATTTTTGGAAATTTTAAATTTTTTTTGATTTTTGAATTTAGGGAATTTTAGCATTTTTCTTGATATTTATAATTCATCAAAAATTACAATTTTCCAATTTTGGCGATTTCTTTATTAAAAGAGCTTTGCGATTTTTAAGTTTTCACAGTCTTTACTATTTGGAAAAAATTTAATTTTCTTATCAAATTTCGGAAATTTTCCGAAATTTTAAAATTTGTCGATTGTAGAATTTTAGGAACTTTTGCATTTTTCTCAATTTTTTTATTTTTAAAAAAATTTACAATATTCAAATTTTGTCCATTTCTTTATTTAGGGAACTTTGCGATTTTACATTTTTCACATTTTTACAATTTTGGAAAAATTTTCTTTTTTATCGAATTTCGGAAAGTGTCCGAAATTTTGAATTTTTTTTATTTTTGAATTTTTAGAATTTTTGCATTTTTCTCGATATTTTCATTTCAACAAAAATTCAAATTTTCCAATTTTTTAGATTTCTTAATTCAGAGAACTTTGTGATTTTGTCGATTATACAGTTTTTACTATTTTGGAGAAAGTGTCTTCATTATTCAATTTCGGAAATTTTCCGAAATTTTAAATTTTTCCGATTTTTGAATTTATTAAATTTTTGAATTTTTCTCGATTTTTTCATTTCATTAAAATTAACAATATTCCAATTTTGCAAATTTCTTTATTTAAAAAACTTTGCGATTTTTTAGTTTTCACAGTTTTTACTATTTTGAAAAAAATTTCTTTTGTTATCAAATTTCGAAAATGTTCCGAAATTTAAAATTTTTTTCGATTTTTGAATAAAGGGAATTTTAGCATTTTTCTTGATATTTTTAATTCAACAAAAATTACAATTTCCAATTTCGGCGATTTCTTTATTTAAAGAGCTTTGCGATTTTTAAGTTTTCACAGTTTTTACAATTTTAAAAAAATTTTCTTTTGTTATCAAAATTCGGAATTTTTTTCGAAATTTTAAATTTTGTCGATTTAAAAGTTTTAGAAATTGTTGAAATTTTCTTGATTTTTTCATTTCAACGAAATTTACAATATTCCAATTTTGTAGATTTCTTAATTTAGAGAACTTTGCGATTTTACAGTTTTCACAGTTTTTACTAGTTTGAAAAAAATTTTTTTTGTTATCAAATTTCGGAAATTTTACATTTTTTAGATTTTTGAATTTAGGGAATTTTAGCATTTTTCTTGATATTTTTAATTCAACAAAAGTTACAATTTTCCAATTTTGGCGATTTCTTTATTTAAAGAGCTTTGAGATTTTAAAGTTTTCACAGTCTTAACTAATTTGAAAAAATTTAACTTTTTTTATCAAATTTCGTAAATTTTCCGAAATTTTAAATTTTTTCAATTGTTGAATTTTAGGAATATTTGCTTTTTTCTCGATTTTTTTTTTTTTTTTAATTTACAATATTCAAATTTTGTCCATTTCTTTATTTAGGGAACTTTGCGATTTTACAGTTTTCACAGTTTTTACAATTTTGGAAAAATTTTCTTTTTTATCGAATTTCGGAAAGTTTCCGAAATTTTAATTTTTTTTTGATTTTTGAATTTTTAGAATTTTTCCATTTTTCTCGATATTTTTATTTCAACCAAAAATTAAAATTTTCCAATTTTGTAGATTTCTTAATTTAGAGAACTTTGCGATTTTACAGTTTTTACAGTTTTTAAAATTTTGAAAATATTTAATTTTTTATCGAATTTCGGAAAGTTTCCGTAATTTTTAATTTTTTTTTGATTTTTGAATTTTTAGAATTTTTGCATTTTTCTCGATTTTTTCATTTCAACAAAAATTACAATTTTCCAGTTTTTTAGATTTCTTAATTTAGAGAACTTTGTGATTTTGTCGATTTTACAGTTTTTACTTTTTTGAAAAAATTTTATTTTTTTTATCAAATTTTCGGAAATTTTGCTAAATTTTAACTTTTTTCGATTTTTGAATTTTTAGAATTTTCGCATTTTTCTCGATTTTTTCATTTTAACAAAAATTACAATTTTCCAATTTTG
Organism: Drosophila immigrans; assembly: GCA_963583835.1. Lineage (NCBI taxonomy): Eukaryota > Metazoa > Arthropoda > Insecta > Diptera > Drosophilidae > Drosophila > Drosophila immigrans. The sequence continues at coordinate 204,744 of CAUZWO010000098.1, read as the reverse complement.
TAGATTTCTTAATTTAGAGAATTTTGTGATTTTGTCGATTTAACAGTTTTTACTATTTTGAAAAAAATTTTTTTTGTTCTCAAATTTCGGAAATTTTAAATTTTTTAGATTTTTGAATTTAGGGAATTTTAGCATTTTTCTTGATATTTTTAATTCAACGAAAATTACAATTTTCCAATTTTGGCGATTTCTTTATTTAAAGAGCGATTTTTAAGTTTTCGCAGTCTTTACTATTTTGAAAAAATTTAATTTTTTTTATCAAATTTCGGAAATTTTCCGAAAATTTAAATTTTTTCAATTGTTGAATTTTAGAAATATTTGCATTTTTCTCGATTTTTTTTTTTTTTTAAATGAACAATATTCAAATTTTGTCCATTTCTTTATTTAGGGAACTTTGCGATTTTACAGTTTTTACAGTTTTTACAATTTTGGAAAAATTTTCTTTCTTATCGAATTTCGGAAAGTTTCCGAAATTTTTAATTTTTTCCGATTTTTGAATTTTTAGAATTTTCGCATTTTTCTCGATTTTTTCATTTTAACAAAAATTACAATTTTGTATATTTCTTAATTTAGAGAACTTTGCGATTTTACAGTTTTCACAGTTTTTACTATTTTGAAAAAAATTTCTTTTGTTATCAAATTTTCCGAAATTTTAAATTTTGTTGATTGTTGAATTTTAGGAATTTTTGCATTTTTCTCAATTTTTTTATTTATAACAAAAATTACAATATTCAAATTTTGTCCATTTCTTTACTTTGGAAACTTTGCGATTTTACAGTTTTCACAGTTTTTACAATTTTGGAAAAACTTTCTTTTCTATCAAATTTCGGAAAATTTCCGAAATTTTTAATTTTTTTTTGATTTTTTAATTTTTGGAATTTTTGAATTTTTCTCGATTTTTTCATTTCAACAAAAATTACAATTTTCCAATTTTGTAGATTTCTAAATTAAGAGAAGTTTGTGATTTTGTCGATTTAACAGTTTTTACTATTTTGAAAAAAATTCTTTTGTTATCAAATTACGGAAATTTTTAAATTTTTTACATTTTTGAATTTAGGGAATTTTAGCATTTTTCTTGATATTTTTAATTCAACAAAAATTACAACTTTCCAATTTTTTAGATTTCTTAATTTAGAGAATTTTGTGATTTTGTCGATTTAACAGTTTTTACTATTTTGAAAAAAATTTTTTTTTTTATCATATTCGGAAATTTTCCGAAATTTTAAATTTTGTCGATTGTTGAATTTTAGGAATTTTTGCATTTATCTCAAATTTTTTATTTTAACAAAATTTACAATATTCAAATTTTGTCCATTTCTTAATTTAGAGAACTTTGCGATTTTTAAGTTTTCACAGTGTTTACTATTTTGAAAAAATTTTCTTTTGTTTCGAATTTCGGAAAGTTTCCAAAATTTTTAATTTTTTTTTATTTTTGAATTTTTAGAATTTTTGCATTTTTCTCGATTTTTTCATTTCAACAAAAATTACAATTTTTAAATTTTTTAGATTTCTTAATTAAAAGAACTTTGTGATTTTGTCGATTTTACAGTTTTTACTATTTTAAAAAAATTTTCTTGTTTTATCAAAATTTCGGAAGTTTTGCAAAATTTTAATTTTTATCGATTTTTGAATTTTTAGAATTTTAGAATTTTTCTGGATTTTTTCATTTTAACAAAAATTACAATTCTCCAATTTTGTAGATTTCTTAATTTAGAGAACTTTGCGATTTTACAGTTTTTACAGTTTTTAAAATTTTGAAAATATTTAATTTTTTTATCGAATTTCGGAAAGTTTCCGTAATTTATAATTTTTTTTTTATTTTTGATTTTTTAGAATTTTCGTATTTTTCTCGATTTTTTCATTTCAACAAAAATTACAATTTTCCAATTTTGTAGATTTCTTAATTTAGAGAACTTTGCGATTTTACAGTTTTTACAGTTTTTACAATTTTGAAAATATTTAATTTTTTTATCAAATTTTCGGAAATTTTGCAAAATTTTAATTTTTTTCGATTTTTGAATTTTTAGAATTTTAGCATTTTTCTCGGTTTTTTTCATTTCAACAAAAATTACAATTTTCCAATTTTGTAGATTTCTTAATTTAGAGAGCTTTGCGATTTTTAAGTTTTCACAGTCTTTACTATTTTGAATAAATTTAATTTTTTTTATCAAATTTCGGAAATTTTCCGAAATTTTAAATTTTTTTCGATTGTTGAATTTTAGGAATATTTGCATTTTTCTCGATTTTTGTATTTTTAACAAAATTTACAATATTCAAATTTTGTCTGATTCTTTATTTAGGGAACTTTGCGATTTTATAGTTTTCACAGTTTTTTACAATTTTGGCAAAATGTTCTTTTTTATCGAATTTCGGAAAGTTTCCGAAACTTTTAATTTTTTTTTATTTTTGAATTTTTTGAATTTTTGCATTTTTCTAGATTTTTTCATTTCAGCAAAAATTACAATTTTCCAATTTTGTAGATTTCTAAGTTAAGAGAAGTTTGAGATTTTATCGATTATACAGTTTTTACTATTTTGGAGAAAGTGTCTTCTTTATTCAATTTCGGAAATTTTCCGAAATTTTAAATTTTTCCGATTTTTGAATTTTTTAAATTTTTGAAAATTTCTCGATTTTTTAATTTCAACAAAATTTACAATATTCCAATTTTGTATATTTCTTAATTTAAAAAACTTTGCGATTTTTCAGATTTAACAGTTTTTACTATTTTGAAAAAAATTTTCTTTTGTTATCAAAATTCAGAGTTTTTCCGAAATTTTAAATTTTGTCGATTTAAAAGTTTCAGAAATTTTTGAATTTTTCTCGATTTTTTCATTTCAAAAAAATTTACAATATTCCAATTTTGCAGATTTCTTTATTCAAAGAGTTTGCAATTTTGAAGTTTTTACAGTCTTTACTATTTTGAAAATATTTAATTTTTTTTATCTAATTTCGGAAATTTTCCGAAATCTTAAATTTTTTCGACTTTTGAATTTTGGGAATTTTTGCATTTTTCTTGATATTTTTATTCAACAAATTTTACAGTTCTCCAATTTTGTCGATTTCTTAATTTGGAGAATTTTGTGATTTTACAGTTTAAACAGTTTTTACTATTTGGAAAAAAATTCCTTTTTTTTATCGAGTTTCGGAATTTTAAGAAATTCTAAATTTTTTTGTTTTTTGAATTTTTAGAATTTTCGCATTTTTTTCGATTTTTTCATTTCAACAAAAATTACAATTTTCCAATTTTGTAGATTTCTTAATTTAGAGAACTTTGCGATATTACAGTTTTCACAGTTCTTACTATTTTGAAAAAAATTTCTTTTGTTCGGAAATTTTCCGAAATTTAAAATTTTTTAGGTTTTTGAATTTAGGGAATTTTAGCATTTTTCTTGATATTTTTAATTCAACGAAAATTACAATTTTCCAATTTTGGCGATTTCTTTATTTAAAGATCTTGTGAATTTGTCGATTTTACAGTTATTACTATTTTGAAAAAATTTTCTTTTGTTATCAAATTTTCGGAAATTTTTCAAAATTTTATTTTTTTTCGATTTTTGAATTTTTCGAATTTTTTAATTTTTCTCGATTTTTTCATTTCAACAAAAATTAAAATTTTCCAATTTTGTAGATTTCTTAATTTAGAGAACTTTGCGATTTTACAGTTTTTACAGTTTTAAAAATATTTAATTTTTTTATCTAATTTCGGAAATTTTCCGAAATCTTAAATTTTTTCGACTTTTGAATTTTGGGAATTTTTGCACTTTTCTTGATATTTTTATTCAACAAATTTTACAGTTCTCCAATTTTGTCGATTTCTTAATTTGGAGAACTTTGTGATTTTACAGTTTAAACAGTTTTTACTATTTGGAAAAAAATTCCTTTTTTTATCAAGTTTCGGAATTTTAAGAAATTCTAAATTTTTTTGATTTTTGAATTTTTAGAATTTTGGCATTTTTTTCGATTTTTTTATTTCAACAAATATTACAATATTCAAATTTTGAATATTCCTTAATTTAAAAAGCTTTGCGATTTTTAAGTTTTCACAGTTTTTACTATTTTGAAAAAAATTTCTCTTGTTATCAAATTTCGGAAATTTTCCGAAATTTTAAATTTTTTCTATTTTTTAATATAGGGAATTTTAGCATTTTCTTGATATTTTTAATTCATTAAAAATTACAATTTTCCAATTTTGGCGATTTCTTTATTTAAAGAGCTTTGCGATTTTAAAGTTTTCACAGTTTTTACAATTTTAAAAAAATTTTCTTTTGTTATCAAAATTCGGAATTTTTCCGAAATTTTAAATTTTGTCGATTTAAAAGTTTCAGAAATCTTTGAATTTTTCTCGATTTTTTTATTCAACAAATTTTACAGTTTTCCAATTTTGTCGATTTCTTAATTTGGAGAACTTTGTGATTTTACAGTTTAAACAGTTTTTACTATTTGGAAAAAATTTCCTTTTTTTTATAAAATTTTCGGAAATTTTGCAAAATTTTACCTTTTTTCGATTTTTGAATTTTTAGAATTTTTGCATTTTTCTCGATTTTTTCATTTCAACAAAAATTACAATTTTCCAATTTTGTAGATTTCTTAATTTTGAAAACATTGCGATTTTACAGCTTTCACAGTTTTTACTATTTTGAAAAAAATTTCTTTTGTTCGGAAATTTTCCGAAATTTAAAATTTTTTCGATTTTTGAATTTAGGGAATTTTAGCATTTTTCTTGATATTTTTAATTCAACAAAAATTACAATTTTTAAATTTTGTAGATTTCTTAATTTAGAGAACTTTGCGATTTTACAGTTTTCACAGTTTTTACTATTTTGAAAAAAATTTTTTTTGTTATCAAATTTCGGAAATTTTAAATTTTTTAGGTTTTTGAATTTAGGGAATTTTAGCATTTTTCTTGATATTTTTAATTCAACAAAAGTTACAATTTTCCAATTTTGGCGATTTCTTTATTTAAAGAGCTTTGCGCTTTTAAAGTTTTCACAGTCTTTACTATTTTGAAAAAATTTAATTTTTTTCATCAAATTTTGCAAATTTTCCGAAATTTTAAATTTTTTCTATTTTTTAATATAAGGAATTTTAGCATTTTTCTTGATATTTTTAACTCAACAAAAATTACAATTTTCCAATTTTGGCGATTTCTTTATTTAAAGAACTTTGCGATTTTTAAGTTTTCACAGTCTTTACTATTTTGAAAAATGTAATATTTTTATCAAATTTCGGAAATTTTCCGAAATTTTAAATTATGTCGATTGTTGAATTTTAAGAATCTTGCATTTTTCCCAATTTTGTTTATTATTAACAAAATTTACAATATTCAAATTTTGTCCATTTCTTTATTTAGGGAACTTTGCGATTTTACAGTTTTAACAATTTTGGAAAAATTTTTCTTTTATATGGAATTTCGGAAAGTTTCCGAAATTTTAAATTTTTTTTTATTTTTGAACTTTTGAAATTTTCTCGATTTTTTCATTTCAACAAAAATTACAATTTTCCAATTTCGTAGATTTCTGAATTAAGAGAATTTTATGATTTTGTCGATTATACAGTTTTTACTATTTTGGAGAAAGTGTCTTCTTTATTCAATTTCGGAAATTTTCCGAAATTTAAAATTTTTCCGATTTTTTAATTTCTTAAAATTTTTTAATTTTTCTTGATTTTTTCATTTCATTAAAATTTACTATATTAAAATTTTGTATATTTCTTAATTTAAAAAACTTTGCGATTTTCAGATTTAACAGTTTTTACTATTTTGAAAAAAATTTATTTTGTTTTCAAATTTCGGAAATTTTCCGAAATTTTAAATTTCTTTGATTTTTAAATTTAGGGAGTTTTAGCATTTTTCTTGATATTTTAAATTCAACAAAAATTACAATTTTCCAATTTTGGCGATTTCTTAATTTGGAGAACTTCGTGATTTTACAGTTTAAACAGTTTCTACTATTTTGAAAAAATTTCCTTTTTTTTATCAAGTTTCGGAAATTTTAAGAAATTTTAAATTTTTTCGATTTTTGAATTTCTTGAATTTTCGCATTTTTCTCGATTTTTTCATTTCAACAAAAATTACAATTTTGTAGATTTCTTAATTGAGAGAACTTCGCAATTTAACAGCTTTCACAGTTTTTACTACTTTGAAAAACATTAATTTTTTTATCTAATTTCGGAAATTTTCCGAAATCTTAAATTTTTTCGATTTTTGAATTTTGGGAATTTTTGCATTTTTCTTGATATTTTTTATTCAACAAATTTTACAATTTGTTATCGATTTCTAAATTTAGAGAAGTTTGTGATTTTGTCGATTATACAGTTTTTACTATTTTGAAGAAAGTGTCTTCTTTATTAAATTTCGGAAATTTTCCGAAATTTTAAATTTTTCCGATTTTTGAATTTCTTAAATTTTTCAATTTTTCTCGATTTTTTCAGTTCAACAAAATTTACAATATTCCAATTTTGTATATTTCTTAATTTAAAAAACTTTGCGACTTTTCAGTTTTCTCAGTTTTTACTATTTTGAACAAAATTTCTTTTGTTATCAAATTTCGGAAATTTTCCGAAATTTTAAATTTAATAGATTTTTGTATTTAGGGAATTTTAGCATTTTTCATGATATTTTTAATTCAAGAAAAATTACAATTTTCCAACCTTGGCGATTTCTTTATTAAAAGAGCTTTGCGATTTATAAGTTTTCACAATCTTTACTATTTTGAAAAAATTGAATTTTTGTATCAAATTTCGGAAATTTTCCGAAATTTTAAATTTTGTCGATTGTTGAATTTTAGGAATTTTGGCATTTTTCTCAATTTTTTCATTTTTAACAAAATTTACAATATTCAAATATTGTCCATTTCTTTATTTAGGGAACTTTGCGATTTTACAGTTTTTACAATTTTGGAAAAATGTTATTTATTATCGAATTTCGGAAAGTTTCCGAAATTTTTAATTTTTTTGATTTTTTAATTTTTAGAATTTTTGCAATTTATTCGATTTTTTCATTTCAACAAAAATTACAATTTTCTAATTTTGTAGATTTCTAAGTAAAGAGAAGTTTGTGATTTTGTCGATTATACAGTTTTTACTATTTTGGAGAAAGTGTCTTCATTATTCAATTTCGGAAATTTTCCGAAATTTTAAATTTTTCCGATTTTTGAATTTATTAAATTTTTGAATTTTTCTCGATTTTTTCATTTCATTAAAATTACCAATATTCCAATTTTGCTAATTTCTTTATTTAAAAAACTTTGCGATTTTTTAGTTTTCACAGTTTTTACTATTTTGAAAAAAATTTCTTTTGTTATCAAATTTTGAAAATGTTCCGAAATTTTAAATTTTTTTCGATTTTTGAATAAAGGGATTTTTAGCATTTTTCTTGATATTTTTAATTCAACAAAAATTACAATTTCCAATTTCGGCGATTTCTTTATTTAAAGAGCTTTGCGATTTTTAAGTTTTCACAGTTTTTACAATTTTGAAAAAATTTTCTTTTGTTATCAAAATTCGGAAATTTCCGAAATTTTAAATTTTGTCAATTTAAAAGTTTCAGAAATTTTTGCATTTTTCTCGATTTTTTCATTTCAACAAAATTTAAAATATTCCAATTTTATAGATTTCTTTATTTAAAGAGCTTTACAATTTTGAAGTTTTCACAGTCTTTACTATTTTGACAAAATTTAATTTTTTTATAAATGTTGTCGATTGTTGAATTTTAGGAATTTTTGCATTTTTCTCGTTTTTTTTTATTTAAAAAAAAAAATATTACAATATTTAAATTTTGTCCATTTCTTTATTTAGGGAACTTTGCGATTTTACAGTTTTCACAGTTTTTACTATTTTGAAAAAATTTCTTTTGTTATCAAATTTCGAAAATTTTTGGAAATTTTAAATTTTTTTCGATTTTTGAATTTAGAGAATTTTAGCATTTTTCTTGATATTTTTAATTCAACAAAAATTACAATTTTCCAATTTTGGCGATTTCTTTATTAAAAGAGCTTTGCGATTTTAAAGTTTTCACAGTCTTAACTAATTTGAAAAAATTTAATTTTTTTTATCAAATTTCGTAAATTTTCCGAAATTTTAAATTTTTTCAATTGTTGAATTTTAGGAATATTTGCTTTTTTCTCGATTTTTTTTTTTTTTTTAATTTACAATATTCAAATTTTGTCCATTTCTTTATTTAGGGAACTTTGCGATTTTACAGTTTTCACAGTTTTTACAATTTTGGAAAAATTTTCTTTTTTATCGAATTTCGGAAAGTTTCCGAAACTTTAATTTTTTTTTGATTTTTGAATTTTTAGAATTTTTCCATTTTTCTCGATATTTTTATTTCAACCAAAAATTAAAATTTTCCAATTTTGTAGATTTCTTAATTTAGAGAACTTTGCGATTTTACAGTTTTTACAGTTTTTAAAATTTTGAAAATATTTAATTTTTTTATCGAATTTCGGAAAGTTTCCATAATTTTTAATTTTTTTTTTGATTTTTGAATTTTTAGAATTTTTGCATTTTTCTCGATTTTTTCATTTCAACAAAAATTACAATTTTCCAGTTTTTTAGATTTCTTAATTTAGAGAACTTTGTGATTTTGTCGATTTTACAGTTTTTACTTTTTTGAAAAAATTTTATTTTTTTTATCAAATTTTCGGAAATTTTGCTAAATTTTAACTTTTTTCGATTTTTGAATTTTTAGAATTTTCGCATTTTTCTCGATTTTTTCATTTTAACAAAAATTACAATTTTCCAATTTTGTAGATTTCTTAATTTAGAGAATTTTGTGATTTTGTCGATTTAACAGTTTTTTCTATTTTGAAAAAAATTTTTTTGTTCTCAAATTTCGGAAATTTTAAATTTTTTAGATTTTTGAATTTAGGGAATTTTAGCATTTTTCTTGATATTTTTAATTCAACGAAAATTACAATTTTCCAATTTTGGCGATTTCGTTATTTATAGAGCGATTTTTAGGTTTTCGCAGTCTTTACTATTTTGAAAAAATTTAATTTTTTTTATCAAATTTCGGAAATTTTCCGAAAATTTAAATTTTTTCAATTGTTGAATTTTAGAAATATTTGCATTTTTCTCGATTTTTTTTTTTTAAGTTTTCACGATTTTTAAGTTTTCACAGTCTTTACTATTTTGAAAAAATTTTAATTTTTTTTATCAAATTTCGGAAATTTTCCGAAATTTTAAATTTTTTCAATTGTTGAATTTTAGAAATATTTGCATTTTTCTCGATTTTTTTTTTTTTTTAAATTAACAATATTCAAATTTTGTCCATTTCTTTATTTAGGGAACTTTGCGATTTTACAGTTTTTACAGTTTTTACAATTTTGGAAAAATTTTCTTTTTTATCGAATTTCGGAAAGTTTCCGAAATTTTTAATTTTTTCCGATTTTTGAATTTTTAGAATTTTCGCATTTTTCTCGATTTTTTCATTTTAACAAAAATTAAAATTTTGTATATTTCTTAATTAAGAGAACTTTGCGATTTTACAGTTTTCACAGTTTTTACTATTTTGAAAAAAATTTCTTTTGTTATCAAATTTTCCGAAATTTTAAATTTTGTTGATTGTTGAATTTTAGGAATTTTTGCATTTTTCTCAATTTTTTTATTTATAACAAAAATTACAATATTCAAATTTTGTCCATTTCTTTATTTAGGGAACTTTGCGATTTTACAGTTTTCACAGTTTTTACAATTTTGGAAAAACTTTCTTTTCTATCAAATTTCAGAAAATTTCCGAAATTTTTAATTTTTTTTTGATTTTTTAATTTTTAGAATTTTTGAATTTTTTTCGATTTTTTCATTTCAACAAAAATAACAATTTTCCAATTTTGTAGATTTCTAAATTAAGAGAAGTTTGTGATTTTGTCGATTTAACAGTTTTTACTATTTTGAAAAAAATTCTTTTGTTATCAAATTACGGAAATTTTTAAATTTTTTAGATTTTTGAATTTAGGGAATTTTAGCATTTTTCTTGATATTTTTAATTCAACAAAAATTACAATTTTCCAATTTTTTAGATTTCTTAATTTAGAGAACTTTGCGATATTACAGTTTTCACAGTTCTTACTATTTTGAAAAAAATTTCTTTTGTTCGGAAATTTTAAATTTTTTCGATTTTTGAATTTTAGGAATTTTTGCATTTATCTCAATTTTTTTATTTTAACAAAATTTACAATATTCAAATTTTGTCCATTTCTTAATTTAGAGAACTTTGCGATTTTTAAGTTTTCACAGTGTACTATTTGGAAAAAAAATTCCTTTTTTTTATCAAGTTTCGGAATTTTAAGAAACTCTAAATTTTTTTGATTTTTGAATTTTTAGAATTTTCGCATTTTTTTCGATTTTTTCATTTCAACAAAAATTACAATTTTCCAATTTTGTAGATTTCTTAATTTAGAGAACTTTGCGATATTACAGTTTTCATAGTTCTTACTATTTTGAAAAAAATTTCTATTGTTCGGAAATTTTGCGAAATTTAAAATTTTTTCGATTTTTGAATTTAGGTAATTTTAGCATTTTTCTTGATATTTTTAATTCAACGAAAATTACAATTTTCCAATTTTGGCGATTTCTTTATTTAAAGATCTTTGTGAATTTGTCGATTTTACAGTTATTACTATTTTGAAAAAATTTTCTTTTGTTATTAAATTTTCGGAAATTTTTCAAAATTTTAATTTTTTTTCGATTTTTGAATTTTTCGAATTTTTTAATTTTTCTCGATTTTTTCATTTCAACAAAAATTAAAATTTTCCAATTTTGTAGATTTCTTAATTTAGAGAACTTTGCGATTTTACAGTTTTTACAATTTTGAAAATATTTAATTTTTTTATCTAATTTCGGAAATTTTCCGAAATCTTAAATTTTTTCGACTTTTGAATTTTGGGAATTTTTGCATTTTTCTTGATATTTTTATTCAACAAATTTTACAGTTCTCCATTTTTGTCGATTTCTTAATTTGGAGAACTTTGTGATTTTACAGTTTAAACAGTTTTTACTATTTGGAAAAAAATTCCTTTTTTTATCAAGTTTCGGAATTTTAAGAAATTCTAAATTTTTTTGATTTTTGAATTTTTAGAATTTTCGCATTTTTTTCGATTTTTTTATTTCAATAAAAATTACAATTTTCCAATTTTGTAGTTTTCTTAATTTAGAGAACTTTGCGATATTACAGTTTTCACAGTTCTTACTATTTCGAAAAAAATTTCTTTTGTTCGGAAATTTTAAATTTTTTCGATTTTTGAATTTTAGGAATTTTTGCATTTGTCTCAATTTTTTTATTTTAACAAAATTTACAATATTCAAATTTTGTCCATTTCTTAATTTAGAGAACTTTGCGATTTTTAAGTTTTCACAGTGTTTACTATTTTGAAAAAATTTTCTTTTGTTTCGAATTTCGGAATGTTTCCAAAATTTTAAATTTTTTTTATTTTTGAATTTTTAGAATTTTAGCATTTTTCTTGATATTTTTTATTTCAACAAAAATTACAATTTTCCAATTTTGGCGATTTCTTTATTTAAAGAGCTTTGCGATTTTTAAGTTTTCACAGTCTTTACAATTTTGAAAAAATTTAATTTTTTTATCAAATTTCGGAAATTGTCCGAAATTTTTAATTTTTTTCGATTTTTGAATTTTTAGAATTTTCGCATTTTGCTCGATTTTTTCATTTCAACAAAAATTACAATTTTCCAATTTTGTAGATTTCTTAATTTAGAGAACTTTGCGATTTTACAGTTTTCACAGTTTTTACTATTTTGAAAACAAATTCTTTTGTTATCAAATTTCGGAAATTTTAAATTTTTTCGATTTTTGAATTAAGGGAATTTTAGCATTTTTCTTGATATTTTTAATTCAACGAAAATTACAATTTTCCAATTTTGGCGATTTGTTTATTTAAAGAGCTTTGCGATTTTTAAGTTTTCACAGTCCTTACTATTTTGAAAAAATTTAATTTTTTTATCATATTTCGGAAATTTTCCGAAATTTTTAATTTTTTTCGATTTTTAGAATTTTCGCATTTTTCTCGATTTTTTCATTTCAACAAAAGTTACAATTTTCCAATTTTTTAGATTTCTTAATTTAGAGAATTTTGTGATTTCGTGGATTTAACAGTTTTTACTATTTTGAAATTTTTTTCTTTTTTTATCAAATTTCGGAAATTTTAAATTTTTTCGATTTTTGAATTTAGGGAATTTTAGCATTTTTCTTGATATTTTTAATTCAACAAAAATTACAATTTTCCACTTTTGGCGATTTATTTATTTATAGAGCTTTGCGATTTTTAAGTTTTCACAGTTTTAACTATTTTGAACAAATTTAATTTTTTTATCAAATTTCGGAAATTTTCCGAAATTTTAAATTTTGTCGATTGTTCAATTTTAGGAATTTTTGCATTTATCTCAAATTTTTTATTTTAACAAAATTTACAATATTCAAATTTTGTCCATTTCTTAATTTAGAGAACTTTGCGATTTTATAGTTTTCACAGTTTTTACAATTTTGGAAAAATGTTCTTTTTTTATCGAATTTCGGAAAGTTTCCGAAACTTTTAATTTTTTTTTATTTTTGAATTTTTTGAATTTTTGCATTTTTCTCGATTTTTTTATTTCAACAAAAATTACAATTTTCCAATTTTGTAGATTTCTAAGTTAAGAGAAGTTTGAGATTTTATCGATTATACAGTTTTTACTATATTGGAGAAAGTGTCTTCTTTATTCAATTTCGGAAATTTTCCGAAATTTTAAATTTTTCCGATTTTTGAATTTTTTAAATTTTTGAAAATTTCTCGATTTTTTCATTTCAACAAAATTTACAATCTTCCAATTTTGTATATTTCTTAATTTAAAAAGCTTTGCGATTTTTAAGTTTTCACAGTTTTTACTATTTTGAAAAAAATTTCTTTTGTTATCAAATTTCGGAAATTTTCCGAAATTTTAAATTTTTTCTATTTTTTAATATAGGGAATTTTAGCATTTTCTTGATATTTTTAATTCATTAAAAATTACAATTTTCCAATTTTGGCGATTTCTTTATTTAAAGAGCTTTGCAATTTTTAAGTTTTCACAGTTTTTACAATTTTAAAAAAATTTTCTTTTGTTATCAAAATTCGGAATTTTTCCGAAATTTTAAATTTTGTCGATTTAAAAGTTTCAGAAATCTTTGCATTTTTCTCGATTTTTTTATTCAACAAATTTTACAGTTTTCCAATTTTGTCGATTTCTTAATTTGGAGAACTTTGTGATTTTACAGTTTAAACAGTTTTTACTATTTGGAAAAAATTTCCTTTTTTTTATAAAATTTTCGGAAATTTTGCAAAATTTTACCTTTTTTCGATTTTTGAATTTTTAGAATTTTCGCATTTTTCTCGATTTTTTCATTTCAACAAAAATTACAATTTTCCAATTTTGTAGATTTCTTAATTTAGAGAACATTGCGATTTTACAGTTTTCACAGTTTTTACTATTTTGAAAAAAATTTCTTTTGTTCGGAAATTTTCCGAAATTTAAAATTTTTTCGATTTTTGAATTTAGGGAATTTTATCATTTTTCTTGATATTTTTACTTCAACAAAAATTACAATTTTCCAATTTTGTAGATTTCTTAATTTAGAGAACTTTGCGATTTTACAGTTTTCACAGTTTTTACTATATTGAAAAATTTTCTTTTGTTATAAAATTTTGGATATTTTAAATTTTTTAGGTTTTTGAATTTAGGGAATTTTAGCATTTTTCTTGATCATTTTAATTCAACAAAATTTACAATTTTCCAATTTTGGCGATTTCTTTATTTAAAGAGCTTTGCGATTTGAAAGTTTTCACAGTCTTTACTATTTTGAAAAAATTTAATTTTTTTTATCAAATTTCGGAAATTTTCCGAAATTTTAAATTTTTTCGATTGTTGAATTTTAGGAATATTTGCATTTTTCTCGATTTTTGTATTTTTAACAAAATTTACAATATTCAAATTTTGTCTGATTTTTTATTTAGGGAACTTTGCGATTTTATACTTTTCACAGTTTTTACAATTTTGGAAAAATGTTTTTTTTATCGAATTTCGGAAAGTTTCCGAAACTTTTAATTTTTTTTTATTTTTGAATTTTTTGAATTTTTCCATTTTTCTCGATTTTTTTATTTCAACAAAAATTACAATTTTCCAATTTTGTAGATTTCTAAGTTAAGAGAAGTTTGAGATTTTATCGATTATACAGTTTTTACTATTTTGGAGAAAGTGTCTTCTTTATTCAATTTCGGAAATTTTCCGAAATTTTAAATTTTTCCGATTTTTGAATTTTTTAAATTTTTGAAAATTTCTCGATTTTTTAATTTCAACAAAATTTACAATATTCCAATTTTGTATATTTCTTAATTTAAAAAACTTTGCGATTTTTCAGATTTAACAGTTTTTACTATTTTGAAAAAAATTTCTTTTGTTATCAAATTTCAAAAATTTTCCGAAATTTAAAATTTTTTTTTTTTTTTTTAAAATAGCGATTTTTAAGTTTTTACAGTTTTTACAATTTTGAAAAAATTTTCTTTTATTATCAAAATTCGGAGTTTTTCCGAAATTTTAAATTTTGTCGATTTAAAAGGTTCAGAAATTTTTGCATTTTTCTCGATTTTTTCATTTCCAAAAAATTTACAATATTCCAATTTTGCAGATTTCTTTATTTAAAGAGCTTTGCAATTTTAAAGTTTTTACAGTCTTTACTATTTTGAAAATATTTAATTTTTTTATCTAATTTCGGAAATTTTCCGAAATCTTAAATTTTCTCGACTTTTGAATTTTGGCAATTTTAGCATTTTTCTTGATATTTTTAATTCAACAAAAGTTACAATTTTCCAATTTTGGCGATTTCTTTTTTTAAAGAGCTTTGCGAATTTAGTTTCACAGTCTTTACTATTTTGAAAAAATTAAATTTTTTTCATCAAATTTCGGAAATTTTCCGAAATTTTAAATTTTTTCTATTTTTTAATATAGGGAATTTTAGCATTTTTCTTGATATTTTTAACTCAACAAAAATTACAATTTTCCAATTTTGACGATTTCTTTATTTATAGAACTTTGCGATTTTTAAGTTTTCACAGTCTTTACTATTTTGAAAAATGTAATATTTTTATCAAATTTCGGAAATTTTCCGAAATTTTAAATTATGTCGATTGTTGAATTTTAAGAATCTTGCATTTTTCTCAATTTTTTTTATTATTAACAAAATTTACAATATTCAAATTTTGTCCATTTCTTTATTTAGGGAACTTTGCGATTTTACAGTTTTCACAGTTTTAACAATATTGGAAATATGTTATTTTTTATCGAATTTCGGAAAGAAATTTTTAATTTTTTTGATTTTTGAATTTTTAGAATTTTTGCAATTTATTCGATTTTTTCATTTCAACAAAAATTACAATTTTCTAATTTTGTAAATTTCTAAGTAAAGAGAAGTTTGTGATTTTGTCGATTATACAGTTTTTACTATTTTGGAGAAAGTGTCTTCATTATTCAATTTCGGAAATTTTCCGAAATTTTAAATTTTTCCGATTTTTGAATTTATTAAATTTTTGAATTTTTCTCGATTTTTTCATTTCAACAAAATTAACAATATTCTAATTTTGCAAATTTCTTTATTTAAAGAGCTTTGCAATTTTGAAGTTTTCACAGTCTTTAATATTTTGACAAAATTTAATTTTTTTATAAAATTTCGAAAATTTTCCGAAATTTTAAATGTTGTCGATTGTTGAATTTTAGGAATTTTTGCATTTTTCTCGTTTTTTTTATTTTTAACAATATTTACAATATTCAAATTTTGTCCATTTCTTTATTTAGGGAACTTTGCGATTTTATAGTTTTCACAGTTTTTACTATTTTGAAAAAATTTAATTTTTTTATCTAATTTCGGAAATTTTCCGAAATCTTAATTTTTTTCGACATTTGATTTTGGGAATTTTTGAATTTTTCTTGATATTCAACAAATTTTACAGTTCTCCAATTTTGTCGATTTCTTAATTTGGAGAACATCGTGATTTTACAGTTTAAACAGTTCCTACTATTTTGAAAAAATTTCTATTTTTTATCAAGTTTCGGAAATTTTAAGAAATTTTAAATTTTTTCGATTTTGAATTTTTTGAATTTTTGCATTTTTCTCGATTTTTTCATTTCAACGAAAATTACAATTTTCCAATTTTGTAGATTTCTTAATTTAGAGAACCTTGCGATTTTACAGTTTTCACAGTTTTTACTATTTTGAAAAAATTTAATTTTTTTATCGAATTTCGGAAATTTTCCGAAATTTTAAATTTTGTCGATGGTTGAATTTTAGGAGTTTTTGCATTTTTCTCGATTTTCGTATTTTTAACAAAATTTACAATATTTAAATTTTGTCCATTTCTTTATTTAGGGAACTTGCGATTTTACAGTTTTCACAGTTTTTACTATTTTGAAAAAAATTTCTTTTGTTAACAAATTTCGAAAATTTTTGGAAATTTTAAATTTTTTTCGATTTTTGAATTTAGGGAATTTTAGCATTTTTCTTGATATTTTTAATTCAACAAAAATTACAATTTTCCAATTTTGGCGATTTCTTTATTAAAAGAGCTTTGCGATTTTTAAGTTTTCACAGTCTTTACTATTTGGAAAAAATTTAATTTTTTTATCAAATTTCGGAAATTTTCCGAAATTTTAAATTTTGTCGATTGTAGAATTTTAGGAACTTTTGCATTTTTCTCGATTTTTTTATTTTAAAAAAAATTTACAATATTCAAATTTTGTCCATTTCTTTATTTAGGGAACTTTGCAATTTTTCATTTTTCACAGTTTTTACAATTTTTGAAAAATTTTCTTTTTTATCGAATTTCGGAAAGTTTCCGAAATTTTAAATTTTTTTTTATTTTTGAATTTTTAGAATTTTTCCATTTTTCTCGATATTTTCATTTCAACAAAAATTAAAATTTTCCAATTTTTTAGATTTCTTAATTTAGAGAACTTTGTGATTTTGTCGATTTTACAGTTTTTACTATTTTAAAAAAGTTTTCTTTTGTTATCAAAATTCGGAATTTTTTCGAAATTTTAAATTTTGTCGATTTAAAAGTTTTAGAAATTGTTGAAATTTTCTTGATTTTTTCATTTCAGCAAAATTTACAATATTCCAATTTTGTAGATTTCTTAATTTAGAGAACTTTGCGATTTAACAGCTTGCACAGTTTTTACTATTTTGAAAAAAATTTTTTTTGTTATCAAATTTCGGAAATTTTAAATTTTTTAGATTTTTGAATTTAGGGAATTTTAGCATTTTTCTTGATATTTTTAATTCAACAAAAGTTACAATTTTCCAATTTTGGCGATTTCTTTATTTAAAGAGCTTTGAGATTTTAAAGTTTTCACAGTCTTTACTATTTTGAAAAAATTTAACTTTTTTTATCAAATTTCGTAAATTTTCCGAAATTTTAAATTTTTTCAATTGTTGAATTTTAGGAATATTTGCATTTTTCTCGATTTTTTTTTTTTTTTTTTAAATTTACAATATTCAAATTTTGTCCATTTCTTTGTTTAGGGAACTTTGCGATTTTACAGTTTTCACAGTTTTTACAATTTTGGAAAAATTTTCTTTTTTATCGAATTTCGGAAAGTTTCCGAAATTTTGAATTTTTTTTGATATTTGAATTTTTAGAATTTTTCCATTTTTCTCGATATTTTCATTTCAACCAAAACTTAATATTTTCCAATTTTTTAGATTTCTTAATTTAGAGAACTTTGCGATTTTACAGTTTTTACAGTTTTTAAAATTTTGAAAATATTTAATTTTTTTATCGAATTTCGGAAAGTTTCCCTAATTTTTAATTTTTTTTGATTTTTGAATTTAGAGAACTTTGTGATTTTGTCGATTTAACAGTTTTTACTATTTTGAAAAAATTTTATTTTTTTATCAAATTTTCGGAAATTTTGCTAAATTTTAACTTTTTTCGATTTTTGAATTTTTAGAATTTTCGCATTTTTTTCGATTTTTTCATTTTAACAAAAATTACAATTTTCCAATTTTGTAGATTTCTTAATTTAGAGAATTTTGTGATTTTGTCGATTTAACAGTTTCTACTATTTTGAAAACAATTTTTTTTGTTCTCAAATTTCGGAAATTTTAAATTTTTTAGATTTTTGAATTTAGGGAATTTTAGCATTTTTCTTGATATTTTTAATTCAACGAAAATTACAATTTTCCAGTTTTGTAGATTTCTTTATTTAAAGAGCTTTGCGATTTTAAAGTTTTCACAGTCTTTACTATTTTGAAAAAATTTAATTTTTTTTATCAAATTTCGGAAATTTTCCGAAATTTGAAATTTTTTCAATTGTTGAATTTTAGAAATATTTGCATTTTTCTCGATTTTTTTTTTTTTTAATTAACAGTATTCAAATTTTGTCCATTTCTTTATTTAGGGAACTTTGCGATTTTACAGTTTTTAAAATTTTGGAAAAATTTTCTTTTTTATCGAATTTCGGAAAGTTTCCGAAATATTAAATTTTTTCCGATTTTTGAATTTTTAGAATTTTCGCATTTTTCTCGATTTTTTCATTTTAACAAAAATTACAAATTTGCAATTTTGTAGATTTCTTAATTTAGAGAACTTGGCGATTTAACAGCTTGCACAGTTTTTACTATTTTGAAAAAAATTTTTTTTGTTATCAAATTTCGGAAATTTTAAATTTTTTAGATTTTTGAATTTAGGGAATTTTAGCATTTTTCTTGATATTTTTTTTTTATTCAACAAAAATTACAATTTTCCAATTTTGTCGATTTATTTTTTTAAAAAGCTTTGCGATTTTTAAGTTTTCACAGTTTTTACAATTTTGAAAAAATTTAATTTTTTTAGCAAATTTCGGAAATTTTCCGAAATTTTAAATTTTTTCAATTGTTGAATTTTAGAAATATTTGCATTTTTCTCGATTTATTTTTTTTTTTAAATTAACAATATTCAAATTTTGTCCATTTCTTTATTTAGGGAAATTTGCGATTTTACAGTTTTTACAATTTTGGAAAAATTTTCTTTTTTATCGAATTTCGGAAAGTTTCCGAAATTTTTAATTTTTTTTTCGATTTTTGAATTTTTCGAATTTTCGCATTTTTCTCGATATTTTCATTTCAACAAAAATTACAATTTTCCAATTTTTTAGATTTCTTAATTTAGAGAATTTTGTGATTTTGTCGATTTAACAGTTTTTACTATTTTGAAAAAAGTTTCTTTTTTATCATATTTCGGAAATTATCGGAAATTTTAAATTTTTTCGATTTTTGAATTTAGGGAATTTTAGCATTTTTCTTGATATTTTTAATTCAATAAAAATTACAATTTTCCAATTTTGGCGATTTATTTTTTTAAAAAGCTTTGCGATTTTTAAGTTTTCACAGTTTATACAATTTTGAAAAAATTTAATTTTTTTATCAAATTTCGGAAATTTTTTGAAATTTTAAATTTTGTCGATTGTTGAATTTTAGGAATTTTTGCATTTATCTCAATTTTTTTATTTCTTACAAAATTTACAATATTCAAATTTTGTCCATTTTTTTATTTAGGGAAGTTTGCGACTTTACAGTTTTCACAGTTTTTACTATTTTGAAAAAATTTTCTTTTTTTATCATATTTCGGAAATTTTCCGAAATTTTAAATTTTGTCGATTGTTGAATTTTAGGAATTTTTGCATTTTTCTCGGTTTTTTTCATTTCAACAAAAATTACAATTTTCCAATTTTTTAGATTTCTTACTTAAGAGAATTTTGTGATTTTGTCGATTTTACAGTTTTTACTATTTTTAAAAAATTTAATTTTTTTATCAAATTTTCGGAAATTTTGCTAAATTTTAAATTTTTTCTATTTTTTAATATAGGGAATTTTATCATTTTTCTTGATATTTTTAATTCAACAAAAATTACAATTTTCAAATTTTGGCGATTTCTTTATTTAAAGAGCTTTGCGATTTTTAAGTTTTCACAGTTTTTACAATTTTGAAAAAATTTTCTTTTGTTATCAAAATTCGGAGTTTTTCCGAAATTTTAAATTTTGTCGATTTAAAAGGTTCAGAAATTTTTGCATTTTTCTCGATTTTTTCATTTCAACAAAATTTACAATATTCCAATTTTGCAGATTTCTTTATTTAAAGAACTTTGCAATTTTGAAGTTTTTACAGTCTTTACTATTTTGAAAATATTTAATTTTTTTATCTAATTTCGGAAATTTTCCGAAATCTTAAATTTTTTCGACTTTTGAATTTTGGCAATTTTTGCATTTTTCCTGATATTTTTAATTCAACAAAAATTACAATTTTCCAATTTGGCGATTTCTTTATTTAAAGAACTTTGTGAATTTGTCGATTTTACAGTTATTACTATTTTGAAAAAATTTTCTTTTTTTTATCAAATTTTCGGAAATTTTTCAAAATTTTAATTTTTTTTTCGATTTTTGAATTTTTAGAATTTTAGCATTTTTCTCGGTTTTTTTCATTTCAACAAAAATTACAATTTTCCAATTTTGTAGATTTCTTAATTTAGAGAACTTTGCGATTTTACAGTTTTCACAGTTTTTACTATATTGAAAAAATTTCTTTTGTTATAAAATTTTTTGATATTTTAAATTTTTTAGGTTTTTGAATTTAGGGAATTTTAGCATTTTTCTTGATAATTTTAATTCAACAAAAATTACAATTTTCCAATTTTGTAGATTTCTTAATTTAGAGAACTTTGCGATTTTACAGTTTTCACAGTCTTTACTATTTTGAAAAAATTTAATTTTTTTTATCAAATTTCGGAAATTTTCCGAAATTTTAAATTTTGTCGATTGTTGAATTTTAGGAATATTTGCATTTTTCTCGATTTTTGTATTTTTAACAAAATTTACAATATTCAAATTTTGTCTGATTTTTTATTTAGGGAACTTTGCGATTTTATAGTTTTCACAGTTTTTACAATTTTGGAAAAATGTTCTTTTTTATCGAATTTCGGAAAGTTTCCGAAACTTTTAATTTTTTTTTATTTTTGAATTTTTTGAATTTTTGCATTTTTCTCGATTTTTTTATTTCAACAAAAATTACAATTTTCCAATTTTGTAGATTTCTAAGTTAAGAGAAGTTTGAGATTTTATCGATTATACAGTTTTTACTATTTTGGAGAAAGTGTCTTCTTTATTCAATTTCGGAAATTTTCCGAAATTTTAAATTTTTCCGATTTTTGAATTTTTTAAATTTTTGAAAATTTCTCGATTTTTTAATTTCAACAAAATTTACAATATTCCAATTTTGTATATTTCTTAATTTAAAAAACTTTGCGATTTTTCAGATTTAACAGTTTTTACTATTTTGAAAAAAATTTCTTTTGTTATCAAATTTCGAAAATTTTCCGAAATTTAAAATTTTTTTTTTTTTTTTTTAAATAGCGATTTTTAAGTTTTTACAGTTTTTACAAATTTGAAAAAATTTTCTTTTGTTATCAAAATTCGGAGTTTTTCCGAAATTTTAAATTTTGTCGATTTAAAAGGTTCAGAAATTTTTGCATTTTTCTCGATTTTTTCATTTCAAAAAAATTTACAATATTCCAATTTTGCAGATTTCTTTATTTAAAGAGCTTTGCAATTTTAAAGTTTTTACAGTCTTTACTTTTTTGAAAATATTTAATTTTTTTATCTAATTTAGGAAATTTTCCGAAATCTTAAATTTTTTCGACTTTTGAATTTTGGCAATTTTAGCATTTTTCTTGATATTTTTAATTCAACAAAAGTTACAATTTTCCAATTTTGGCGATTTCTTTTTTTAAAGAGCTTTGCGATTTTAGTTTCACAGTCTTTACTATTTTGAAAAAATTAAATTTTTTTCATCAAATTTCGGAAATTTTCCGAAATTTTAAATTTTTTCTATTTTTTAATATAGGGAATTTTAGCATTTTTCTTGATATTTTTAACTCAACAAAAATTACAATTTTCCAATTTTGGCGATTTCTTTATTTATAGAACTTTGCGATTTTTAAGTTTTCACAGTCTTTACTATTTTGAAAAATGTAATATTTTTATCAAATTTCGGAAATTTTCCGAAATTTTAAATTATGTCGATTGTTGAATTTTAAGAATCTTGCATTTTTCTCAATTTTTTTTATTATTAACAAAATTTACAATATTCAAATTTTGTCCATTTCTTTATTTAGGGAACTTTGCGATTTTACAGTTTTCACAGTTTTAACAATTTTGGAAATATGTTATTTTTTATCGAATTTCGGAAAGTTTCCGAAATTTTTAATTTTTTTGATTTTTGAATTTTTAGAATTTTTGCAATTTATTCGATTTTTTCATTTCAACAAAAATTACAGTTTTCTAATTTTGTAAATTTCTAAGTAAAGAGAAGTTTGTGATTTTGTCGATTATACAGTTTTTACTATTTTGGAGAAAGTGTCTTCATTATTCAATTTCGGAAATTTTCCGAAATTTTAAATTTTTCCGATTTTTGAATTTATTAAGTTTTTGAATTTTTCTCGATTTTTTCATTTCAACAAAATTAACAATATTCCAATTTTGCAAATTTCTTTATTTAAAAAACTTTGCGATTTTTTAGTTTTCACAGTTTTTACTATTTTGAAAAAAATTTCTTTTGTTATCAAATTTCGAAAATGTTCCGAAATTTTAAATTTTTTTCGATTTTTGAATAAAGGGAATTTTAGCATTTTTCTTGATATTTTTTTATTCAACAAAAATTACAATTTCCAATTTCGGCGATTTTTTTATTTAAAGAGCTTTGCGATTTTTAAGTTTTCACAGTTTTTACAATTTTGAAAAAATTTTCTTTTGTTATCAAAATTCGGAATTTTTCCGAAATTTTAAATTTTGTCAATTTAAAAGTTTCAGAAATTTTAGCATTTTTCTCGATTTTTTCATTTCAACAAAATTTACAATATTCCAATTTTATAGATTTCTTTATTTAAAGAGCTTTGCAATTTTGAAGTTTTCACAGTCTTTAATATTTTGACAAAATTTAATTTTTTTATAAAATTTCGAAAATTTTCCGAAATTTTAAATATTGTCGATTGTTGAATTTTAGGAATTTTTGCATTTTTCTCGTTTTTTTTATTTTTAACAATATTTACAATATTCAAATTTTGTCCATTTCTTTATTTAGGGAACTTTGCGATTTTACAGTTTTCACAGTTTTTACTATTTTGAAAAAATTTAATTTTTTTATCGAATTTCGGAAATTTTCCGAAATTTTAAATTTTGTCGATGGTTGAATTTTAGGAGTTTTTGCATTTTTCTCGATTTTCGTATTTTTAACAAAATTTACAATATTTAAATTTTGTCCATTTCTTTATTTAGGGAACTTGCGATTTTACAGTTTTCACAGTTTTTACTATTTTGAAAAAAATTTCTTTTGTTAACAAATTTTGAAAATTTTTGGAAATTTTAAATTTTTTTCGATTTTTGAATTTAGGGAATTTTAGCATTTTTCTTGATATTTTTAATTCAACAAAAATTACAATTTTCCAATTTTGGCGATTTCTTTATTAAAAGAGCTTTGCGATTTTTAAGTTTTCACAGTCTTTACTATTTGGAAAAAATTTAATTTTTTTATCAAATTTCGGAAATTTTCCGAAATTTTAAATTTTGTCGATTGTAGAATTTTAGGAACTTTTGCATTTTTCTCGATTTTTTTTATTTTAAAAAAAATTTACAATATTCAAATTTTGTCTGATTTTTTATTTAGGGAACTTTGCGATTTTTCAGTTTTCACAGTTTTTACAATTTTGGAAAAATTTTCTTTTTTATCGAATTTCGGAAAGTTTCCGAAATTTTAAATTTTTTTTTATTTTTGAATTTTTAGAATTTTTCCATTTTTCTCGATATTTTCATTTCAACAAAAATTAAAATTTTCCAATTTTTTAGATTTCTTAATTTAGAGAACTTTGTGATTTTGTCGATTTTACAGTTTTTACTATTTTAAAAAAGTTTTCTTTTGTTATCAAAATTCGGAATTTTTTCGAAATTTTAAATTTTGTCGATTTAAAAGTTTTAGAAATTGTTGAAATTTTCTTGATTTTTTCATTTCAGCAAAATTTACAATATTCCAATTTTGTAGATTTCTTAATTTAGAGAACTTTGCGATTTAACAGCTTGCACAGTTTTTACTATTTTGAAAAAAATTTTTTTTGTTATCAAATTTCGGAAATTTTAAATTTTTTAGATTTTTGAATTTAGGGAATTTTAGCATTTTTCTTGATATTTTTAATTCAACAAAAGTTACAATTTTCCAATTTTGGCGATTTCTTTATTTAAAGAGCTTTGAGATTTTTAAGTTTTCACAGTCTTTACTATTTTGAAAAAATTTAACTTATTTTATCAAATTTCGTAAATTTTCCGAAATTTTAAATTTTTTCAATTGTTGAATTTTAGGAATATTTGCATTTTTCTCGATTTTTTTTTTTTTTTTTTAAATTTACAATATTCAAATTTTGTCCATTTCTTTGTTTAGGGAACTTTGCGATTTTACAGTTTTAACAGTTTTTACAATTTTGGAAAAATTTTCTTTTTTATCGAATTTCGGAAAGTTTCCGAAATTTTGAATTTTTTTTGATTTTTGAATTTTTAGAATTTTTCCATTTTTCTCGATATTTTCATTTCAACCAAAAATTAATATTTTCCAATTTTTTAGATTTCTTAATTTAGAGAACTTTGCGATTTTACAGTTTTTACAGTTTTTAAAATTTTGAAAATATTTAATTTTTTTATCGAATTTCGGAAAGTTTCCCTAATTTTTAATTTTTTATTGATTTTTGAATTTAGAGAACTTTGTGATTTTGTCGATTTAACAGTTTTTACTATTTTGAAAAAATTTTATTTTTTTATCAAATTTTCGGAAATTTTGCTAAATTTTAACTTTTTTCGATTTTTGAATTTTTAGAATTTTCGCATTTTTTTCGATTTTTTCATTTTAACAAAAATTACAATTTTCCAATTTTGTAGATTTCTTAATTTAGAGAATTTTGTGATTTTGTCGATTTAACAGTTTCTACTATTTTGAAAACAATTTTTTTTGTTCTCAAATTTCGGAAATTTTAAATTTTTTAGATTTTTGAATTTAGGGAATTTTAGCATTTTTCTTGATATTTTTAATTCAACGAAAATTACAATTTTCCAGTTTTGTAGATTTCTTTATTTAAAGAGCTTTGCGATTTTAAAGTTTTCACAGTCTTTACTATTTTGAAAAAATTAAATTTTTTTTATCAAATTTCGGAAATTTTCCGAAATTTGAAATTTTTTCAATTGTTGAATTTTAGAAATATTTGCATTTTTCTCGATTTATTTTTTTTTTTAAATTAACAATATTCAAATTTTGTCCATGTCTTTATTTAGGGTAATTTGCGATTTTACAGTTTTTACAATTTTGGAAAAATTTTCTTTTTTATCGAATTTCGGAAAGTTTCCGAAATTTTTAATTTTTTTTTTCGATTTTTGAATTTTTCGAATTTTCGCATTTTTCTCGATATTTTCATTTCAACAAAAATTACAATTTTCCAATTTTTTAGATTTCTTAATTTAGAGAATTTTGTGATTTTGTCGATTTAACAGTTTTTACTATTTTGAAAAAAGTTTCTTTTTTTATCATATTTCGGAAATTATCGGAAATTTTAAATTTTTTCGATTTTTGAATTTAGGGAATTTCAGCATTTTTCTTGATATTTTTAATTCAATAAAAATTACAATTTTCCAATTTTGGCGATTTATTTTTTTAAAAAGCTTTGCGATTTCTAAGTTTTCACAGTTTTTACAATTTTGAAAAAATTTAATTTTTTTATCAAATTTCGGAAATTTTTTGAAATTTTAAATTTTGTCGATTGTTGAATTTTAGGAATTTTTGCATTTATCTCAATTTTTTATTTCTTACAAAATTTACAATATTCAAATTTTGTCCATTTCTTTATTTAGCGAAGTTTGCGACTTTACAGTTTTCACAGTTTTTACTATTTTGAAAAAATTTTCTTTTTTTATCATATTTCGGAAATTTTCCGAAATTTTAAATTTTGTCGATTGTTGAATTTTAGGAATTTTTGCATTTTTCTCGGTTTTTTTCATTTCAACAAAAATTACAATTTTCCAATTTCTTAGATTTCTTACTTAAGAGAATTTTGTGATTTTGTCGATTTTACAGTTTTTCTATTTTGAAAAAATTGTCTTATTTTTATAAAATTTTCGAAAATTTTGCAAAATTTTAAATTTTGTCGATTTTCGGAAATTTTTGCATTTTTCTTGATATTTTTATTCAACAAATTTTACTGTTCTCCAATTTTGTCGATTTCTTAATTTGGAGAACTTCGTGATTTTACAATTTAAACAGTTTCTTTTATTTTGAAAAAATTTCTTTTTTTTATCAAGTTTCGGAAATTTTAAGAAATTTTAAATTTTTTCGATTTTTGAAATTTTTTAATTTTCGCATTTTTCTCGATTTTTTCATTTAAACAAAAATTACAATTTTCCAATTTTGTAGATTTCTTAATTTAGAGAATTTTGTGATTTTTTCGATTATACAGTTTTTACTATTTTGGAGAAAGTGTCTTCTTTATTCGATTTCGGAAAATTTCCGAAATTTAAAATTTTTCCGATTTTTGAATTTTTAGAATTTTCGCATTTTTCTCGATTTTTTCATTTTAACAAAAATTACAAATTTGCAATTTTGTAGATTTCTTAATTTAGAGAACTTTGCGATTTTACAGTTTTCACAGTTTTTACTATTTTGAAAAAAATTTCTTTTCCATCAAATTTCGGAAAATTTCCGAAATTTTTAATTTTTTTTTGATTTTTTAATTTTTAGAATTTTTGAATTTTTTTCGATTTTTTCATTTCAACAAAAATTACAATTTTCCAATTTTGTAGATTTCTAAATTAAGAGAAGTTTGTGATTTTGTCGATTTAACAGTTTTTACTATTTTGAAAAAAATTTCTTTTGTTATCAAATTACGGAAATTTTTAAATTTTTTAGATTTTTGAATTTAGGGAATTTTAGCATTTTTCTTGATATTTTTTTTTTAATTCAACAAAAATTACAATTTTCCAATTTTGTCGATTTATTTTTTTAAAAAGCTTTTTAAGCGATTTTTAAGTTTTCACAGTTTTTACAATTTTGAAAAAATTTAATTTTTTTATCTAATTTCGGAAATTTTCCGAAATTTTAAATTTTTTCAATTGTTGAATTTTAGAAATATTTGCATTTTTCTCGATTTATTTTTTTTTTTAAATTAACAATATTCAAATTTTGTCCATTTCTTTATTTAGGGAAATTTGCGATTTTACAGTTTTTACAATTTTGGAAAAATTTTCTTTTTTATCGAATTTCGGAAAGTTTCCGAAATTTTTAATTTTTTTTTCGATTTTTGAATTTTTCGAATTTTCGCATTTTTCTCGATATTTTCATTTCAACAAAAATTACAATTTTCCAATTTTTTAGATTTCTTAATTTAGAGAATTTTGTGATTTTGTCGATTTAACAGTTTTTACTATTTTGAAAAAAGTTTCTTTTTTTATCATATTTCGGAAATTATCGGAAATTTTAAATTTTTTCGATTTTTGAATTTAGGGAATTTTAGCATTTTTCTTGATATTTTTAATTCAATAAAAATTACAATTTTCCAATTTTGGCGATTTATTTTTTTAAAAAGCTTTGCGATTTTTAAGTTTTCACAGTTTTTACAATTTTGAAAAAATTTAATTTTTTTATCAAATTTCGGAAATTTTTTGAAATTTTAAATTTTGTCGATTGTTGAATTTTAGGAATTTTTGCATTTATCTCAATTTTTTTATTTCTTACAAAATTTACAATATTCAAATTTTGTCCATTTCTTTATTTAGGGAAGTTTGCGACTTTAAAGTTTTCACAGTTTTTACTATTTTGAAAAAATTTTCTTTTTTTATCATATTTCGGAAATTTTCCGAAATTTTAAATTTTGTCGATTGTTGAATTTTAGGAATTTTTGCATTTTTCTCGGTTTTTTTCATTTCAACAAAAATTACAATTTTCCAATTTTTTAGATTTCTTACTTAAGAGAATTTTGTGATTTTGTCGATTTTACAGTTTTTACTATTTTTAAAAAATTTAATTTTTTGATCAAATTTTCGGAAATTTTGCTAAATTTTAAATTTTTTCTCTTTTTTAATTTAATTCTTTATTTAAAGAGCTTTGCGATTTTTAAGTTTTCACAGTTTTTACAATTTTGAAAAAATTTTCTTTTGTTATCAAAATTCGGAGTTTTTCCGAAATTTTAAATTTTGTCGATTTAAAAGGTTCAGAAATTTTTGCATTTTTCTCGATTTTTTCATTTCAACAAAATTTACAATATTCCAATTTTGCAGATTTCTTTATTTAAAGAACTTTGCAATTTTGAAGTTTTTACAGTCTTTACTATTTTGAAAATATTTAATTTTTTTATCTAATTTCGGAAATTTTCCGAAATCTTAAATTTTTTCGACTTTTGAATTTTGGCAATTTTTGCATTTTTCCTGATATTTTTAATTCAACAAAAATTACAATTTTCCAATTTTGGCGATTTCTTTATTTAAAGAACTTTGTGAATTTGTCGATTTTACAGTTATTGCTATTTTGAAAAAATTTTCTTTTTTTTATCAAATTTTCGGAAATTTTTCAAAATTTTAATTTTTTTTTCGATTTTTGAATTTTTAGAATTTTAGCATTTTTCTCGGTTTTTTTCATTTCAACAAAAATTACAATTTTCCAATTTTGTAGATTTCTTAATTTAGAGAACTTTGCGATTTTACAGTTTTCACAGTTTTTACTATATTGAAAAAATTTCTTTTGTTATAAAATTTTTTGATATTTTAAATTTTTTAGGTTTTTGAATTTAGGGAATTTTAGCATTTTTCTTGATAATTTTAATTCAACAAAAGTTACAATTTTCCAATTTTGGCGATTTCTTTATTTAAAGAGCTTTGCGATTTGAAAATTTTCACAGTCTTTACTATTTTGAAAAAATTTAATTTTTTTTATCAAATTTTGGAAATTTTCCGAAATTTTAAATTTTTTCGATTGTTGAATTTTAGGAATATTTGCATTTTTCTCGATTTTTGTATTTATAACAAAATTTACAATATTCAAATTTTGTCTGATTCTTTATTTAGGGAACTTTGCGATTTTATAGTTTTCACAGTTTTTACAATTTTGGAAAAATGTTCTTTTTTATCGAATTTCGGAAAGTTTCCGAAACTTTTAATTTTTTTTTATTTTTGAATTTTTGCATTTTTCTCGATTTTTTCATTTCAACAAAAATTACAATTTTCCAATTTTGTAGATTTCTAAGTTAAGAGAAGTTTGAGATTTTATCGATTATACAGCTTTTACTATTTTGGAGAAAGTGTCTTCTTTATTCAATTTCGGAAATTTTCCGAAATTTTAAATTTTTTCCGATTTTTGAATTTTTTAAATTTTTGAAAATTTCTCGATTTTTTAATTTCAACAAAATTTACAATATTCCAATTTTGTATATTTCTTAATTTAAAAAACTTTGCGATTTTTCAGATTTAACAGTTTTTACCATTTTGAAAAAAATTTCTTTTGTTATCAAATTTCGAAAATTTTCCGAAATTTTAAATTTCTTTGATTTTTGAATTTAGGGGTTTTGGAATTTTTCTTGATATTTTTAATTCAACAAATTTTACAATTTTCAAATATTGTCGATTTCTAAATTTAGAGAAATTTGTGATTTTGTCGATTATACGGTTTTTACTATTTGGAAGAAATTGTCTTCTTTATTAAATTTCGGATATTTTCCAAAATTAAAAATTTTTTTCGATTTTTGAATTTCTTAAATTTTTTAATTTTTCTCGATTTCTTAAATTCAACAAATCTTACAATATTCCAATGTTGTCGATTTCTTTATTGAAAGAACTTTGTGTTTTTGTTGAATTTAAAGTTTTTGTATTTTAAAAAAAATTGTCTTATTTTTATAAAATTTTCGAAAATTTTGCAAAATTTTAAATTTTGTCGATTTTAGGAAATTTTTGCATTTTTCTTGATATTTTTATTCAACAAATTTTACTGTTCTCCAATTTTGTCGATTTCTTAATTTGGAGAACTTCGTGATTTTACAATTTAAACAGTTTCTTTTATTTTGAAAAAATTTCTTTTTTTTATCAAGTTTCGGAAATTTTAAGAAATTTTAAATTTTTTCGATTTTTGAAATTTTTTAATTTTCGCATTTTTCTCGATTTTTTCATTTAAACAAAAATTACAATTTTCCAATTTTGTAGATTTCTAAGTTAAAAGAAGTTTGAGATTTTGTCGATTATACAGTTTTTACTATTTTGGAGAAAGTGTCTTCTTTATTCGATTTCGGAAAATTTCCGAAATTTTAAATTTTTCCGATTTTTGAATTTTTTAAATTTTTGAATTTTTCTCGATTTTTTAATTTCAACAAAATTTACAATATTCAAATTTTATCCATTTCTTTATTTAGGGAACTTTGCGTTTTTACAGTTTTCACAGTTTTTACTATTTTGAAAATATTTAATTTTTTTATCTAATTTCGGGAATTTTCCGAAATCTTAAATTTTTTCGACTTTTGAATTTTGGCAATTTTTGCATTTTTCTTGATATTTTTATTCAACAAAAATTAAAATTTTCCAATTTTGGCGATTTCTTTATTTAAAGAACTTTGTGAATTTGTCGATTTTACAGTTATAACTATTTTGAAAAAATTTTCTTTTTTTATCAAATTTTCGGAAATTTTTCAAAATTTTAATTTTTTTTCGATTTTTGAATTTTTAGAATTTTTTCATTTATCTCGATTTTTTCATTTCAACAAAAATTAAAATTTTCCAATTTTGAAAAAAATTCCTTTTGTTCGAAAATTTTCGGAAATTTAAAATTTTTTCGATTTTTGAATTTAGGGAATTTTAGCATTTTTCTTGATATTTTTAATTCAACGAAAATTACAATTTTCCAATTTTGGCGATTTCTTTATTTAAAGAACTTTGCGATTTTTAAGTTTTCACAGTCTTTACTATTTTTAAAAAAATTTAATATTTTTATCAAATTTCGGAAATTTTCCGAAATTTTAAATTATGTCGATTGTTGAATTTTAGGAATTTTTGCATTTTACTCAATTTTTTAATTTTTAACAAAATTTACAATATTCAAATTTTGTCTATTTCTTTATTTAGGGAACTTTGCGATTTTACAGTTTTCACAGTTTTAACAATTTTGGAAAAAAATGTCTTTTTTCTCGAATTTCGGAAAGTTTCCGAAATTTTTTTTTTTATTCGATTTTTGAATTTTTAGAATTTTTGCATTTTTCTCGATTTTTTCATTTCAAGAAAATTTACAATTTTCCAACTTTGGCGATTTCTTTATTAAAAGAGCTTTGCGATTTTTAAGTTTTCACAATCTTTACTATTTTGAAAAAATTTAATTTTTGAATCAAATTTCGGAAATTTTCCGAAACTTTAAATTTTGTCGATTGTTGAATTTTAGGAAGTTTGGCATTTTTCTCGATTTTTTTATTTATAACAAAATTTACCATATTCAAATTTTGTCTTTTGTTCTCAAATTTCGAAAATTTTCCGAAATTTTAAATTTTTTCGATTTTTGAATAAAGGGAATTTTAGCATTTTTCTTGATATTTTTAACTCAACAAAAATTACAGTTTTCCAATTTTGGCGATTTCTTTATTTAAAGAGCTTTGCGATTTTAAAGTTTTCACAGTCTTTACTATTTTGAAAAAATTTTCTTTTGTTATCAAAATTCGGAATTTTTCCGAAATTTTAAATTTTGTCAATTTAAAAGTTTCAGAAATTTTTGCATTTTTCTCGATTTTTTCATTTCAACAAAATTGACAATATTCCAATTTTGTAGATTTCTTTATTTAAAGAGCTTTGCAATTTCTTTATTTAAAGAGCTTTGCGATTTTAAAGTTTTCACAGTTTTTACTATTTTGAAAAAATTTAATTTTTTTATCTAATTTCGAAAATTTTCCGAAATCTTAATTTTTTTCGACTTTTGAATTTTGGGAATTTTTGAATTTTTCTTGATATTTTTATTCAACAAATTTTACAGCTCTCCAATTTTGTCGATTTCTTAATTTGGGAAACTTCGTGATTTTACAGCTTTAACAGTTTCTACTATTTTGAAAATATTTCTATTTTTTATCAAGTTTCGGAAATTTTAAGAAATTTTAAATTTTTTCGTTTTTTGAATTTTTAGAATTTTTGCATTTTTCTCGATTTTTTCATTTCAAGAAAATTTACAATTTTCCAACTTTGGCGATTTCTTTATTAAAAGAGCTTTGCGATTTTTAAGTTTTCACAGTCTTTAGCATTTTGAAAATATGTAATTTTTTTTATCAAATTTGGGAAATTTTCCGAAATTTAAAATTTTGTCGATTGTTGAATTTTAGGAATTTTTGCATTTTTCTCAATTTTTGTATTTTTAACAAAATTTACAATATTCAAATTTTGTCCATTTCTTTATTTAGGGAACTTTGCGATTTTACAGTTTTCACAGTTTTTACAATTTTGGAAAAATTTTCTTTTTTATCGAATTTCGGAAAGTTACCGAAATTTTTAATTTTTCTGGATTTTTGAGTTTTTCGAATTTTTTAATTTTTCTCGATTTTTTCATTTCAACAAAAATTACAATTTTCCAATTTTGTAGATTTCTTACTTTAGAGAACTTTGCGATTTTACAGTTTTCACAGTTTTCACTATTTTGAAAAAATGTAATTGTTTTATCTAATTTCGAAAATTTTCGAAATCTTAAATTTTTTCGACTTTTGAATTTTGGGAATTTTTGCATTTTTCTTGATATTTTTATTCAACAAATTTTAAAGTTCTCCAATTTTCCGAAATTTTTTCGATTTTTAAATTCAGGGAATTTTAGCATTTTTCTTGATATTTTTAATTCAACAAAAATTACAATTTTTAGAATTTTTAGAATTTTTGCATTTTTCTCGATTTTTTTTATTTCAACAAAAATTACAATTTTCCAATTTTCTAAAATTCTTAATTTAGAAAACTTTGTGATTTAGTCGATTTTACAGTTTTTACTTTTTTGAAAAATTTTTCTTTTTTATCAAATTTTCGGAAATTTTCCGAAATCTTAAATTTGTTCGACTTTTGAATTTTGGGAATTTTTTCGGAAATTTTCCGAAATTTTAAGTTTTTTCGATTTTTGAATTTAGGGAATTTAAGCATTTTTCTTGATATTTTTAATTCAACAAAAATTACAATTTTCCAATTTTGGCGATTTCTTTATTTAAAGAGCTTTGCGATTTTAGAGCTTTCACAGTCTTTACTATTTTGAAAAAATTTAATTTTTTTATCAAATTTCGGAAAAATTCCGAAATTTTTAATTTTATTTTGATTTTTGAATATTTGCATTTTTCTCGATTTTTTCATTTCAAAAAAATTACAATTTTCCAATTTTGTAGATTTCTAAATTAAGAGAAGTTTGTGATTTTGTCGATTTAACAGTTTTTACTATTTTGAAAATTTTTTCTTTTTTTATCAAATTTCGGAAATTTTAAATTTTTTCGATTTTTGAATTTAGGGAATTTTAGCATTTTTCTTGAAATCTTTAATTCAACAAAAATTACAATTTTCCAATTTTGGCGATTTCTTTATTTAAAGAACTTTGCAATTTTTAAGTTTTCACAGTCTTTACCATTTTGAAAAAATGTAATTTTTCTTATCAAATATGGGAAATTTTCCGAAATTTTTAATTTTTTCCGATTTTTGAATTTTTAGAATTTTCGCATTTTTCTCGATTTTTTCATTTCAACAAAAATTACAAATTTCAATTTTGTAGATTTCTTAATTTAGAGAACTTTGCGATTTTACAGTTTTCACAGTTTTTACTATCTTGAAAAAAATTTCTTTTGTTATCAAATTTCGGAAATTTTAAATTTGTTCGATTTTTGAATTTGGGGAATTTTAGCATTTTTCTTGATATTTTTAATTCAACAAAAATTACAATTTTCCAATTTTGGCGATTTCTTTATTTAAAGAGCTTTGCAATTTTAAAGTTTTCACAGTCTTTACTATTTTGAAAAAATTTAATTTTTTTTTATAAAATTTTGGAAATTTTCCGAAATTTTATTTTTTTTTCAATTGTTAAATTTTAGGAATATTTGCATTTTTCTCGATTTTTTTATTTATAACAAAAATTACAATATTCAAATTTTGTCCATTTCTTTATTTAGAGAACTTTGCGATTTTACAGTTTTCACAGTTTTTACAATTTTGGAAAAATTTTCTTTTATATCAAATTTCGGAAAATTTCCGAAATTTCTAATTTTTTTTGATTTTTTAATTTTTAGAATTTTAGAATTTTTCTCGATTTTTTCATTTCAACAAAAATTACAATTTTCCAATTTTGTAGATTTCTAAATAAGGAGAAGTTTGGGATTTTGTCGATTTAACAGTTTTTACTATTTTGAAAATTTTTTGTTTTTTTATCAAATTTCGGAAATTTTAAATTTTTTCGATTTTTGAATTTAGGGAATTTTAGCATTTTTCTTGATATTTTTAATTCTTTACTATATTGAAAAAATTTAATTTTTTTATCAAATTTCGGAAATTTTCCGAAATTTTAAATTTTGTCGATTGTTGAATTTTAGGAATTTTTGCATTTTTCTCAATTTTTTTATTTATAACAAAAATTACAATATTCAAATTTTGTCCATTTCTTTATTTAAGGAACTTTGCGATTTTACAGTTTTCACAGTTTTTACAATTTTGGAAATATTTAATGTTTTTATCGAATTTCGGAAAGTTTCCGTATTTTTATTTTTTTTTTATTTTGAATTTTTAGAATTTTTGCATTTATCTCGATTTTTTCATTTCAACAAAAATTACAATTTTCAAATTTTTTAGATTTCTTTATTAAGATACATTTGTGATTTTGTCGATTTTACAGTTTTTACTATTTTGAAAAAATTTTCTTTTTTTATCAAAATTTCAAAAGTTTTGCAAAATTTTAATTTTATCGATTTTTGAATTTTTTGAATTTTTTAATTTTTCTCGATTTTTTCATTTCAACAAAAATTACAATTTTCCAATTTTGTAGATTTCTTAATGTAGAGAACTTTGCGATTTTACAGTTTTTAAAATTTTGAAAATATTTAATGTTTTTATCGAATTTCGGAAAGTTTCCGTAATTTTTAATTTTTTTTGATTTTTGAATTTTTAGAATTTTTCTCGATTTTTTCATTTCAACAAAAATTACAATTTTTCAATTTTGTAGATTTTTTAATTTAGAGAACTTTCTGATTTTGTCAATTTCACAGTTTTTACTATTTTGAAAAAATTATATTTTATATCAAATTTTCGGAAATTTTGCAAAGTTTTAACTTTTTTCGTTTTTTAGAATTTTCGCATTTTTCTCGATTTTTTCATTTTAACAAAAATTAAAATTTTCCAATTTTGTAGATTTCTTAATTTAGAAAACTTTGCGATTTTACAGTTTTCACAGTTCTTACTATTTTGAAAAAAATTTATTTTGTTCGGAAATTTTCCGAAATTTAAAATTTTTTCGATTTTTGAATTTTGGGAATTTTAGCATTTTTCTTGATATTTTTAATTCAACGAAAATTACAATTTTCCAATTTTGGCGATTTCTTTATTTAAAGAACTTTGCGATTTTTTAAGTTTTCACAGTCTTTACTATTTTTAAAAAAATGTAATATTTTTATCAAATTTCGGAAATTTTCCGAAATTTTAAATTATGTCGATTGTTAAATTTTAGGAGTTTTTGCATTTTTCCCAATTTTTTCATTTTTAACAAAATTTACAATATTCAAATTTTGTCAATTTCTTTATTTAGGGAACTTTGTGATTTTACAGTTTTCACAGTTTTAACAATTTTGGAAAAAAATTTCTTTTTTATGGAATTTCGGAAAGTTTCCGAAATTTTAAATTTTTTTTGATTTTTGAATTTTTAGAATTTTTGCATTTTTCTCGATTTTTTAATTTCAACAAAAATTACAATTTTCCAATTTCGTAGATTTCTGAATTAAGAGAATTTTATGATTTTGTCGATTATACAGTTTTTACTATTTTGAAAAAAGTGTCTTGTTTATTCAATTTCGGAAATTTTCCGAAATTTTAAATTTTTCCGATTTTTTAATTTTTTTAAAATTTTTCAATCTTTTTCGATTTTTTCATTTCAACAAAATTTACTATATTCCAATTTTGTATATTTCTTAATTTAAAAAATTTTGCGATTTTTCAGTTTTCACAGTTTTTACTATTTTGAAAAACATTAATTTTTTTTATCTAATTTCGGAAAATTTCCGAAATCTTAAATTTATTCGATTTTTGAATTTTGGGAATTTTAGCATTTTTCTTGATATTTTTAATTTAACAAAAATTACAATTTTCCAATTTTGGCGATTTCTTTATTTAAAGAGCTTTGCAATTTTAAAGTTTTCACAGTCTTTACTATTTTGAAAAAATTTAATTCTTTTTTATAAAATTTTGGAAATTTTCCGAAATTTTAAATTTTTTCAATTGTTGAATTTTAGGAATATTTGCATTTTTCTCGATTTTTTTATTTATAACAAAAATTACAATATTCAAATTTTGTCCATTTCTGTATTTAGGGAACTTTGCGATTTTACAGTTTTCACAGTTTTTACAATTTTGGAAAAATTTTCTTTTATTTCAAATTTCGGAAAATTTCCGAAATTTTTAATTTTTTTTGATTTTTTAATTTTTAGAATTTTAGAATTTTTCTCGATTTTTTCATTTCAACAAAAATTACAATTTTCCAATTTTTTAGATTTCTAAATTAAGAGAAGTTTGTGATTTTGTCGATTTAACAGTTTTACTATTTTGAAAATTTTTTCTTTTTTTATCAAATTTCGGAAATTTTAAATTTTTTCGATTTTTGAATTTAGGGAATTTTAGCATTTTTCTTGATATTTTTAATTCAACAAAAATTACAATTTTCCAATCTTGGCGATTTCTTTATTTAAAGAGCTTTGCGATTTTTAAGTTTTCACAGTCTTTACTATATTGAAAAAATTTAATTTTTTTATCAAATTTCGGAAATTTTCCGAAATCTTAATTTTTTTCGACTTTTGAATTTTGGGAATTTTTGAATTTTTCTTGATATTTTTATTCAACAAATTTTACAATTTTCCAATCTTGGCGATTTCTTTATTTAAAGAGCTTTGCGATTTTTAAGTTTTCACAGTCTTTACTATATTGAAAAAATTTAATTTTTTTATCATATTTCGGAAATTTTCGGAAATTTTAAATTTTTTCGATTTTTGAATTTAGGGAATTTTAGCATTTTTCTTGATATTTTTAATTCAACAAAAATTACAATATTCAAATTTTGTCCATTTCTTTATTTAGGGAACTTTGCGATTTTACAGTTTTTACAATTTTGGAAAAATGTTCTTTTTTATCGAATTTCGGAAATTTTAAGAAATTTTAAACTTTTTTGATTTTTGAATTTTTAGAATTTTCGCATTTTTTTCGATTTTTTCATTTCAACAAAAATTACAATTTTCCAATTTTGTAGATTTCTTAATTTAGAGAACTTTGCGATATTACAGTTTTCACAGCTCTTACTACTTTGAAAAAAATTTCTTTTGTTCGGAAATTTTCCGAAATTTAAAATTTTTTCGATTTTTGAATTTAGGGAATTTTAGCATTTTTCTTGATATTTTTAATTCAACGAAAATTACAATTTTCCAATTTTGGCGATTTCTTTATTTAAAGAACTTTGCGATTTTTTAAGTTTTCACAGTCTTTACTATTTTTAAAAATATGTAATATTTTTATCAAATTTCGGAAATTTTCCGAAATTTTAAATTATGTCGATTGTTAAATTTTGGGAATTTTTGCATTTTTCTCAATTTTTTCATTTTTAACAAAATTTACAATATTCAAATTTTGTCAATTTCTTTATTTAGGGAACTTTGTGATTTTACAGTTTTCAGAGTTTAAAAAATTTTGGAAAAAAATTTCTTTTTTATTCAATTTCGGAAATTTTCCGAAATTTTAAATTTTTTCTCTTTTTTAATTTAATTCTTTATTTAAAGAGCTTTGCGATTTTTAAGTTTTCACAGTTTTTACAATTTTGAAAAAATTTTCTTTTGTTATCAAAATTCGGAGTTTTTCCGAAATTTTAAATTTTGTCGATTTAAAAGGTTCAGAAATTTTTGCATTTTTCTCGATTTTTTCATTTCAACAAAATTTACAATATTCCAATTTTGCAGATTTCTTTATTTAAAGAACTTTGCAATTTTGAAGTTTTTACAGTCTTTACTATTTTGAAAATATTTAATTTTTTTATCTAATTTCGGAAATTTTCCGAAATCTTAAATTTTTTCGACTTTTGAATTTTGGCAATTTTTGCATTTTTCCTGATATTTTTAATTCAACAAAAATTACAATTTTCCAATTTTGGCGATTTCTTTATTTAAAGAACTTTGTGAATTTGTCGATTTTACAGTTATTGCTATTTTGAAAAAATTTTCTTTTTTTTATCAAATTTTCGGAAATTTTTCAAAATTTTAATTTTTTTTCGATTTTTGAATTTTTAGAATTTTAGCATTTTTCTCGGTTTTTTTCATTTCAACAAAAATTACAATTTTCCAATTTTGTAGATTTCTTAATTTAGAGAACTTTGCGATTTTACAGTTTTCACAGTTTTTACTATATTGAAAAAATTTCTTTTGTTATAAAATTTTTTGATATTTTAAATTTTTTAGGTTTTTGAATTTAGGGAATTTTAGCATTTTTCTTGATAATTTTAATTCAACAAAAGTTACAATTTTCCAATTTTGGCGATTTCTTTATTTAAAGAGCTTTGCGATTTGAAAATTTTCACAGTCTTTACTATTTTGAAAAAATTTAATTTTTTTTATCAAATTTTGGAAATTTTCCGAAATTTTAAATTTTTTCGATTGTTGAATTTTAGGAATATTTGCATTTTTCTCGATTTTTGTATTTATAACAAAATTTACAATATTCAAATTTTGTCTGATTCTTTATTTAGGGAACTTTGCGATTTTATAGTTTTCACAGTTTTTACAATTTTGGAAAAATGTTCTTTTTTATCGAATTTCGGAAAGTTTCCGAAACTTTTAATTTTTTTTTATTTTTGAATTTTTGCATTTTTCTCGATTTTTTCATTTCAACAAAAATTACAATTTTCCAATTTTG
Organism: Drosophila immigrans; assembly: GCA_963583835.1. Lineage (NCBI taxonomy): Eukaryota > Metazoa > Arthropoda > Insecta > Diptera > Drosophilidae > Drosophila > Drosophila immigrans. The sequence continues at coordinate 165,557 of CAUZWO010000098.1, read as the reverse complement.
TAGATTTCTAAGTTAAGAGAAGTTTGAGATTTTATCGATTATACAGCTTTTACTATTTTGGAGAAAGTGTCTTCTTTATTCAATTTCGGAAATTTTCCGAAATTTTAAATTTTTCCGATTTTTGAATTTTTTAAATTTTTAAAAATTTCTCGATTTTTTAATTTCAACAAAATTTACAATATTCCAATTTTGTATATTTCTTAATTTAAAAAACTTTGCGATTTTTCAGATTTAACAGTTTTTACCATTTTGAAAAAAATTTCTTTTGTTATCAAATTTCGAAAATTTTCCGAAATTTTAAATTTCTTTGATTTTTGAATTTAGGGGTTTTGGAATTTTTCTTGATATTTTTAATTCAACAAATTTTACAATTTTCAAATATTGTCGATTTCTAAATTTAGAGAAATTTGTGATTTTGTCGATTATACGGTTTTTACTATTTGGAAGAAATTGTCTTCTTTATTAAATTTCGGATATTTTCCAAAATTAAAAATTTTTTTCGATTTTTGAATTTCTTAAATTTTTTAATTTTTCTCGATTTCTTAAATTCAACAAATCTTACAATATTCCAATGTTGTCGATTTCTTTATTGAAAGAACTTTGTGTTTTTGTTGAATTTCAAGTTTTTGTATTTTAAAAAAAATTGTCTTATTTTTATAAAATTTTCGAAAATTTTGCAAAATTTTAAATTTTGTCGATTTTAGGAAATTTTTGCATTTTTCTTGATATTTTTATTCAACAAATTTTACTGTTCTCCAATTTTGTCGATTTCTTAATTTGGAGAACTTCGTGATTTTACAATTTAAACAGTTTCTTTTATTTTGAAAAAATTTCTTTTTTTTATCAAGTTTCGGAAATTTTAAGAAATTTTAAATTTTTTCGATTTTTGAAATTTTTTAATTTTCGCATTTTTCTCGATTTTTTCATTTAAACAAAAATTACAATTTTCCAATTTTGTAGATTTCTAAGTTAAAAGAAGTTTGAGATTTTGTCGATTATACAGTTTTTACTATTTTGGAGAAAGTGTCTTCTTTATTCGATTTCGGAAAATTTCCGAAATTTTAAATTTTTCCGATTTTTGAATTTTTTAAATTTTTGAATTTTTCTCGATTTTTTAATTTCAACAAAATTTACAATATTCAAATTTTATCCATTTCTTTATTTAGGGAACTTTGCGTTTTTACAGTTTTCACAGTTTTTACTATTTTGAAAAAATTTAATTTTTTTATCTAATTTCGGGAATTTTCCGAAATCTTAAATTTTTTCGACTTTTGAATTTTGGCAATTTTTGCATTTTTCTTGATATTTTTATTCAACAAAAATTACAATTTTCCAATTTTGGCGATTTCTTTATTTAAAGAACTTTGTGAATTTGTCGATTTTACAGTTATAACTATTTTGAAAAAATTTTCTTTTTTTATCAAATTTTCGGAAATTTTTCAAAATTTTAATTTTTTTTCGATTTTTGAATTTTTAGAATTTTTTCATTTATCTCGATTTTTTCATTTCAACAAAAATTAAAATTTTCCAATTTTGAAAAAAATTCCTTTTGTTCGGAAATTTTCGGAAATTTAAAATTTTTTCGATTTTTGAATTTAGGGAATTTTAGCATTTTTCTTGATATTTTTAATTCAACGAAAATTACAATTTTCCAATTTTGGCGATTTCTTTATTTAAAGAACTTTGCGATTTTTAAGTTTTCACAGTCTTTACTATTTTTAAAAAAATTTAATTTTTGAATCAAATTTCGGAAATTTTCCGAAACTTTAAATTTTGTCGATTGTTGAATTTTAGGAAGTTTGGCATTTTTCTCGATTTTTTTATTTATAACAAAATTTACCATATTCAAATTTTGTCTTTTGTTCTCAAATTTCGAAAATTTTCCGAAATTTTAAATTTTTTCGATTTTTGAATAAAGGGAATTTTAGCATTTTTCTTGATATTTTTAACTCAACAAAAATTACAGTTTTCCAATTTTGGCGATTTCTTTATTTAAAGAGCTTTGCGATTTTAAAGTTTTCACAGTCTTTACTATTTTGAAAAAATTTTCTTTTGTTATCAAAATTCGGAATTTTTCCGAAATTTTAAATTTTGTCAATTTAAAAGTTTCAGAAATTTTTGCATTTTTCTCGATTTTTTCATTTCAACAAAATTGACAATATTCCAATTTTGTAGATTTCTTTATTTAAAGAGCTTTGCAATTTCTTTATTTAAAGAGCTTTGCGATTTTAAAGTTTTCACAGTTTTTACTATTTTGAAAAAATTTAATTTTTTTATCTAATTTCGAAAATTTTCCGAAATCTTAATTTTTTTCGACTTTTGAATTTTGGGAATTTTTGAATTTTTCTTGATATTTTTATTCAACAAATTTTACAGCTCTCCAATTTTGTCGATTTCTTAATTTGGGAAACTTCGTGATTTTACAGCTTTAACAGTTTCTACTATTTTGAAAATATTTCTATTTTTTATCAAGTTTCGGAAATTTTAAGAAATTTTAAATTTTTTCGTTTTTTGAATTTTTTGAATTTTCGCATTTTTCTCGATTTTTTCATTTCAACAAAAATTACAATTTTCCAAATTTGGCGATTTCTTTATTTAAAGATTTTTGCAATTTTTAAGTTTTCACAGTCTTTAGCATTTTGAAAAAATGTAATTTTTTTTATCAAATTTGGGAAATTTTCCGAAATTTAAAATTTTGTCGATTGTTGAATTTTAGGAATTTTTGCATTTTTCTCAATTTTTGTATTTTTAACAAAATTTACAATATTCAAATTTTGTCCATTTCTTTATTTAGGGAACTTTGCGATTTTACAGTTTTTACAATTTTGGAAAAATGTTCTTTTTTATCGAATTTCGGAAAGTTACCGAAATTTTTAATTTTTCTGGATTTTTGAGTTTTTCGAATTTTTTAATTTTTCTCGATTTTTTCATTTCAACAAAAATTACAATTTTCCAATTTTGTAGATTTCTTACTTTAGAGAACTTTGCGATTTTACAGTTTTCACAGTTTTCACTATTTTGAAAAAATGTAATTGTTTTATCTAATTTCGAAAATTTTCGAAATCTTAAATTTTTTCGACTTTTGAATTTTGGGAATTTTTGCATTTTTCTTGATATTTTTATTCAACAAATTTTAAAGTTCTCCAATTTTCCGAAATTTTTTCGATTTTTAAATTCAGGGAATTTTAGCATTTTTCTTGATATTTTTAATTCAACAAAAATTGCAATTTTTAGAATTTTTAGAATTTTTGCATTTTTCTCGATTTTTTTTATTTCAACAAAAATTACAATTTTCCAATTTTCTAAAATTCTTAATTTAGAAAACTTTGTGATTTAGTCGATTTTACAGTTTTTACTTTTTTGAAAAATTTTTCTTTTTTATCAAATTTTCGGAAATTTTCCGAAATCTTAAATTTGTTCGACTTTTGAATTTTGGGAATTTTTTCGGAAATTTTCCGAAATTTTAAGTTTTTTCGATTTTTGAATTTAGGGAATTTAAGCATTTCTCTTGATATTTTTAATTCAACAAAAATTACAATTTTCCAATTTTGGCGATTTCTTTATTTAAAGAGCTTTGCGATTTTAGAGCTTTCACAGTCTTTACTATTTTGAAAAAATTTAATTTTTTTATCAAATTTCGGAAAAATTCCGAAATTTTTAATTTTTATTTTGATTTTTGAATATTTGCATTTTTCTCGATTTTTTCATTTCAAAAAAATTACAATTTTCCAATTTTGTAGATTTCTAAATTAAGAGAAGTTTGTGATTTTGTCGATTTAACAGTTTTTACTATTTTGAAAATTTTTTCTTTTTTTATCAAATTTCGGAAATTTTAAATTTTTTCGATTTTTGAATTTAGGGAATTTTAGCATTTTTCTTGAAATCTTTAATTCAACAAAAATTACAATTTTCCAATTTTGGCGATTTCTTTATTTAAAGAACTTTGCAATTTTTAAGTTTTCACAGTCTTTACCATTTTGAAAAAATGTAATTTTTCTTATCAAATATGGGAAATTTTCCGAAATTTTTAATTTTTTCCGATTTTTGAATTTTTAGAATTTTCGCATTTTTCTCGATTTTTTCATTTCAACAAAAATTACAAATTTCAATTTTGTAGATTTCTTAATTTAGAGAACTTTGCGATTTTACAGTTTTCACAGATTTTACTATCTTGAAAAAAATTTCTTTTGTTATCAAATTTCGGAAATTTTAAATTTGTTCGATTTTTGAATTTAGGGAATTTTAGCATTTTTCTTGATATTTTTAATTCAACAAAAATTACAATTTTCCAATTTTGGCGATTTCTTTATTTAAAGAGCTTTGCAATTTTAAAGTTTTCACAGTCTTTACTATTTTGAAAAAATTTAATTTTTTTTTATAAAATTTTGGAAATTTTCCGAAATTTTATTTTTTTTTCAATTGTTAAATTTTAGGAATATTTGCATTTTTCTCGATTTTTTTATTTATAACAAAAATTACAATATTCAAATTTTGTCCATTTCTTTATTTAGAGAACTTTGCGATTTTACAGTTTTCACAGTTTTTACAATTTTGGAAAAATTTTCTTTTATATCAAATTTCGGAAAATTTCCGAAATTTCTAATTTTTTTTGATTTTTTAATTTTTAGAATTTTAGAATTTTTCTCGATTTTTTCATTTCAACAAAAATTACAATTTTCCAATTTTGTAGATTTCTAAATAAGGAGAAGTTTGGGATTTTGTCGATTTAACAGTTTTTACTATTTTGAAAATTTTTTGTTTTTTTATCAAATTTCGGAAATTTTAAATTTTTTCGATTTTTGAATTTAGGGAATTTTAGCATTTTTCTTGATATTTTTAATTCTTTACTATATTGAAAAAATTTAATTTTTTTATCAAATTTCGGAAATTTTCCGAAATTTTAAATTTTGTCGATTGTTGAATTTTAGGAATTTTTGCATTTTTCTCAATTTTTTTATTTATAACAAAAATTACAATATTCAAATTTTGTCCATTTCTTTATTTAAGGAACTTTGCGATTTTACAGTTTTCACAGTTTTTACAATTTTGGAAATATTTAATGTTTTTATCGAATTTCGGAAAGTTTCCGTATTTTTATTTTTTTTTTTATTTTGAATTTTTAGAATTTTTGCATTTATCTCGATTTTTTCATTTCAACAAAAATTACAATTTTCAAATTTTTAAGATTTCTTTATTAAGATACATTTGTGATTTTGTCGATTTTACAGTTTTTACTATTTTGAAAAAATTTTCTTTTTTTATCAAAATTTCAAAAGTTTTGCAAAATTTTAATTTTATCGATTTTTGAATTTTTTGAATTTTTTAATTTTTCTCGATTTTTTCATTTCAACAAAAATTACAATTTTCCAATTTTGTAGATTTCTTAATTTAGAGAACTTTGCGATTTTACAGTTTTTAAAATTTTGAAAATATTTAATGTTTTTATCGAATTTCGGAAAGTTTCCGTAATTTTTAATTTTTTTTGATTTTTGAATTTTTAGAATTTTAGAATTTTTCTCGATTTTTTCATTTCAACAAAAATTACAATTTTTCAATTTTGTAGATTTTTTAATTTAGAGAACTTTCTGATTTTGTCAATTTCACAGTTTTTACTATTTTGAAAAAATTATATTTTATATCAAATTTTCGGAAATTTTGCAAAGTTTTAACTTTTTTCGTTTTTTAGAATTTTCGCATTTTTCTCGATTTTTTCATTTTAACAAAAATTAAAATTTTCCAATTTTGTAGATTTCTTAATTTAGAAAACTTTGCGATTTTACAGTTTTCACAGTTCTTACTATTTTGAAAAAAATTTATTTTGTTCGGAAATTTTCCGAAATTTAAAATTTTTTCGATTTTTGAATTTTGGGAATTTTAGCATTTTTCTTGATATTTTTAATTCAACGAAAATTACAATTTTCCAATTTTGGCGATTTCTTTATTTAAAGAACTTTGCGATTTTTTAAGTTTTCACAGTCTTTACTATTTTTAAAAAAATGTAATATTTTTATCAAATTTCGGAAATTTTCCGAAATTTTAAATTATGTCGATTGTTAAATTTTAGGAGTTTTTGCATTTTTCCCAATTTTTTCATTTTTAACAAAATTTACAATATTCAAATTTTGTCAATTTCTTTATTTAGGGAACTTTGTGATTTTACAGTTTTCACAGTTTTAACAATTTTGGAAAAAAATTTCTTTTTTATGGAATTTCGGAAAGTTTCCGAAATTTTAAATTTTTTTTGATTTTTGAATTTTTAGAATTTTTGCATTTTTCTCGATTTTTTAATTTCAACAAAAATTACAATTTTCCAATTTCGTAGATTTCTGAATTAAGAGAATTTTATGATTTTGTCGATTATACAGTTTTTACTATTTTGAAAAAAGTGTCTTGTTTATTCAATTTCGGAAATTTTCCGAAATTTTAAATTTTTCCGATTTTTTAATTTTTTTAAAATTTTTCAATCTTTTTCGATTTTTTCATTTCAACAAAATTTACTATATTCCAATTTTGTATATTTCTTAATTTAAAAAATTTTGCGATTTTTCAGTTTTCACAGTTTTTACTATTTTGAAAAACATTAATTTTTTTTATCTAATTTCGGAAAATTTCCGAAATCTTAAATTTTTTCAATTGTTGAATTTTAGGAATATTTGCATTTTTCTCGATTTTTTTATTTATAACAAAAATTACAATATTCAAATTTTGTCCATTTCTGTATTTAGGGAACTTTGCGATTTTACAGTTTTCACAGTTTTTACAATTTTGGAAAAATTTTCTTTTATTTCAAATTTCGGAAAATTTCCGAAATTTTTAATTTTTTTTGATTTTTTAATTTTTAGAATTTTTGAATTTTTCTCGATTTTTTCATTTCAACAAAAATTACAATTTTCCAATTTTTTAGATTTCTAAATAAAGAGAAGTTTGTGATTTTGTCGATTTAACAGTTTTACTATTTTGAAAATTTTTTCTTTTTTTATCAAATTTCGGAAATTTTAAATTTTTTCGATTTTTGAATTTAGGGAATTTTAGCATTTTTCTTGATATTTTTAATTCAACAAAAATTACAATTTTCCAATCTTGGCGATTTCTTTATTTAAAGAGCTTTGCGATTTTTAAGTTTTCACAGTCTTTACTATATTGAAAAAATTTAATTTTTTTATCAAATTTCGGAAATTTTCCGAAATTTTAAATTTTGTCGATTGTTGAATTTTAGGAATTTTTGCATTTTTCTCAATTTTTTTATTTATAACAAAAATTACAATATTCAAATTTTGTCCATTTATTTAGGGAACTTTGCGATTTTACAGTTTTTACAGTTTTTACAATTTTAGAAAAATTTTGTTTTTTATCGAATTTCGGAAAGTTTTAAAATTTTTAATTTTTTTTTATTTTTGAATTTTTAGAATTTTTGCATTTTTCTCGATTTTTTTCATTTCAACAAAAATTACAATTTTCAAATTTTTTAGATTTCTTAATTAAGATACATTTGTGATTTTTTCGATTTTACAGTTTTTACTATTTTGAAAAAATTTTCTTTTTTTATCAAAATTTCAAAAGTTTTGCAAAATTTTAATTTTATCGATTTTTGAATTTTTGGAATTTTTGAATTTTTCTCGATTTTTTCATTTTAACAAAAATTACAATTCTCCAATTTTGTAGATTTCTTAATTTAGAGAACTTTGCGATTTTACAGTTTTCACAGTTTCTACTATTTAGAAAAAAATTTCTTTTGTTATCAAATTTCGAAAATTTTCGGAAATTTTAAATTTTTTTCGATTTTTGAATTTAGGGAATTTTAGCATTTTTCTTGATATTTTTAATTCAACAAAAATTACAATTTTCCAATTTTGGCGATTTTTTTATTAAAAGAGCTTTGCGATTTTTAAGTTTTCACAGTCTTTACTATTTGGAAAAAATTTAATTTTTTTATCAAATTTCAGAAATTTTCCGAAATTTTAAATTTTGTCGATTGTTGAATTTCAGGAACTTTTGCATTTTTCACGGTTTTTTTTATTTTTAAAAAAATTTACAATATTCAAATTTTGTCCATTTCTTTATTTAGGGAACTTTGCGATTTAACAGTTTTCACAGTTTTTACAATTTTGGAAAAATTTTCTTTTTTATCGAATTTCGGAAAGTTTTAAAATTTTTAATTTTTTTTTATTTTTGAATTTTTGCATTTTTCTCGATTTTTTCATTTCAACAAAAATTACAATTTTCAAATTGTTTAGATTTCTTAATTAAGATACATTTGTGATTTTGTCGATTTTACAGTTTTTACTATTTTGAAAAAATTTTCTTTTTTTATCAAAATTTCAAAAGTTTTGCAAAATTTTAATTTTATCGATTTTTGAATTTTTGGAATTTTTCTCGATTTTTTCATTTTAACAAAAATTACAATTCTCCAATTTTGTAGATTTCTTAATTTAGAGAACTTTGCGATTTTACAGTTTTCACAGTTTCTACTATTTAGAAAAAAATTTCTTTTGTTATCAAATTTCGAAAATTTTCGGAAATTTTAAATTTTTTTCGATTTTTGAATTTAGGGAATTTTAGCATTTTTCTTGATATTTTTTATTCAACAAAAATTACAATTTTCCAATTTTGGCGATTTCTTTATTTAAAGAGCTTTGCAATTTTAAAGTTTTCACAGTCTTTACTATTTTGAAAAAATTTAATTTTTGTTTATAAAATTTTGGAAATTTTCCGAAATTTTAAATTTTTTCAATTGTTGAATTTTAGGAATATTTGCATTTTTCTCGATTTTTTTATTTATAACAAAAATTACAATATTCAAATTTTGTCCATTTCTTTATTTAGGGAACTTTGCGATTTTACAGTTTTCACAGTTTTTACAATTTTGGAAAAATTTAATTGTTTTATCTAATTTCGAAAATTTTCGAAATCTTAAATTTTTTCGACTTTTGAATTTTGGGAATTTTTGCATTTTTCTTGATATTTTTATTCAACAAATTTTAAAGTTCTCCAATTTTCCGAAATTTTTTCGATTTTTAAATTCAGGGAATTTTAGCATTTTTCTTGATATTTTTAATTCAACAAAAATTACAATTTTTAGAATTTTTGCATTTTTCTCGTTTTTTTTTATTTCAACAAAAATTACAATTTTCCAATTTTCTAAAATTCTTAATTTAGAGAACTTTGTGATTTAGTCGATTTTACAGTTTTTAATATTTTGAAAAATTTTTCTTTTTTATCAAATTTTCGGAAATTTTGCAACATTTAAATTTTTTTCGATTTTTTAATTTTTTTAATTTTTTAATTGTTTTCGATTTTTTCATTTCAACAAAAATTACAATTTTCCAATTTTGTAGATTTCTTAATTTAGAGAACTTTGCGATTTTACAGTTTTCACAGTTTTTACTATTTTGAACAATTTTTGATTTTTTTTATCTAATTTCGGAAATTTTCCGAAATCTTAAATTTGTTCGACTTTTGAATTTTGGGAATTTTTTCGGAAATTTTCCGAAATTTTAAGTTTTTTCGATATTTGAATTTAGGGAATTTTAGCATTTTTCTTGATATTTTTAATTCAACAAAAATTACAATTTTCCAATTTTGGCGATTTCTTTATTTAAAGAGCTTTGCGATTTTAGAGTTTTCACAGTCTTTATTTTTTTTTAAAAAATTTAATTTTTTTATCGAATTTCGGAAAAATTCCGAAATTTTTAATTTTATTTTGATTTTTGAATTTTTGCATTTTTCTCGATTTTTTCATTTCAAAAAAATTACAATTTTCCAATTTTGTAGATTTCTAAATTTAAACAGCTTTGCGATTTTTAAGTTTTCACAGTCTTTACCATTTTGAAAAAAATTTCTTTTGTTATCGAATTTCGGAAATTTTCCGAAATTTGAAATTTTCTCGATTGCTGAATTTTAGGAGTTTTTGCATTTTTCTCGATTTTCGTATTTTTAACAAAATTTACAATATTTAAATTTTGTCCATTTCTTTATTTAGGGAACTTTGCGATGTTACAGTTGTTACAGTTTTTACTATTTTAAAAAAATTTATTTTTTTTTTATCTGATTTCGGAAATTTTCCGAAATCTTAAATTTTTTCAATTTTTGAATTTTGGGAATTTTTGAATTTTTCTTGATATTTTTAATTGAACCAATTTTACAATTTTCCAATGTTGTCGATTTCTATATTTAAAGAAATTTGTGATCTTGTCAATTACTCAGTTTTTACTATTTTGAAGAAATTGTCTTCTTTATTCAATTTCGGAAATTTTCCGATATTTTAAATTTTTCCGATTTTTGAATTTCTTAAATTTTTGAATTTTTCTCGATTTTTTCATTTCAACATAATTTACAATATTCCAATCTTGTAGATTTCTTTATTTAAAGAGCTTTGCGATTTTTAAGTTTTCACAGTTTTTACAATTTTGAAAAAATTTTCTTTTGTTATCAAAATTCGGAATTTTTCCGATATTTTAAATGTTGTCGATTGTTGAATTTTAGGAATATTTGCATTTTTCTCGATTTTTTTTTTTTTAAATTAACAATATTAAAATTTTGTCCATTTCTTTATTAAGGGAACTTTGCGATATTACAGTTTTTAAAATTTTGAAAAGAATTTCTTTTGTTATCAAATTTCAAAAATTTAAAATTTTTTCGATTTTTGAATTTAGGGAGTTTTAGCATTTTTCTTGATATTTTTTATTCAACAAAAATTACAATTTTCCAATTTTGGCGATTTCTTTATTTAAAGAGCTTTGCAATTTTAAAGTTTTCACAGTCTTTACTATTTTGAAAAAATTTAATTTTTGTTTATAAAATTTTGGAAATTTTCCGAAATTTTAAATTTTTTCAATTGTTGAATTTTAGGAATATTTGCATTTTTCTCGATTTTTTTATTTATAACAAAAATTACAATATTCAAATTTTGTCCATTTCTTTATTTAGGGAACTTTGCGATTTTACAGTTTTCACAGTTTTTGCAATTTTGGAAAAATTTTCTTTTTTATCGAATTTCGGAAAGTTTCCGAAATATTGAATTTTTTTTGATTTATGAATTTTTAGAATTTTTCCATTTTTCTCGATATTTTCATTTCAACCAAAAATTAAAATTTTCCAATTTTTTAGATTTCTTAATTTAGAGAAGTTTGTGATTTTGTCGATTTTACAGTTTTTACTATTTTGAAAAAATTTTCTTGTTTTATCATATTTCGGAAATTTTCGGAAATTTTAAATTTTTTCGATTTTTGAATTTAGGGAATTTTAGCATTTTTCTTGATATTTTTAATTCAACAAAAATTACAATATTCAAATTTTGTCCATTTCTTTATTTAGGGAACTTTGCGATTTTACAGTTTTTACAATTTTGGAAAAATGTTCTTTTTTATCGAATTTCGGAAATTTTAAGAAATTTTAAACTTTTTTGATTTTTGAATTTTTAGAATTTTCGCATTTTTTTCGATTTTTTCATTTCAACAAAAATTACAATTTTCCAATTTTGTAGATTTCTTAATTTAGAGAACTTTGCGATATTACAGTTTTCACAGCTCTTACTACTTTGAAAAAAATTTCTTTTGTTCGGAAATTTTCCGAAATTTAAAATTTTTTCGATTTTTGAATTTAGGGAATTTTAGCATTTTTCTTGATATTTTTAATTCAACGAAAATTACAATTTTCCAATTTTGGCGATTTCTTTATTTAAAGAACTTTGCGATTTTTTAAGTTTTCACAGTCTTTACTATTTTTAAAAATATGTAATATTTTTATCAAATTTCGGAAATTTTCCGAAATTTTAAATTATGTCGATTGTTAAATTTTGGGAATTTTTGCATTTTTCTCAATTTTTTCATTTTTAACAAAATTTACAATATTCAAATTTTGTCAATTTCTTTATTTAGGGAACTTTGTGATTTTACAGTTTTCAGAGTTTAAAAAATTTTGGAAAAAAATTTCTTTTTTATTCAATTTCGGAAATTTTCCGAAATTTTAAATTTTTCCGATTTTTTAATTTTTTAAAATTTTTCAATTTTTCTCGATTTTTTCATTTCAACTATATTCCAATTTTGTTTTTTTTTTAATTTAAAAAATTTTGCGATTTTTCAGTTTTCACATTTTTTACTATTTTAAAAAACATTAATTTTTATACCCGCTACCCATAGGGTAGAAGGGTATTATAACTTAGTGCCAACAGGAAATGTATGTAACAGGCAGAAGGAGGCATCTCCGACCCCATAAAGTATATATATTCTTGATCAGCATCAACAGCCGAGACGATATAGCCATGTCCGTCTGTCCGTCTGTCCGTCTGTCTGTCTGTATGAACACCTGGATCTCAGAGACTATAAGACATAGAGACACCAAATTTGGCAAAAATGTTCCTTCATACCCTACGCAGATCAAGTTTATTTCAAAAGTTGGATGCCACGCCCCCTTCGCCCACAATAAGCATTTATCTAGAAAAAGTCAAGTTTTTTTTATGTAAATCGCGTATAACTCCAAAAGTTCTTTGTGTAATGATGTGTAATTTGGTAAGCCATCTGCGCTTGACACTCTTAATATACCCTTTTGGTAAAAAACGGATAAGTAGAACAAAAGTTATTCGCGAAATTATTTATCAAAATTGTTGTGCCCAATGCATATGGACGTTTTAAGTGTGTGATTGACCTAGAGATATCAAATTTGGTGACAGTATTCGTGTAGGTCTTACGCAGATCGAGTTTGTTTTAGGTTTTTGTCCACGCCCCTTTCCGCCCCCAAAAACTGTAAAAGCCGTAATAATGAACCTAGAGCATTGAATTTTGGTATGCATAATAATAATTATATTCTCAATGATTCCTTTGAATTTGGTTGAGATCGAGTGAAAAACAAGGAAGTTATTAATGAATCAATTTTATATGCAAAATTCACTTGAAGCTGCTCGCGCTTTGTTTGTTTAGTTGACGGTGTGACCATGTCGGTGTTGTGGATTTCTTCCCGCTATTTTCAAATATATACAAAACACAAGTTTCGGTATATTTTTGGTATATTTGTTGTTAAAATATCATTAAATTTTTTTTTTTCTCTCGAAATGGGTTGCGGGTATCATACGGTCGAGCACTCTCGACTGTAGCTTTCTTACTTGTTTTTATCTAATTTCGAAAATTTTGCGAAATCTTAAATTTATTCGATTTTTGAATTTTGGGAATTTTTGCATTTTTCTTGATATTTTTAATTCAACACATTTAACAATTTGTTGTCGATTTCTAAATTTAGAGAAGCTTGTGATTTTGTCGATTATACAGTGTTTACTATTTTGAAGAAAGTGTCTTCTTTATTAAATTTCGGAAATTTTCCGAAATTTAAAATTTTTCCGATTTTTTAATTTTTTAAATTTTTAAATTTTTCTCGATTTTTTGAGTTCAACAAAATTTACAATATTCCAATTTTGTATATTTCTTAATTTAAAAAACTTTGCGACTTTTCAGTTTTCTTTGTTTTTACTATTTTGAACAAAATTTCTTTTGTTATCAAATTTCGGAAATTTTCCGAAATGTTAAATTTGTTAGATTTTTGAATTTAGGGAATTTAAGCATTTTTCTTGATATTTTTAATTCAAGAAAAATAACAATCTTCCAACCTTGGCGATTTCTTTATTAAAAGAGCTTTGCGATTTATAAGTTTTCACAATCTTTACTATTTTGAAAAAATTTAATTTTTTTATCAAATTTCGGAAATTTTCCGAAATTTTAAATTTTGTCGATTGTTGAATTTTAGGAATTTTTGCATTTTTCTCGATTTTTTTATTTATAACAAAATTTACCATATTCAAATTTTGTCCCTTCTTTTTATTAAGGGAACTTTGAGATTTTAAAATTTTCACAGTTTTTACAATTTTGAAAAAATGTTCTTTTTTATCGAATTTCGGAAAGCTTCCGATATGTTTAATATTTTAATTTTTGAATTTTTAGAATTTTTGCATTTTTTCTCGATTTTTTCATTTCAACAAAAATTACAATTTTCAAATTTTTTAGATTTCTTAATTAAGATACATTTGCGATTTTGTCGATTTTACAGTTTTTACTATTTTGAAAAAATTTTCTTTTTTTATCAAAATTTCAAAAGTTTTGCAAAATTTTAATTTTATCGATTTTTGAATTTTTGGAATTTTTCTCGATTTTTTCATTTTAACAAAAATTACAATTCTCCAATTTTGAAGATTTCTTAATTTAGAGAACTTTGCGATTTTACAGTTTTCACAGTTTCTACTATTTAGAAAAAAATTTCTTTTGTTATCAAATTTCGAAAATTTTCGGAAATTTTAAATTTTTTTCGATTTTTGAATTTAGGGAATTTTAGCATTTTTCTTGATATTTTTAATTCAACAAAAATTACAATTTTCCAATTTTGGCGATTTCTTTATTAAAAGAGCTTTGCGATTTTTAAGTTTTCACAGTTTTTACTATTTGGAAAAAATTTAATTTTTTATCAAATTTCGGAAATTTTCCGAAATTTTAAATTTTGTCGATTGTTGAATTTTAGGAACTTTTGCATTTTTCTCGATTTTTTTATTTTAAAAAAAATTAACAATATTCAAATTTTGTCCATTTCTTTATTTAGGGATCTTTGCGATTTTACAGTTTTCACAGTTTTTACAATTTTGGAAAAATTTAATTGTTTTATCTAATTTCGAAAATTTTCGAAATCTTAAATTTTTTCGACTTTTGAATTTTGGGAATTTTTGCATTTTTCTTGATATTTTTATTCAACAAATTTTAAAGTTCTCCAATTTTCCGAAATTTTTTCGATTTTTAAATTCAGGGAATTTTAGCATTTTTCTTGATATTTTTAATTCAACAAAAATTACAATTTTTAGAATTTTTGCATTTTTCTCGATTTTTTTTATTTCAACAAAAATTACAATTTTCCAATTTTCTAAAATTCTTAATTTAGAGAACTTTGTGATTTAGTCGATTTTACAGTTTTTAATATTTTGAAAAATTTTTCTTTTTTATCAAATTTTCGGAAATTTTGCAACATTTAAATTTTTTTCGATTTTTTAATTTTTTTAATTTTTTAATTGTTTTCGATTTTTTCATTTCAACAAAAATTAAAATTTTCCAATTTTGTAGATTTCTTAATTTAGAGAACTTTGCGATTTTACAGTTTTCACAGTTTTTACTATTTTGAACAATTTTTGATTTTTTTTATCTAATTTCGGAAATTTTCCGAAATCTTAAATTTGTTCGACTTTTGAATTTTGGGAATTTTTTCGGAAATTTTCCGAAATTTTAAGTTTTTTCGATATTTGAATTTAGGGAATTTTAGCATTTTTCTTGATATTTTTAATTCAACAAAAATTACAATTTTCCAATTTTGGCGATTTCTTTATTTAAAGAGCTTTGCGATTTTAGAGTTTTCACAGTCTTTACTATTTTGAAAAAATTTAATTTTTTTATCGAATTTCGGAAAAATTCCGAAATTTTTAATTTTATTTTGATTTTTGAATTTTTGCATTTTTCTCGATTTTTTCATTTCAAAAAAATTACAATTTTCCAATTTTGTAGATTTCTAAATTTAAACAGCTTTGCGATTTTTAAGTTTTCACAGTCTTTACCATTTTGAAAAAAATTTCTTTTGTTATCGAATTTCGGAAATTTTCCGAAATTTGAAATTTTGTCGATTGCTGAATTTTAGGAGTTTTTGCATTTTTCTCGATTTTCGTATTTTTAACAAAATTTACAATATTTAAATTTTGTCCATTTCTTTATTTAGGGAACTTTGCGATGTTACAGTTGTTACAGTTTTTACTATTTTAAAAAAATTTATTTTTTTTTTATCTGATTTCGGAAATTTTCCGAAATCTTAAATTTTTTCAATTTTTGAATTTTGGGAATTTTTGAATTTTTTTTGATATTTTTAATTGAACAAATTTTACAATTTTCCAATGTTGTCGATTTCTATATTTAAAGAAATTTGTGATCTTGTCAATTACTCAGTTTTTACTATTTTGAAGAAATTGTCTTCTTTATTCAATTTCGGAAATTTTCCGATATTTTAAATTTTTCCGATTTTTGAATTTCTTAAATTTTTGAATTTTTCTCGATTTTTTCATTTCAACATAATTTACAATATTCCAATCTTGTAGATTTCTTTATTTAAAGAGCTTTGCGATTTTTAAGTTTTCACAGTTTTTACAATTTTGAAAAAATTTTCTTTTGTTATCAAAATTCGGAATTTTTCCGATATTTTAAATGTTGTCGATTGTTGAATTTTAGGAATATTTGCATTTTTCTCGATTTTTTTTTTTTTAAATTAACAATATTAAAATTTTGTCCATTTCTTTATTAAGGGAACTTTGCGATATTACAGTTTTTACAGTTTTTAAAATTTTGAAAAAAATTTCTTTTGTTATCAAATTTCAAAAATTTAAAATTTTTTCGATTTTTGAATTTAGGGAGTTTTAGCATTTTTCTTGATATTTTTAATTCAACAAAAATTACAATTTTCCAATTTTGGCGATTTCTTTATTTAAAGAGCTTTGCAATTTTAAAGTTTTCACAGTCTTTACTATTTTGAAAAAATTTAATTTTTGTTTATAAAATTTTGGAAATTTTCCGAAATTTTAAATTTTTTCAATTGTTGAATTTTAGGAATATTTGCATTTTTCTCGATTTTTTTATTTA
Source organism: Drosophila immigrans (assembly GCA_963583835.1). Lineage (NCBI taxonomy): Eukaryota > Metazoa > Arthropoda > Insecta > Diptera > Drosophilidae > Drosophila > Drosophila immigrans. The sequence continues at coordinate 148,917 of CAUZWO010000098.1, read as the reverse complement.
TAACAAAAATTACAATATTCAAATTTTGTCCATTTCTTTATTTAGGGAACTTTGCGATTTTACAGTTTTCACAGTTTTTGCAATTTTGGAAAAATTTTCTTTTTTATCGAATTTCGGAAAGTTTCCGAAATATTGAATTTTTTTTGATTTATGAATTTTTAGAATTTTTCCATTTTTCTCGATATTTTCATTTCAACCAAAAATTAAAATTTTCCAATTTTTTAGATTTCTTAATTTAGAGAAGTTTGTGATTTTGTCGATTTTACAGTTTTTACTATTTTGAAAAAATTTTCTTTTTTTATCATATTTCGGAAATTTTCGGAAATTTTAAATTTTTTCGATTTTTGAATTTAGGGAATTTTAGCATTTTTCTTGATATTTTTAATTCAACAAAAATTACAATATTCAAATTTTGTCCATTTCTTTATTTAGGGAACTTTGCGATTTTACAGTTTTTACAATTTTGGAAAAATGTTCTTTTTTATCGAATTTCGGAAATTTTAAGAAATTTTAAACTTTTTTGATTTTTGAATTTTTAGAATTTTCGCATTTTTTTCGATTTTTTCATTTCAACAAAAATTACAATTTTCCAATTTTGTAGATTTCTTAATTTAGAGAACTTTGCGATATTACAGTTTTCACAGTTCTTACTATTTTGAAAAAAATTTCTTTTGTTCGGAAATTTTCCGAAATTTAAAATATTTTCGATTTTTGAATTTAGGGAATTTTAGCATTTTTCTTGATATTTTTAATTCAACGAAAATTACAATTTTCCAATTTTGGCGATTTCTTTATTTAAAGAACTTTGCGATTTTTTAAGTTTTCACAGTCTTTACTATTTTTAAAAATATGTAATATTTTTATCAAATTTCGGAAATTTTCCGAAATTTTAAATTATGTCGATTGTTAAATTTTGGGAATTTTTGCATTTTTCTCAATTTTTTCATTTTTAACAAAATTTACAATATTCAAATTTTGTCCATTTCTTTATTTAGGGAACTTTGAGATTTTAAAATTTTCACAGTTTTTACAATTTTGAAAAAATGTTCTTTTTTATCGAATTTCGGAAAGCTTCCGATATGTTTAATATTTTAATTTTTGAATTTTTAGAATTTTTGCATTTTTCTCGATTTTTTCATTTCAACAAAAATTACAATTTTCCAATTTTGTAGATTTCTTAATTTAGGGAACTTTGTGATTTTGTCAATTTTACAGTCTTTACTATTTTGGAAAAATTTTCTTTTTAACCAAATTTTCGGAAATTTTGCAAAATCTTAATTTTTTAAGATTTTGGAATTTTTAGAATTTTTGCATTTTTCTCGATTTTTTCATTTTATCAAAAATTACAATTTTCAAATTTTGGCGATTTCTTTATTAAAAGAGCTTTGCGATTTTTAAGTTTTCACAGTCTTTACTATTTTGAAAAAATTTAATTTTTTTATCAAATTTCGGAATTTTTCCGAAATTTTAAATTTTGTCGATTGTTGAATTTTAGGAATTTTTGCATTTTTCTGTTTTTTTTTTATTTTTAACAAAATTTACAATATTCAAATTTTGTCCATTTCTTTATTTAGGGATCTGTGCGATTTTACAGTTTTCACAGTCTTTACTATTTTGAAAAAATTTAATTTTTTTATCAAATTTCGGAAATTTTCCGAAATTTTAAATTTTGTCGATTGTTGAATTTTAGGAATTTTGGCATTTTTCCTGATATTTTTAATTCAACAAATTTTACAATTTTCAAATATTGTCGATTTCTAAATTTAGAGAAATTTGTGATTTTGTCGTTTATACGGTTTTAACTATTTTGAAGAAATTGTCTTCTTTATTAAATTTCGGATATTTTCCAAAATTTAACATTTTTTTCGATTTTTGAATTTCTTAAATTTTTAAATTTTTCTCGATTTCTTAAATTCAAGAAATCTTACAATATTCCAATGTTGTCGATTTCTTTATTGAAAGAACTTTGTGTTTTTGTCAAATTTAAAGTTTTTACTATTTTGAAAAAATTGTCTTATTTTATAAAATTTTCGAAAATTTTGCAAAATTTTAAATTTTTCGATTTTCGGAAATTTTTGCATTTATTTTCGATTTTTTAATTTCAACAAAACTTGCAATATTCCAATTTTGTCTTTTTCTTTATTTAGAGAACTTTGCGATTTTACTGTTTAAACAGTTTTTACTATTTTGAAAAAATTGTATTTGTTTATCAAATTTCGGAAATTTTCGGAAATTTTAAATTTTTTCGATTTTTGAATTTTAGGAATTTTTGCATTTTTCTCGATTTTTTTTTTTTTTTAAATTTGCAATATTCAAATTTTGTCCATTTCTTTATTTAGGGAACTTTGCGATTTTACAGTTCTTACAGTTTTTACAATTTTGAAAAAATGTTCTTTTTTATCGAATTTCGGAAAGTTTCCAAAAATTTTTAATTTTATTTTGATTTTTGAATTTTTTGAATTTTTGCAATTTTTTCGATTTTTTCATTTCAACAAAATTTACAATATTCCAATTTTGTAGATTTCTTTATTTAAAGAGCTTTGCAATTTTGAAATTTTCACAGTTTTTACTATTTTGAAAAAATGTCTTTTGTTCTCAAATTTCGGAAATTTTCCGAAATCTTAAATATTTTCGACTTTTGAATTTTGGGAATTTTTGCATTTTTCTTGATATTTTTATTCAACAAATTTTACAGTTCTCCAATTTTGTCGATTTCTTAATTTGGAGAACTTTGCGATTTTACTGTTTAAACAGTTTTTACTATTTTGAAAAAATTTAATTTTTTTATCAAATTTCGGAAATTTTCCGAAATTTTAAATGTTGTCGATTGTTGAATTTTAGGAATTTTTGCATTTTTCTCGATTTTTTTATTTTTAACAAAATTTACAATATTCAAATTTTGTCCATTTCTTTATTTAAAGAGCTTTGCAATTTTGAAATTTTCACAGTCTTTACTATTTTGAAAATATTTAATTTTTTTATCAAATCTCGGAAATTTTCCGAAATTTTTCATTTTATTTTTATTTTTGAGTTTTTCGAATTTTTTAATTTTCTTTGTATCTAAAAATCTTAAATTTTTTCGACTTTTGAATTTTGGGAATTTTTTCGGAAATTTTCCGAAATTTTAAATTTTTTCGATTTTTGAATTTAGGGCATTTTAGCATTTTTCTTGATATTTTTAATTCAAGAAAAATTACAATTTTCCAATTTTGGCGATTTCTTTATTTAAAGAGCTTTGCGATTTTTAAGTTTTCACAGTTTTTTTTTTGAAAAAATTTTCTTTTTTTATCAAATTTTCGGAAATTTTGCAAAATCTTAATTTTTTTAAATTTTGGAATTTTTAGAATTTTTGCATTTTTCTCGATTTTTTCATTTCATCAAAAATTACAATTTTCCAATTTTGTAGATTTCTTTATTAAAAGAGCTTTGCGATTTTAAAGTTTTCACAGTTTTTACTATTTTGAAAAAATGTCTTTTGTTCTCAAATTTCGGAAATTTTCCGAAATTTAAAATTTTTTGATTTTTTGAATTTTTTGAATTTTCGCATTTTTCTCGATTTTTTCATTTCAACAAAAATTACAATTTTCCAAGTTTGTAGATTTCTTAATTTAGAGAACTTTGCGATTTTTAAGTTTTCACAGTCTTTACCATTTTGAAAAAATGTAATTTTTTTTATCAAATTTGGGAAATTTAAAATTTTGTCGATTGTTGAATTTTAGGAATTTTTGCATTTTTCTCAATTTTTGTATTTTTAACAAAGTTTACAATATTCAAATTTTATCCATTTCTTTATTTAGGAAACTTTGCGATTTTACAGTTTTCACAGTTTTTACTATTTTAAAAAAATTTATATTTTTTATTGAATTTCGGAAAGTTACCGAAATTTTTAATTTTTCTGGATTTTTGAGTTTTTCGAATTTTTTTAATTTTACTCGATTTTTTCATTTCAACAAAAATTACAATTTTCCAATTTTGTAGATTTCTTACTTTAGAGAACTTTGCGATTTTACAGTTTTCACAGTTTTTACAATTTTGAAAAAATTTTCTTTTGTTATCAAAATTCGGAATTTTTTCGAAATTTTAAATTTTTTCGATTTTTGAATTTAGGGAATTTTAGCATTTTTCTTGAAATCTTTAATTTAACAAAAATTACAATTTTCCAATTTTTTCGTCTTCTTTATTTAAAGAACTTTGCAATTTTTAAGTTTTCACAGTCTTTACCATTTTGAAAAAATGTAATTTTTTTTATCAAATTTGGGAAATTTTCCGAAATTTTAAATTTTGTCGATTGTTGAATTTTAGGAATTTTTGCATTTTTCTCAATTTTTGTATTTTTAACAAAATTTCCAATATTCAAATTTTATCCATTTCTTTATTTAGGGAACTTTGCGATTTTACAGTTTTCACAGTTTTTACAATTTTGGAAAAATTTTTTTTTTTATTGAATTTCGGAAAGTTACCGAAATTTTTAATTTTTCTGGATTTTTGAGTTTTTCGAATTTTTTTAATTTTACTCGATTTTTTCATTTCAACAAAAATTACAATTTTCCAATTTTGTAGATTTCTTACTTTAGAGAACTTTGCGATTTTACAGTTTTCACAATTTTTACTATTTTGAAAAAATTTAATGGTTTTATCTAATTTCGAAAATTTTCGAAATCTTAAATTTTTTCGACTTTTGGGAATTTTGGGAATTTTTGCATTTTTCTTGATATTTTTATTCAACAAATTTTAAAGTTCTCCAATTTTCCGAAATTTTTTCGATTTTTAAATTCAGGGAATTTTAGCATTTTTCTTGATATTTTTATTTCAACAAAAATTACAATTTTTAGAATTTTTAGAATTTTTGCATTTTTCTCGATTTTTTTATTTCAACAAAAATTACAATTTTCCAATTTTCTAAAATTCTTAATTTAGAAAACTTTGTGATTTAGTCGATTTTACAGTTTTTACTATTTTGAAAAATTTTTCTTTTTTATCAAAATTTTCGGAAATTTTGCAACATTTAAATTTTTTTCGATTTTTTAATTATTTTAATTTTTTAATTGTTTTCGATTTTTTCATTTCAACAAAAATTACAATTTTCCAATTTTGTAGATTTCTTAATTTAGAGAACTTTGCGATTTTACAGTTTTCACAGTTTTTACTATTTTGAACAATTTTTGATTTTTTTTATCTAATTTCGGAAATTTTCCGAAATCTTAAATTTGTTCGACTTTTGAATTTTGGGAATTTGTTTCGGAAATTTTCCGAAATTTTAAGTTTTTTCGATTTTTGAATTTAGGGAATTTTAGCATTTTTCTTGATATTTTTAATTCAACAAAAATTACAATTTTCCAATTTTCGCGATTTCTTTATTTAAAGAGCTTTGCGATTTTCAGTTGTTACAGTTTTAACTATTTTAAAAATATTTATTTTTTTTATCTGATTTCGGAAATTTTCCGAAACCTTAAATTTTTTCAATTTTTGAATTTTGGGAATTTTTGAATTTTTCTTGATATTTTTAGTTGAACAAATTTTACAATTTTCCAATGTTGTCGATTTCTATATTTAAGAAATTTGTGATCTTGTCAATTACTCAGTTTTTACTATTTTGAAGAAATTGTCTTCTTTATTCAATTTCGGAAATTTTCCGAAATTTTAAATTTTTCCGATTTTTGAATTTCTTAAATTTTTGAATTTTTCTCTATTTTTTAATTTCAACATAATTTACAATATTCCAATTTTGTAGATTTCTTTATTTAAAGAGCTTTGCGATTTTTTTAGTTTTCACAGTTTTTACAATTTTGAAAAAATTTTCTTTTGTTATAAAAATTCGGAATTTTTGCGATATTTTAAATGTTGTCGATTGTTGAATTTTAGGACTATTTGCATTTTTCTCGATTTTTTTTTTTTTAAATTAACAAAATTCAAATTTTGTCCATTTCTTTATTTAGGGAACTTTGCGATATTACAGTTATTACAGTTTTTAAAATTTTGGACAAATTTTCTTTTTTATCGAATTTCGGAAAGTTTCCGAAATTTTTATTTTTTTCCGATTTTTGAATTTTTAGAATTTTCGCATTTTTCTCGATTTTTTCATTTTAACAAAAATTAGTCTTAACTATTTTGAAAAAATTTAATTTTTTTTATAAAATTTTGGAAATTTTCCGAAATTTTAAATTTTTTCAATTGTTGAATTTTAGGAATATTTGCATTTTTCTCGATTTTTTTATTTATAACAAAAATTACAATATTCAAATTTTGTCCATTTCTTTATTTAGGGAACTTTGCGATTTTACAGTTTTCACAGTTTTTACAATTTTGGAAAAATTTTCTTTTATATCAAATTTCGGAAAATTTCCGAAATTTTTAATTTTTTTGATTTTTTAAATTTTAGAATTTTAGAATTTTTCTCGATTTTTTCATTTCAACAAAAATTACAATTTTCCAATTTTGTAAATTTCTAAATTAAGAGAAGTTTGTGATTTTGTCGATTTAACAGTTTTTACTATTTTGAAAAAATTTTCTTTTTTTATCATATTTCGGAAATTTTCGGAAATTTTAAATTTTTTCGATTTTTGAATTTAGGGAATTTTAGCATTTTTCTTGATATTTTTAATTCAACAAAAATTACAATTTTCCAATTTTGGCGATTTATTTATTTAAAGAGCTTTGCGATTTTTAAGTTTTCACAGTCTTTACTATATTGAAAAAATTTAATTTTTTTATCAAATTTCGGAAATTTTCCGAAATTTTAAATTTTGTCGATTGTTGAATTTTAGGAATTTTTGCATTTTTCTCAATTTTTTTATTTATAACAAAAATTACAATATTCAAATTTTGTCCATTTCTTTATTTAGGGAACTTTGCGATTTTACAGTTTTCACATTTTTTACAATTTTGGAAAAATTTTCTTTTTTATCAAATTTCGGAAATTTTAAGAAATTTTTAATTTTTTTTGATTTTTGAATTTTTAGAATTTTCGCATTTTTCTCGATTTTTTCATTTCAACAAAAATTACAATTTTCAAATTTTGTAGATTTCTTAATTTAGAGAACTTTGCGATTTTACAGTTTTCACAGTTTTTACTATTTTGAAAAAAATTTCTTTTGTTATCAAATTTCGGAAATTTTCCGAAATTTTAATTTTTTTCGATTTTTGAATTTAGGGAATTTTAGCATTTTTCTTGAAATCTTTAATTTAACAAAAATTACAATTTTCCAATTTTTTCGATTTCTTTATTTAAGAACTTTGCAATTTTTAAGTTTTCACAGTCTTTACCATTTTGAAAAAATGTAATTTTTTTTATCAAATTTGGGAAATTTTCCGAAATTTTAAATTTTTTCGATTGTTGAATTTTAGGAATATTTGCATTTTTCTCGATTTTTTTTTTTTTTTAAATTAACAATATTCAAATTTTGTCCATTTCTTTATTTAGGGAACTTTGCGATTTTACAGTTTTCGCAGTTTTAACAATTTTGGAAAAAAATTTATTGTTTATTCAATTTCGGAAATTTTCCGAAATTTTAAATTTTTCCGATTTTTTAATTTTTTAAAATTTTTCAATTTTTCTCGATTTTTTCATTTCAACAAAATTTACTATATTCCAATTTTGTATATTTCTTAATTTAAAAAATTTTGCGATTTTTCAGTTTTCACATTTTTTACTATTTTGAAAAACATTAATTTTTTTTATCTAATTTCGGAAATTTTGCGAAATCTTAAATTTATTCGATTTTTGAATTTTGGGAATTTTTGCATTTTTCTTGATATTTTTAATTCAACACATTTAACAATTTGTTGTCGATTTCTAAATTTAGAGAAATTTGTGATTTTGTCGTTTATACGGTTTTTACTATTTTGAAGAAATTGTCTTCTTTATTAAATTTCGGATATTTTCCAAAATTTAACATTTTTTTCGATTTTTGAATTTCTTAAATTTTTTAATTTTTCTCGATTTCTTAAATTCAAGAAATCTTACAATATTCCAATGTTGTCGATTTCTTTATTGAAAGAACTTTGTGTTTTTGTCAAATTTAAAGTTTTTACTATTTTGAAAAAATTGTCTTATTTTATAAAATTTGTCGATTTTCGGAAATTTTTGCATTTATTTTCGATTTTTTAATTTCAACAAAACTTGCAATATTCCAATTTTGTCTTTTTCTTTATTTAGAGAACTTTGCAATTTTGCTGTTTAAACAGTTTTTACTATTTTGAAAAAATTGTATTTGTTTATCAAATTTCGGAAATTTTCGGAAATTTTAAATTTTTTCGATTTTTGAATTTTAGGAATTTTTGCATTTTTCTCGATTTTTTTTTTTTTTAAATTTGCAATATTCAAATTTTGTCCATTTCTTTATTTAGGGAACTTTGCGATTTTACAGTTCTTACAGTTTTTACAATTTTGAAAAAATGTTCTTTTTTATCGAATTTCGGAAAGTTTCCAAAATTTTTAATTTTATTTTGATTTTTGAATTTTTTGAATTTTTGCAATTTTTTCGATTTTTTCATTTCAACAAAAATTACAATTTTCTAATTTTGTAGATTTCTAAGTTAAGAGAAGTTTGTGATTTTGTCGATTATACTGTTTTTACTATTTTGGAGAGACTGTCTTCATTATTCAATTTCGGAAATTTTCCGAAATTTTAAATTTTTCCGATTTTGGAATTTATTAAATTTTTGAATTTTTCTCGATGTTTTCATTTCAACAAAATTTACAATATTTCAATTTTGCTATTTCTTAATTTAAAAAACTTTGCGATTTTTTAGTTTTCACAGTTTTTACTATTTTGAAAAAAATGTCTTTTGTTCTCAAATTTCGGAAATTTTCCGAAATTTTAAATTTTTTCGATTTTTGAATAAAGGGAATTTTAGCATTTTTCTTGATATTTTTATTCAACAAATTTTACAGTTCTCCAATTTTGTCGATTTCTTAATTTGGAGAACTTTGCGATTTTACTGTTTAAACAGTTTTTACTATTTTGAAAAAATTTAATTTTTTTATCAAATTTCGGAAATTTTCCGAAATTTTAAATGTTGTCGATTGTTGAATTTTAGGAATTTTTGCATTTTTCTCGATTTTTTTATTTTTAACAAAATTTACAATATTCAAATTTTGTCCATTTCTTTATTTAAAGAGCTTTGCAATTTTGAAATTTTCACAGTCTTTACTATTTTGAAAATATTTAATTTTTTTATCAAATCTCGGAAATTTTCCGAAATTTTTCATTTTATTTTTATTTTTGAGTTTTTCGAATTTTTTAATTTTCTTTGTATCTAAAAATCTAAAATTTTTTCGACTTTTGAATTTTGGGAATTTTTTCGGAAATTTTCCGAAATTTTAAATTTTTTCGATTTTTGAATTTAGGGCATTTTAGCATTTTTCTTGATATTTTTAATTCAAGAAAAATTACAATTTTCCAATTTTGGCGATTTCTTTATTTAAAGAGCTTTGCGATTTTTAAGTTTTCACAGTTTTTATTTTGAAAAAATTTTCTTTTTTTATCAAATTTTCGGAAATTTTGCAAAATCTTAATTTTTTTAAATTTTGGAATTTTTAGAATTTTTGCATTTTTCTCGATTTTTTCATTTCATCAAAAATTACAATTTTCCAATTTTGTAGATTTATTTATTAAAAGAGCTTTGCGATTTTAAAGTTTTCACAGTTTTTACTATTTTGAAAAAATGTCTTTTGTTCTCAAATTTCGGAAATTTTCCGAAATCTTAAATTTTTTCGACTTTTGAATTTTGGGAATTTTTGCATTTTTCTTGATATTTTTATTCAACAAATTTTACAGTTCTCCAATTTTGTCGATTTCTTAATTTGGAGAACTTCGTGATTTTACAGTTTAAACAGTTTCTACTATTTTGAAAAAATTTCTATTTTTTATCAAGTTTCGGAAATTTAGAGAAATTTTAAATTTTTTCGATTTTTGAATTTTTTGAATTTTCGCATTTTTCTCGATTTTTTCATTTCAACAAAAATTACAATTTTCCAAGTTTGTAGATTTCTTAATTTAGAGAACTTTGCGATTTTTAAGTTTTCACAGTCTTTACCATTTTGAAAAAATGTAATTTTTTTTATCAAATTTGGGAAATTTTAAATTTTGTCGATTGTTGAATTTTAGGAATTTTTGCATTTTTCTCAATTTTTGTATTTTTAACAAAATTTACAATATTCAAATTTTATCCATTTCTTTATTTAGGAAACTTTGCGATTTTACAGTTTTCACAGTTTTTACTATTTTAAAAAAATTTATATTTTTTTATCTGATTTCGGAAATTTTCCGAAATCTTAAATTTTTTCAATTTTTGAATTTTGGGAATTTTTGAATTTTTCTTGATATTTTTAACAAACAAACAAACAACAAATTTTACAATTTTCCAATGTTGTCGATTTCTATATTTAAAGAAATTTGTGATCTTGTCGATTACTCAGTTGTTACTATTTTGAAGAAATTGTCTTCTTTATTCAATTTCTGAAATTTCCCGAAATTTTAAATTTTTCCGATTTCTGAGTTTCTTTAATTTTTGAATGTTTCTCGATTTTTTCATTTCAACATAATTTACAATATTCCAATTTTGTAGATTTCTTTATTTAAAGAGCTTTGCGGTTTTTAAGTTTTCACAGTTTTTACAATTTTGAAAAAATTTTCTTTTGTTGTCAAAATTCGGAATTTTTCCGAAATTTTATATTTTGTCGATTTAAAAGTTTCAGAAATTTTTGCATTTTTCTCGATTTTTTCATTTCAACAAAATTTACAATATTCCAATTTTGTAGATTTCTTTATTTAAAGTGCTTTGCGATTTTTAAGTTTTCACAGTTTTTACTATTTTGAAAAAATTTTCTTTTTTTATCAAATTTTCGGAAATTTTGCAAAATTTTAATTTTTTTTCGATTTTTGAATTTTTTGAATTTTGGAACTTTTCTCGATTGTTTCATTTCAACAAAACTTACAATTTTCCAATTTTGTAGATTTGTTAATTTAGAGAACTTTGCGATTTTACAGTTTTTACAGTTTTTACAATTTTGAAAATATTTAATTGTTTCATCTATTTTCGGAAATTTTTCGAAATCTTAAATTTTTTGGACTTTTGAATTTTGGGAATTTTTGCATTTTTCTTGATATTTTCATTATACAAATTTTACAGTTCTCCAATTTTGTCGATTTCTTAATTTAGAGAACTTTGTGATTTTACAGTTAAAACAGTTTTTACTATTTTGAAAAAATTTCCTTTTTTTTATCAAGTTTCGGAATTTTAAGAAATTCTAAATTTTTTCGGTTTTTGAATTTTTAGAATTTTCGCATTTTTTTCGATTTTTTCATTTCAACAAAAATTACAATTTTCCAATTTTGAAGATTTCTTAATTTAGTGAACTTTGCGATTTTACAGTTTTCACAGTTTTTACTATTTTGAAAACATTTAATTTTTTTATCTAATTTCGAAAATTTACCGAAATCTTAAATTTATTCGACTTTTGAATTTTTAGTATTTTTGCCTTTTTCTTGATATTTTTATTCAACAAATTTTACAGTTCTCCAATTATCCGAAGGTTCAAATTTTATAGATTTTGAATTTTAGGTATTTTTAGCATTTTCCTTGATATTTTTAATTCAACAAAAATTACAATTTTTAGAATTTTTAGAATTTTTAGAATTTTTGCATTTTTCTCGATTTTTTTTATTTCAACAAAAATTACAATTTTTCAATTTTGTAGATTTCTTAATTAAGATACATTTGTGATTTTGTCAATTTTACAGTTTTTACTATTTTTAAAAAATTTTCTTTTTTTATCAAAATTTCAAAAGTTTTGCAAAATTTTAATTTTTATCGATTTTTGTATTTTTGGAATTTTGGAATTTTTCTCGATTTTTTCATTTTAACAAAAATTACAATTCTCCAATTTTGTAGATTTCTTAATTTAGAGAACTTTGCGATTTAACAGTTTTCACAGTTTCTACTATTCAGAAAAAAATTTCTTTTGTTATCAAATTTCGAAAATTTTCGGAAATTTTAAATTTTTTTCGATTTTTGAATTTTGGGAATTTTAGAATTTTTCTTGATATTTTTATTCAACAAATTTTACAGTTCTCCAATTTTGTCGATTTCTTAATTTGGAGAACTTCGTGATTTTACAGCTTTAACAGTTTTTACTATTTTGAAAAAAATTTCTTTTTTTATCAAATTTGGGAAAATTTCCGAAATTTTAAATTTTTTCGATTGTTGAATTTTAGGAATTTTTGCATTTTTCTCAATTTTTGTATTTTTAACAAAATTTCCAATATTCAAATTTTATCCATTTCTTTATTTAGGGAACTTTGCGATTTTACAGTTTTCACAGTTTTTACAATTTTGGAAAAATTTTTTTTTTTATTGAATTTCGGAAAGTTAATGAAATTTTTAATTTTTCTGGATTTTTGAGTTTTTCGAATTTTTTTAATTTTACTCGATTTTTTCATTTCAACAAAAATTACAATTTTCCAATTTTGTAGATTTCTTACTTTAGAGAACTTTGCGATTTTACAGTTTTCACAGTTTTTACTATTTTGAAAAAATTTAATGGTTTTATCTAATTTCGAAAATTTTCGAAATCTTAAATTTTTTCGACTTTTGAATTTTGGGAATTTTTGCATTTTTCTTGATATTTTTATTCAACAAATTTTTAAGTTCTCCAATTTTCCGAAATTTTTTCGATTTTTAAATTCAGGGAATTTTAGCATTTTTCTTGATATTTTTAATTCAACAAAAATTACAATTTTTAGAATTTTTAGAATTTTTGCATTTTTCTCGATTTTTTTATTTCAACAAAAATTACAATTTTTCAATTTTCTAAAATTCTTAATTTAGAAAACTTTGTGATTTAGTCGATTTTACAGTTTTTACTATTTTGAAAAATTTTTCTTTTTTATCAAAATTTTCGGAAATTTTGCAACATTTAAATTTTTTTCGATTTTTTAATTTTTTGAATTTTTTAATTGTTTTCGATTTTTTCATTTCAACAAAAATTACAATTTTCCAATTTTGTAGATTTCTTAATTTAGAGAACTTTGCGATTTTACAGTTTTCACAGTTTTTACTATTTTGAACAATTTTTGATTTTTTTTATCTAATTTCGGAAATTTTCCGAAATCTTAAATTTGTTCGACTTTTGAATTTTGGGAATTTTTTTCGGAAATTTTCCGAAATTTTAAGTTTTTTCGATTTTTGAATTAAGGGAATTTTAGCATTTTTCTTAATATTTTTAATTCAACAAAAATTACAATTTTCCAATTTTGGCGATTTCTTTATTTAAAGAGCTTTGCGATTTTACAGTTGTTACAGTTTTTACTATTTTAAAATATTTATTTTTTTTATCTGTTTTCGGAAATTTTCCGAAACCTTAAATTTTTTCAATTTTTGAATTTTGGGAATTTTTGAATTTTTCTTGATATTTTTAGTTGAACAAATTTTACAATTTTCCAATGTTGTCGATTTCTATATTTAAAGAAATTTGTGATCTTGTCAATTACTCAGTTTTTACTATTTTGAAGAAATTGTCTTCTTTATTCAATTTCGGAAATTTTCCGAAATTTTAAATTTTTCCGATTTTTGAATTTCTTAAATTTTTGAATTTTTCTCGATTTTTTAATTTCAACATAATTTACAATATTCCAATTTTGTAGATTTCTTTATTTAAAGAGCTTTACGATTTTACAGTTTTCACATTTGTTACAATTTTGGAAAAATTTTCTTTTTTATCAAATTTCGGAAATTTTAAGAAATTTTTAATTTTTTTTGATTTTTGAATTTTTAGAATTTTCGCATTTTTCTCGATTTTTTCATTTCAACAAAAATTACAATTTTCAAATTTTGTAGATTTCTTAATTTAGAGAACTTTGCGATTTTACAGTTTTCACAGTTTTTACTATTTTGAAAAAAATTTCTTTTGTTATCAAATTTCGGAAATTTTCCGAAATTTTAAATTTTTTCGATTTTTGAATTTAGGGAATTTTAGCATTTTTCTTGAAATCTTTAATTTAACAAAAATTACAATTTTCAAATTTTTTTTATTTCTTTATTTAAAGAACTTTGCAATTTTTAAGTTTTCACAGTCTTTACCATTTTGAAAAAATGTAATTTTTTTTATCAAATTTGGGAAATTTTCCGAAATTTTAAATTTTTTCGATTGTTGAATTTTAGGAATATTTGCATTTTTTTCGATTTTTTTTTTTTTTTAAATTAACAATATTCAAATTTTGTCCATTTCTATATTTAGGGAACTTTGCGATTTTACAGTTTTCACAGTTTTAACAATTTTGGAAAAAAATTTCTTGTTTATTCAATTTCGGAAATTTTCCGAAATTTAAAATTTTTCCGATTTTTTAATTTTTTAAAATTTTTCAATTTTTCTCGATTTTTTCATTTCAACAAAATTTACAATATTCCAATTTTGTAGATTTCTTTATTTAAAGAGCTTTGCAATTTTGAAATTTTCACAGTCTTTACAATTTTGAAAAAATTTCCTTTTGTTATCAAAATTCGGAATTTTTCCGAAATTTTAAATTTTGTCGATTTAAAAGTTTCAGAAATTTTTGCATTTTTCTCGATTTTTTCATTTCAACAAAATTTACAATATTCCAATTTTGTAGATTTCTTTTTTTAAAGTGCTTTGCGATTTTTAAGTTTGCACAGTTTTTACTATTTTGAAAAAATTTTCTTTTTTTATCAAATTTTCGGAAATTTTGCAAAATTTTAATTTTTTTCGATTTTTGAATTTTTTGAATTTTGGAACTTTTCTCGATTGTTTCATTTCAACAAAACTTACAATTTTCCAATTTTGTAGATTTCTTAATTTAGAGAACTTTGCGATTTTACAGTTTTTACAGTTTTTACATTTTTGAAAATATTTAATTGTTTCATCTAATTTCGGAAATTTTTCGAAATCTTAAATTTTTTTGACTTTTGAATTTTGGGAATTTTTGCATTTTTCTTGAAATTTTTATTCAACAAATTTTACAGTTCTCCAATTTTGTCGATTTCTTAATTTGGAGAACTTCATGATTTTACTACTATTTTGAAAAAATTTCTATTTTTTATCAAGTTTCGGAAATTTTAAGAAATTTTAAATTTTTTCGATTTTTGAATTTTTTTAATTTTTTAATTTTTCTCGATTTTTTCATTTCAACAAAAATTACAATTTTCCAATTTTGTAGATTTCTTAATTTAGAGAACTTTGCGATTTTACAGTTTTTACTATTTTGAAAAAAATTTCTTCTGTTATCAAATTTCGGAAATTTTCCGAAATTTTAA
Organism: Drosophila immigrans; assembly: GCA_963583835.1. Taxonomy (NCBI): domain Eukaryota; kingdom Metazoa; phylum Arthropoda; class Insecta; order Diptera; family Drosophilidae; genus Drosophila; species Drosophila immigrans. The sequence goes on along the minus strand of CAUZWO010000098.1, from coordinate 133,644 downwards.
GTTTTTTCGATTTTTGAATTTAGGGAATTTTAGCATTTTTCTTGATATTTTTAATTCAACAAAAATTACAATTTTCCAATTTTGGCGATTTCTTTATTTAAAGAGCTTTGCGATTTTACAGTTGTTACAGTTTTTACTATTTTAAAAATATTTATTTTTATTATCTGATTTCGGAAATTTTCCGAAACCTTAAATTTTTTCAATTTTTGAATTTTGGGAATTTTTGAATTTTTCTTGATATTTTTAATTGAACAAATTTTACAATTTTCCAATGTTGTCGATTTCTATATTTAAAGAAATTTGTGATCTTGTCAATTACTCAGTTTTTACTATTTTGTAGAAATTGTCTTCTTTATTCAATTTCGGAAATTTTCCGAAATTTTAAATTTTTCCGATTTTTGAATTTAGGGAATTTTAGCATTTTTCTTGATATTTTTAATTCAACAAAAATTACAATTTTCCAATTTTGTAGATTTCTTAATTTAGAGAACTTTGCGATTTTACAGTTTTTACTATATTGAAAAAATTTTCTTTTGTTATCAAATTTCGGAAATTTTAAATTTTTTAGATTTTTGAATTTAGGGAATTTTAGCATTTTTCTTGATATTTTTAATTCATTAGAAATTACAATTTTCAAATTTTTTAAATTTCTTAATTTAGAGAAGTTTGTGATTTTGTCGATTTTACAGTTTTTACTATTTTGAAAAAATTTTCTTTTTTTTATCAAATTTTCGGAAATTTTGCAAAATTTTAATTTGTCTCGATTTTTTGAATATTTAGAATTTTCGCATTTTTATCGATTTTTTCATTTCAACAAAAATTACAATTTTCCAATTTTGTAGATTTCTTAATTTAGAGAACTTTGCGATTTTACAGTTTTTACTATTTTGAAAAAAAATTCTTTGTTATCAAATTTCGATAATTTTTAAATTTTTTAGATTTTTGAATTAAGGGAATTTTAGAATTTTTCTTGATATTTTTAATTCAACAAAAGTTACAATTTTCCAATTTTGGCGATTTCTTTATTTAAAGAGCTTTGCGATTTTAAAGTTTTCACAGTCTTTACTATTTTGAAAAAATTTAATTTTTTTTATCAAATTTCGTAAATTTTCCGAAATTTTAAATTTTTTCGATTATTGAATTTTAGGAATATTTGCATTTTTCTCGATTTTATTTTTTTTTTAAATTAACAATATTCCAATTTTGTCCATTTCTTTATTTAGGGAACTTTGCGATTTTACAGTTTTTACAATTTTGGAAAAATGTTCTTTTTGATCGAATTTCGGAAAGTTTCCGAAATTTTTAATTTTTTTTTCGATTTTTGAATTTTTGGAATTTTCGCATTTTTCTCGATTTTTTCATTTCAACAAAAATTACAATTTTCCAATTTTGTAGATTTCTTAATTTAGAGAATTTTGTGATTTTGTCGATTTAACAGTTTTTACTATTTTAAAAAAATTTTCTTTTTTTATCATATTTCGGAAATTTTCGGAAATTTTAAATTTTTTCGATTTTTGAATTTAGGGAATTTTAGCATTTTTCTTGAAATCTTTAATTTAACAAAAATTACAATTTTCCAATTTTTTCGATTTCTTTATTTAAAGAACTTTGCAATTTTTAAGTTTTCACAGTCTTTACCATTTTGAAAAAATGTAATTTTTTTTATCAAATTTGGGAACTTTTCCGAAATTTTAAGTTTTGTCGATTGTTGAATTTTAGGAATTTTTGCATTTTTCTCATTTTCTGTATTTTTAACAAAATTTACAATATTCAAATTTTATCCATTTCTTTATTTAGGGAACTTTGCGATTTTACAGTTTTCACAGTTTTTACAATTTTGGAAAAATTTTCTTTTTTATCGAATTTCGGAAAGCTACCGAAATTTTTAATTTTTCTGGATTTTTGAGTTTTTCGAATTTTTTAATTTTTCTCGATTTTTTCATTTCAACAAAAATTACAATTTTCCAATTTTGTAGATTTCTTACTTTAGAGAACTTTGCGATTTTACAGTTTTCACAGTTTTTACTATTTTGAAAAAATTTAATGGTTTTATCTAATTTCGAAAATTTTCGAAATCTTAAATTTTTTCGACTTTTGAATTTTGGGAGTTTTTGCATTTTTCTTGATATTTTTATTCAACAAATTTTAAAGTTCTCCAATTTTCCGAAATTTTTTCGATTTTTAAATTCAGGGAATTTTAGCATTTTTCTTGATATTTTTAATTCAACAAAAATTACAATTTTTAGAATTTTTAGAATTTTTGCATTTTTCTCGATTTTTTTTATTTCAACAAAAATTACAATTTTCCAATTTTCTAAAATTCTTAATTTAGAGAACTTTGTGATTTAGTCGATTTTACAGTTTTTACTATTTTGAAAAATTTTTCTTTTTTATCAAATTTTCGGAAAATTTGCAACATTTAAATTTTATTCGATTTTTTAATTTTTTGAATTTTTTAATTGTTTTCGATTTTTTCATTTCAACAAAAATTACAATTTTCCAATTTTGGCGATTTCTTTATTTAAAGAGCTTTGCGATTTTAGAGTTTTCACAGTCTTTACTATTTTGAAAAAATTTAATTTTTTTATCGAATTTCGGTAAAATTCCGAAATTTTTAATTTTATTTTGATTTTTGAATTTTTGCATTTTTCTCGATTTTTTCATTTCAAAAAAATTACAATTTTCCAATTTTGTAGATTTCTAAATTTAAACAGCTTTGCGATTTTTAAGTTTTCACAGTCTTTACTATTTTGAAAAAAATTTCTTTTGTTATCGAATTTCGGAAATTTTCCGAAATTTTAAATTTTGTCGATTGCTGAATTTTAGGAGTTTTTGCATTTTTCTCGATTTTCGTATTTTTAACAAAATTTACAATATTTAAATTTTGTCCATTTCTTTATTTAGGGAACTTTGCGATTTTACAGTTGTTACAGTTTTTACTATTTTAAAAATATTTATTTTTTTTATCTGATTTCGGAAATTTTCCGAAACCTTAAATTTTTTCAATTTTTTAATTTTGGGAATTTTTGAATTTTTCTTGATATTTTTAATTGAACAAATTTTACAATTTTCCAATGTTGTCGATTTCTATATTTAAAGAAATTTGTGATCTTGTCAATTACTCAGTTTTTACTATTTTGAAGAAATTGTCTTCTTTATTCAATTTCGGAAATTTTCCGAAATTTTAAATTTTTCCGATTTTTTAATTTCTTAAATTTTTGAATTTTTCTCGATTTTTTCATTTCAACATAATTTACAATATTCCAATTTTGTAGATTTCTTTATTTAAAGAGCTTTGCGATTTTTAAGTTTTCACAGTTTTTACAATTTTGAAAAAATTTTCTTTTGTTATAAAAATTCGGAATTTTCCGATATTTTAAATGTTGTCGATTGTTGAATTTTAGGAATATTTGCATTTTTCTCGATTTTTTTATTTATAACAAAAATTACAATATTCAAATTTTGTCCATTTCTTTATTTAGGGAACTTTGCGATTTTACAGTTTTCACAGTTTCTACAATTTTGGAAAAATTTTCTTTTATATCAAATTTCGGAAAATTTCAGAAATTTTTAATTTTTTTTGATTTTTTAATTTTTTGAATTTTTTAATTTTTCTCGATTTTTTCATTTCAACAAAAATTACAATTTTCCAATTTTGTAGATTTCTAAATTAAGAGAAGTTTGTGATTTTGTCGACTTAATAGTTTTTACTATTTTAAACATTTTTTCTTTTTTTATCAAATTTCGGAAATTTTAAATTTTTTTTTCGATTTTTGAATTTAGGGAATTTTAGCATTTTTCTTGATATTTTTAATTCAACAAAAATTACAATTTTCCAATTTTGGCGATTTCTTTATTTAAAGAGCTTTGCGATTTTTAAGTTTTCACAGTCTTTACTATATTGAAAAAATTTAATTTTTTTATCAAATTTCGGAAATTTTCCGAAAATTTAAATTTTGTCGATTGTTGAATTTTAGGAATTTTAGCATTTTTCTCAATTTTTTTATTTATAACAAAAATTACAATATTCAAATTTTGTCCATTTCTTTATTTAGGGAACTTTGCGATTTCACAGTTTTCACATTTTTTACAATTTTGGAAAAATTTTCTTTTTTATCGAATTTCGGAAAGTTTCCGAAATTTTGAATTTTTTTTGATTTTTGAATTTTTAGAATTTTTCCATTTTTCTCGATATTTTCATTTCAACAAAAATTACAATTTTCCAATTTTGTAGATTTCTTAATTTAGAGAACTTTGCGATTTTACAGTTTTTACTATATTGAAAAAAATGTCTTTTGTTATCAAATTTCGTAAATTTTAAATTTTTTCGATTTTTGAATTTAGGGAATTTTAGCATTTTTCTTGATATTTTTAATTCAACAAATATTACAATTTTCCAATTTTTTAGATTTCTTAATTTAGAGAAGTTTGTGATTTTGTCGATTTTACAGTTTTTACTATTTTGAAAAAATTTTCTTTTTTTTATCAAATTTTCGAAATTTTTGCAAAATTTTAATTTGTCTCGATTTTTTGAATTTTTGAATTTATCTCGATTTTTTCGTTTCAACAAAAATTACAAATTTCCAATTTTGTAGATTTCTTAATTAAGAGAAGTTTGTGATTTTGTCGATTTAACAGTTTTTACTATTTTAAAAATTTTTTCTTTTTTTATCAAATTTCGGAAATTTTAAATTTTTTCGATTTTTGAATTTAGGGAATTTTAGCATTTATCTTGATATTTTTAATTCAACAAAAATTACAATTTTCCAATTTTGTAGATTTCTTAATTTAGAGAACTTTGCGATTTTTACAGTTTTTACTATATTGAAAAAAATTTCTTTTGTTATCAAATTTCGGAAATTTTAAATTTTTTAGATTTTTGAATTTAGGGAATTTTAGCATTTTTCTTGATATTTTTAATTCAACAAAAATTACAATTTTCCAATTTTTTAGATTTCTTAATTTAGAGAAGTTTGTGATTTTGTCGATTTTACAGTTTTTACTATTTTGAAAAAATTTTCTTTTTTTTATCAAATTTTCGGAAATTTTGCAAAATTTTAATTTGTCTCGATTTTTTGAATTTTTAGAATTTTCGCATTTTTCTCGATTTTTTCATTTTAACAAAAATTACAATTTTCCAATTTTGTAGATTTCTTAATTTAGAGAACTTTGCGATTTTACAGTTTTTACTATTTTGAAAAAAATTTCTTTTGTTATCAAATTTCGATAATTTTTAAATTTTTTAGATTTTTGAATTTAGGGAATTTTAGCATTTTTCTTGATATTTTTAATTCAACATAAGTTACAATTTTCCAATTTTGGCGATTTCTTTATTTAAAGAGCTTTGCGATTTTAAAGTTTTCACAGTCTTTACTATTTTGAAAAAATTTAATTTTTTTTATCAAATTTCGTAAATTTTCCGAAATTTTAAATTTTTTCGATTGTTGAATTTTAGGAATATTTGCATTTTTCTCGATTTTTTTTTTTTTTTTAAATTAACAATATTCCAATTTTGTCCATTTCTTTATTTAGGGAACTTTGCGATTTTACAGTTTTTACAATTTTGGAAAAATGTTCTTTTTTATCGAATTTCGGAAAGTTTCCGAAATTTTTAATTTTTTTTTCGATTCTTGAATTTTTGGAATTTTCGCATTTTTCTCGATTTTTTCATTTCAAGAAAAATTACAATTTTACAATTTTTTAGATTTCTTAATTTAGAGAATTTTGTGATTTTGTCGATTTAACAGTTTTTACTATTTTAAAAAAATTTTCTTTTTTATCATATTTCGGAAATTTTCATAAATTTTAAATTTTTTCGATTTTTGAATTTAGGGAATTTTAGCATTTTTCTTGATATTTTGAATTCAACAAAAATTACAATTTTCCAATTTTTGGCGATTTATTTTTTTAAAAAGCTTTGCGATTTTTAAGTTTTCACAGTTTTTACAATTTTGAAAAAATTTAATTTTTTTATCAAATTTCGGAAAGTTACCGAAATCTTAAATTTTTTCAATTTTTGAATTTTTAGAATTTTTTAATTTTTCTCGATTTTTTCATTTCAACAAAAATTACAATTCTCCAATTTTGTAGATTTCTTAATTTAGAGAACTTTGCGATTTTACAGTTTTTACAGTTTTTAAAAATTTGAAAATATTTAATGTTTTTATCGAATTTCGGAATGTTTCCGTAATTTTTAATTTTTTTTTATTTTTGAATTTTTAGAATTTTTCTCGATTTTTTCATTTCAACAAAAATTACAATTTTCCAATTTTGTAGATTTCTTAATTTAGAGAACTTTGCGATATTACAGTTTTCACAATTCTTACAATTTTGAAAAAAATTTATTTTGTTCGGAAATTTTCCGAAATTTAAAATTTTTTCGATTTTTGAATTTAGGGAATTTTAGCATTTTTCTTGATATTTTTAATTCAACGAAAATTACAATTTTCCAATTTTGGCGATTTCTTAATTTAAAGAACTTTGCGATTTTTTAAGTTTTCACAGTCTTTACTATTTTTAAAATAATTTAATATTTTTATCAAATTTCGGAAATTTTCCGAAATTTTAAATTATGTCGATTGTTGAATTTTAGGAATTTTTGCATTTTTCTCAATTTTTTCATTTTTAACAAAATTTACAATATTCAAATTTTATCCATTTCTTTATTTAGGGAACTTTGCGATTTTATAGTTTTCACAGTTTTTACAATTTTGGAAAAATTTTCTTTTTTATCGAATTTCGGAAAGTTACCGAAATTTTTAATTTTTCTGGATTTTTGAGTTTTTCGAATTTTTTAATTTTTCTCGATTTTTTCTTTTCAACAAAAATTACAATTTTACAGTTTTATCTAATTTCGAAAATTTTCGAAATCTTAAATTTTTTCGACTTTTGAATTTTGGGAATTTTTGCATTTTTCTTGATATTTTTATTCAACAAATTTTAAAGTTCTCAAATTTTCCGAAATTTTTTCGATTTTTAAATTCAGGGAATTTTAGCATTTTTCTTGATATTTTTAATTCAACAAAAATTACAATTTTTAGAATTTTTAGAATTTTTGCATTTTTCTCGATTTTTTTTATTTCAACAAAAATTACAATTTTCCAATTTTCTAAAATTCTTAATTTAGAGAACTTTGTAATTTAGTCGATTTTACAGTTTTTACTATTTTGAAAAATTTTTCTTTTTTATCAAATTTTCGGAAAATTTGCAACATTTAAATTTTTTTCGATTTTTTAATTTTTTGAATTTTTTAATTGTTTTCGATTTTTTCATTTCAACAAAAATTACAATTTTCCAATTTTGGCGATTTCTTTATTTAAAGAGCTTTGCGATTTTAGAGTTTTCACAGTCTTTACTATTTTGAAAAAATTTAATTTTTTTATCAAATTTCGGAAAATTTCAGAAATTTTTAATTTTTTTTGATTTTTTAATTTTTTGAATTTTTTAATTTTTCTCGATTTTTTCATTTCAACAAAAATTACAATTCTCCAATTTTGTAGATTTCTTAATTTAGAGAACTTTGCGATTTTACAGTTTTTACAGTTTTTAAAAATTTGAAAATATTTAATGTTTTTATCGAATTTCGGAAAGTTTCCGTAATTTTTAATTTTTTTTTATTTTTGAATTTTTAGAATTTTTCTCGATTTTTTCATTTCAACAAAAATTACAATTTTCCAATTTTGTAGATTTCTTAATTTAGAGAACTTTGCGATATTACAGTTTTCACAATTCTTACAATTTTGAAAAAAATTTATTTTGTTCGGAAATTTTCCGAAATTTAAAATTTTTTCGATTTTTGAATTTGGGGAATTTTAGCATTTTTCTTGATATTTTTAATTCAACGAAAATTACAATTTTCCAATTTTGGCGATTTCTTAATTTAAAGAACTTTGCGATTTTTTAAGTTTTCACAGTCTTTACTATTTTTAAAATAATTTAATATTTTTATCAAATTTCGGAAATTTTCCGAAATTTTAAATTATGTCGATTGTTGAATTTTAGGAATTTTTGCATTTTTCTCAATTTTTTCATTTTTAACAAAATTTACAATATTCAAATTTTATCCATTTCTTTATTTAGGGAACTTTGCGATTTTACAGTTTTCACAGTTTTTACAATTTTGGAAAAATTTTCTTTTTTATCGAATTTCGGAAAGTTACCGAAATTTTTAATTTTTCTGGATTTTTGAGTTTTTCGAATTTTTTAATTTTTCTCGATTTTTTCATTTCAACAAAAATTACAATTTTACAGTTTTATCTAATTTCGAAAATTTTCAAAATCTTAAATTTTTTCGACTTTTGAATTTTGGGAATTTTTGCATTTTTCTTGATATTTTTATTCAACAAATTTTAAAGTTCTCCAATTTTCCGAAATTTTTTCGATTTTTAAATTCAGGGAATTTTAGCATTTTTCTTGATATTTTTAATTCAACAAAAATTACAATTTTTAGAATTTTTAGAATTTTTGCATTTTTCTCGATTTTTTTTATTTCAACAAAAATTACAATTTTCCAATTTTCTAAAATTCTTAATTTAGAGAACTTTGTGATTTAGTCGATTTTACAGTTTTTACTATTTTGAAAAATTTTTCTTTTTTATCAAATTTTCGGAAAATTTGCAACATTTAAATTTTTTTCGATTTTTTAATTTTTTGAATTTTTTAATTGTTTTCGATTTTTTCATTTCAACAAAAATTACAATTTTCCAATTTTGGCGATTTCTTTATTTAAAGAGCTTTGCGATTTTAGAGTTTTCACAGTCTTTACTATTTTGAAAAAATTAAATTTTTTTATCGAATTTCGGTAAAATTCCGAAATTTTTAATTTTATTTTGATTTTTGAATTTTTGAATTTTTCTCGATTTTTTCATTTCAACATAATTTACAATATTCCAATTTTGTAGATTTCTAAATTTAAACAGCTTTGCGATTTTTAAGTTTTCACAGTTTTTACAATTTTGAAAAAATTTTCTTTTGTTATAAAAATTCGGAATTTTCCGATATTTTAAATGTTGTCGATTGTTTAATTTTAGGAATATTTGCATTTTTCTCGATTTTTTTATTTATAACAAAAATTACAATATTCAAATTTTGTCCATTTCTTTATTTAGGGAACTTTGCGATTTTACAGTTTTCACAGTTTTAACAATTTTGGAAAAATTTTCTTTTATATCAAATTTCGGAAAATTTCCGAAATTTTTAATTTTTTTTGATTTTTTAATTTTTAGAATTTTTTAATTTTTCTCGATTTTTTCATTTCAACAAAAATTACAATTTTCCAATTTTGTAGATTTCTAAATTAAGAGAAGTTTGTGATTTTGTCGACTTAATAGTTTTTACTATTTTAAACATTTTTTCTTTTTTATCAAATTTCGGAAATTTTAAATTTTTTTTTCGATTTTTGAATTTAGGGAATCTTAGCATTTTTCTTGATATTTTTAATTCAACAAAAATTACAATTTTCCAATTTTGGCGATTTCTTTATTTAAAGAGCTTTGCGATTTTTAAGTTTTCACAGTCTTTACTATATTGAAAAAATTTAATTTTTTTATCAAATTTCGGAAATTTTCCGAAAATTTAAATTTTGTCGATTGTTGAATTTTAGGAATTTTAGCATTTTTCTCAATTTTTTTATTTATAACAAAAATTACAATATTCAAATTTTGTCCATTTCTTTATTTAGGGAACTTTGCGATTTCACAGTTTTCACACATTTTACAATTTTGGAAAAATTTTCTTTTTTATCGAATTTCGGAAAGTTTCCGACATTTTGAATTTTTTTTTATTTTTGAATTTTTCCATTTTTCTCGATATTTTCATTTCAACAAAAATTACAATTTTCCAATTTTGTAGATTTCTTAATTAAGAGAACTTTGCGATTTTACAGTTTTTACTATATTGAAAAAAATTTCTTTTGTTATCAAATTTCGGAAATTTTTAATTTTTTCGATTTTTGAATTTAGGGAATTTTAGCATTTTTCTTGATATTTTTAATTCAACAAATATTACAATTTTCCAATTTTTTAGATTTCCTAATTTAGAGAAGTTTGTGATTTTGTCGATTTTACAGTTTTTACTATTTTGAAAAAATTTTCTTTTTTTTATCAAATTTTCGGAAATTTTGCAACATTTTAATTTGTCTCGATTTTTTGAATTTTTGAATTTTTCTCGATTTTTTCGTTTCAACAAAAATTACAATTTTCCAATTTTGTAGATTTCTTAATTAAGAGAAGTTAGTGATTTTGTCGATTTAACAGTTTTTACTATTTTAAAATTTTTTTCTTTTTTTATCAAATTTCGGAAATTTTAAATTTTTTCGATTTTTGAATTTAGGGAATTTTAGCATATTTCTTGATATTTTTAATTCAACAAAAATTACAATTTTCCAATTTTGTAGATTTCTTAATTTAGAGAAGTTAGTGATTTTGTCGATTTAACAGTTTTTACTATTTTAAAAATTTTTTCTTTTTTTATCAAATTTCGGAAATTTTAAATTTTTTCGATTTTTGAATTTAGGGAATTTTAGCATTTTTCTTGATATTTTTAATTCAACAAAAATTACAATTTTCCAATTTTGGCGATTTCTTTATTTAAAGAGCTTTGCGATTTTACAGTTGTTACAGTTTTTACTATTTTAAAAATATTTATTTTTATTATCTGATTTCGGAAATTTTCCGAAACCTTAAATTTTTTCAATTTTTGAATTTTGGGAATTTTTGAATTTTTCTTGATATTTTTAATTGAACAAATTTTACAATTTTCCAATGTTGTCGATTTCTATATTTAAAGAAATTTGTGATCTTGTCAATTACTCAGTTTTTACTATTTTGTAGAAATTGTCTTCTTTATTCAATTTCGGAAATTTTCCGAAATTTTAAATTTTTCCGATTTTTTAATTTCTTAAATTTTTGAATTTTTCTCGATTTTTTCATTTCAACATAATTTACAATATTCCAATTTTGTAGATTTCTTTATTTAAAGAGCTTTGCGATTTTTAAGTTTTCACAGTTTTTACAATTTTGAAAAAATTTTCTTTTGTTATAAAAATTCGGAATTTTCCGATATTTTAAATGTTGTCGATTGTTGAATTTTAGGAATATTTGCATTTTTCTCGATTTTTTTATTTATAACAAAAATTACAATATTCAAATTTTGTCCATTTCTTTATTTAGGGAACTTTGCGATTTTACAGTTTTCACAGTTTCTACAATTTTGGAAAAATTTTCTTTTATATCAAATTTCGGAAAATTTCAGAAATTTTTAATTTTTTTTGATTTTTTAATTTTTTGAATTTTTTAATTTTTCTCGATTTTTTCATTTCAACAAAAATTACAATTTTCCAATTTTGTAGATTTCTAAATTAAGAGAAGTTTGTGATTTTGTCGACTTAATAGTTTTTACTATTTTAAACATTTTCTCTTTTTTTATCAAATTTCGGAAATTTTAAATTTTTTTTTCGATTTTTGAATTTAGGGAATTTTAGCATTTTTCTTGATATTTTTAATTCAACAAAAATTACAATTTTCCAATTTTGGCGATTTCTTTATTTAAAGAGCTTTGCGATTTTTAAGTTTTCACAGTCTTTACTATATTGAAAAAATTTAATTTTTTTATCAAATTTCGGAAATTTTCCGAAAATTTAAATTTTGTCGATTGTTGAATTTTAGGAATTTTAGCATTTTTCTCAATTTTTTTATTTATAACAAAAATTACAATATTCAAATTTTGTCCATTTCTTTATTTAGGGAACTTTGCGATTTCACAGTTTTCACATTTTTTACAATTTTGGAAAAATTTTCTTTTTTATCGAATTTTGGAAAGTTTCCGAAATTTTGAATTTTTTCTGATTTTTGAATTTTTAGAATTTTTCCATTTTTCTCGATATTTTCATTTCAACAAAAATTACAATTTTCCAATTTTGTAGATTTCTTAATTTAGAGAACTTTGCGATTTTACAGTTTTTACTATATTGAAAAAAATTTCTTTTGTTATCAAATTTCGGAAATTTTAAATTTTTTCGATTTTTGAATTTAGGGAATTTTAGCATTTTTCTTGATATTTTTAATTCAACAAATATTACAATTTTCCAATTTTTTAGATTTCTTAATTTAGAGAAGTTTGTGATTTTGTCGATTTTACAGTTTTTACTATTTTGAAAAAATTTTCTTTTTTTTATCAAATTTTCGGAATTTTTGCAAAATTTTAATTTGTCTCGATTTTTTGAATTTTTGAATTTTTCTCGATTTTTTCGTTTCAACAAAAATTACAAATTTCCAATTTTGTAGATTTCTTAATTAAGAGAAGTTTGTGATTTTGTCGATTTAACAGTTTTTACTATTTTAAAAATTTTTTCTTTTTTTATCAAATTTCGGAAATTTTAAATTTTTTCGATTTTTGAATTTAGGGAATTTTAGCATTTTTCTTGATATTTTTAATTCAACAAAAATTACAATTTTCCAATTTTGTAGATTTCTTAATTTAGAGAACTTTGCGATTTTACAGTTTTTACTATATTGAAAAAAATTTCTTTTGTTATCAAATTTCGGAAATTTTAAATTTTTTAGATTTTTGAATTTAGGGAATTTTAGCATTTTTCTTGATATTTTTAATTCAACAAAAATTACAATTTTCCAATTTTTTAGATTTCTTAATTTAGAGAAGTTTGTGATTTTGTCGATTTTACAGTTTTTACTATTTTGAAAAAATTTTCTTTTTTTTATCAAATTTTCGGAAATTTTGCAAAATTTTAATTTGTCTCGATTTTTTGAATTTTTAGAATTTTCGCATTTTTCTCGATTTTTTCATTTTAACAAAAATTACAATTTTCCAATTTTGTAGATTTCTTAATTTAGAGAACTTTGCGATTTTACAGTTTTTACTATTTTGAAAAAAATTTCTTTTGTTATCAAACTTCGATAATTTTTAAATTTTTTAGATTTTTGAATTTAGGGAATTTTAGCATTTTTCTTGATATTTTTAATTCAACATAAGTTACAATTTTCCAATTTTGGCGATTTCTTTATTTAAAGAGCTTTGCGATTTTAAAGTTTGCACAGTCTTTACTATTTTGAAAAATTTTAATTTTTTTTATCAAATTTCGTAAATTTTCCGAAATTTTAAATTTTTTCGATTGTTGAATTTTAGGAATATTTGCATTTTTCTCGATTTTTTTTTTTTTTTTAAATTAACAATATTCCAATTTTGTCCATTTCTTTATTTAGGGAACTTTGCGATTTTACAGTTTTTACAATTTTGGAAAAATGTTCTTTTTTATCGAATTTCGGAAAGTTTCCGAAATTTTTAATTTTTTTTTCGATTCTTGAATTTTTGGAATTTTCGCATTTTTCTCGATTTTTTCATTTCAAGAAAAATTACAATTTTACAATTTTTTAGATTTCTTAATTTAGAGAATTTTGTGATTTTGTCGATTTAACAGTTTTTACTATTTTAAAAAAATTTTCTTTTTTATCATATTTCGGAAATTTTCATAAATTTTAAATTTTTTCGATTTTTGAATTTAGGGAATTTTAGCATTTTTCTTGATATTTTGAATTCAACAAAAATTACAATTTCCAATTTTTGGCGATTTATTTTTTTAAAAAGCTTTGCGATTTTTAAGTTTTCACAGTTTTTACAATTTTGAAAAAATTTAATTTTTTTATCAAATTTCGGAAAGTTACAGAAATCTTAAATTTTTTCAATTTGTGAATTTTTAGAATTTTTTAATTTTTCTCGATTTTTTCATTTCAACAAAAATTACAATTCTCCAATTTTGTAGATTTCTTAATTTAGAGAACTTTGCGATTTTACAGTTTTTACAGTTTTTAAAAATTTGAAAATATTTAATGTTTTTATCGAATTTCGGAAAGTTTCCGTAATTTTTAATTTTTTTTTATTTTTGAATTTTTAGAATTTTTCTCGATTTTTTCATTTCAACAAAAATTACAATTTTCCAATTTTGTAGATTTCTTAATTTAGAGAACTTTGCGATATTACAGTTTTCACAATTCTTACAATTTTGAAAAAAATTTATTTTGTTCGGAAATTTTCCGAAATTTAAAATTTTTTCGATTTTTGAATTTAGGGAATTTTAGCATTTTTCTTGATATTTTTAATTCAACGAAAATTACAATTTTCCAATTTTGGCGATTTCTTAATTTAAAGAACTTTGCGATTTTTTAAGTTTTCACAGTCTTTACTATTTTTAAAATAATTTAATATTTTTATCAAATTTCGGAAATTTTCCGAAATTTTAAATTATGTCGATTGTTGAATTTTAGGAATTTTTGCATTTTTCTCAATTTTTTCATTTTTAACAAAATTTACAATATTTAAATTTTATCCATTTCTTTATTTAGGGAACTTTGCGATTTTACAGTTTTCACAGTTTTTACAATTTTGGAAAAATTTTCTTTTTTATCGAATTTCGGAAAGTTACCGAAATTTTTAATTTTTCTGGATTTTTGAGTTTTTCGAATTTTTTAATTTTTCTCGATTTTTTCATTTCAACAAAAATTACAATTTTACAGTTTTATCTAATTTCGAAAATTTTCGAAATCTTAAATTTTTTCGACTTTTGAATTTTGGGAATTTTTGCATTTTTCTTGATATTTTTATTCAACAAATTTTAAAGTTCTCCAATTTTCCGAAATTTTTTCGATTTTTAAATTCAGGGAATTTTAGCATTTTTCTTGATATTTTTAATTCAACAAAAATTACAATTTTTAGAATTTTTAGAATTTTTGCATTTTTCTCGATTTTTTTTATTTTAACAAAAATTACAATTTTCCAATTTTCTAAAATTCTTAATTTAGAGAACTTTGTGATTTAGTCGATTTTACAGTTTTTACTATTTTGAAAAATTTTTCTTTTTTATCAAATTTTCGGAAAATTTGCAACATTTAAATTTTTTTCGATTTTTTAATTTTTTGAATTTTTTAATTGTTTTCGATTTTTTCATTTCAACAAAAATTACAATTTTCCAATTTTGGCGATTTCTTTATTTAAAGAGCTTTGCGATTTTAGAGTTTTCACAGTCTTTACTATTTTGAAAAATTTAAATTTTTTTATCGAATTCATTTCAACAAAAATTACAATTTTCCAATTTTGTAGATTTCTAAATTAAGAGAAGTTTGTGATTTTGTCGACTTAATAGTTTTTACTATTTTAAACATTTTTTCTTTTTTATCAAATTTCGGAAATTTTAAATTTTTTTTTCGATTTTTGAATTTAGGGAATTTTAGCATTTTTCTTGATATTTTTAATTCAACAAAAATTACAATTTTCCAATTTTGTAGATTTCTTAATTAAGAGAAGTTAGTGATTTTGTCGATTTAACAGTTTTTACTATTTTAAAATTTTTTTCTTTTTTTATCAAATTTCGGAAATTTTAAATTTTTTCGATTTTTGAATTTAGGGAATTTTAGCATATTTCTTGATATTTTTAATTCAACAAAAATTACAATTTTCCAATTTTGTAGATTTCTTAATTTAGAGAAGTTAGTGATTTTGTCGATTTAACAGTTTTTACTATTTTAAAATTTTTTTCTTTTTTTATCAAATTTCGGAAATTTTAAATTTTTTAGATTTTTGAATTTAGGGAATTTTAGCATTTTTCTTGATATTTTTAATTCAACAGAAATTACAATTTTCCAATTTTTTAAATTTCTTAATTTAGAGAAGTTTGTGATTTTGTCGATTTTACAGTTTTTACTATTTTGAAAAAATTTTCTTTTTTTTATCAAATTTTCGGAAATTTTGCAAAATTTTAATTTGTCTCGATTTTTTGAATATTTAGAATTTTCGCATTTTTATCGATTTTTTCATTTCAACAAAAATTACAATTTTCCAATTTTGTAGATTTCTTAATTTAGAGAACTTTGCGATTTTACAGTTTTTACTATTTTGAAAAAAAATTCTTTGTTATCAAATTTCGATAATTTTTTAGATTTTTGAATTAAGGGAATTTTAGAATTTTTCTTGATATTTTTAATTCAACAAAAGTGACAATTTTCCAATTTTGGCGATTTCTTTATTTAAAGAGCTTTGCGATTTTAAAGTTTTCACAGTCTTTACTATTTTGAAAAAATTTAATTTTTTTTATCAAATTTCGTAAATTTTCCGAAATTTTAAATTTTTTCGATTGTTGAATTTTAGGAATATTTGCATTTTTCTCGATTTTTTTTTTTTTTTAAATTAACAATATTCCAATTTTGTCCATTTCTTTATTTAGGGAACTTTGCAATTTTACAGTTTTTACAATTTTGGAAAAATGTTCTTTTTGATCGAATTTCGGAAAGTTTCCGAAATTTTTAATTTTTTTTTTCGATTTTTGAATTTTTGGAATTTTCGCATTTTTCTCGATTTTTTCATTTCAACAAAAATTACAATTTTCCAATTTTGTAGATTTCTTAATTTAGAGAATTTTGTGATTTTGTCGATTTAACAGTTTTTACTATTTTAAAAAAATTTTCTTTTTTTATCATATTTCGGAAATTTTCGGAAATTTTAAATTTTTTCGATTTTTGAATTTAGGGAATTTTAGCATTTTTCTTGAAATCTTTAATTTAACAAAAATTACAATTTTCCAATTTTTTCGATTTCTTTATTTAAAGAACTTTGCGATTTTAAAGTTTTCACAGTCTTTACCATTTTGAAAAAATGTAATTTTTTTTATCAAATTTGGGAACTTTTCCGAAATTTTAAGTTTTGTCGATTGTTGAATTTTAGGAATTTTTGCATTTTTCTCATTTTCTGTATTTTTAACAAAATTTACAATATTCAAATTTTATCCATTTCTTTATTTAGGGAACTTTGCGATTTTACAGTTTTCACAGTTTTTACAATTTTGGAAAAATTTTCTTTTTATCGAATTTCGGAAAGTTACCGAAATTTTTAATTTTTCTGGATTTTTGAGTTTTTCGAATTTTTTAATTTTTCTCGATTTTTTCATTTCAACAAAAATTACAATTTTCCAATTTTGTAGATTTCTTACTTTAGAGAACTTTGCGATTTTACAGTTTTCACAGTTTTTACTATTTTGAAAAAATTTAATAATTTTATCTAATTTCGAAAATTTTCGAAATCTTAAATTTTTTCGACTTTTGAATTTTGGGAATTTTTGCATTTTTCTTGATATTTTTATTCAACAAATTTTAAAGTTCTCCAATTTTCCGAAATTTTTTCGATTTTTAAATTCAGGGAATTTTAGCATTTTTCTTGATATTTTTAATTCAACAAAAATTAAAATTTTTAGAATTTTTAGAATTTTTGCATTTTTCTCGATTTTTTTTATTTCAACAAAAATTACAATTTTCCAATTTTCTAAAATTCTTAATTTAGACAACTTTGTGATTTAGTCGATTTTACAGTTTTTACTATTTTGAAAAATTTTTCTTTTTTATCAAATTTTCGGAAAATTTGCAACATTTAAATTTTTTTCGATTTTTTAATTTTTTGAATTTTTTAATTGTTTTCGATTTTTTCATTTCAACAAAAATTACAATTTTCCAATTTTGGCGATTTCTTTATTTAAAGAGCTTTGCGATTTTAGAGTTTTCACAGTCTTTACTATTTTGAAAAAAATTTCTTTTGTTATCGAATTTCGGAAATTTTCCGAAATTTTAAATTTTGTCGATTGCTGAATTTTAGGAGTTTTTGCATTTTTCTCGATTTTCGTATTTTTAACAAAATTTACAATATTTAAATTTTGTCCATTTCTTTATTTAGGGAACTTTGCGATTTTACAGTTGTTACAGTTTTTACTATTTTAAAAATATTTATTTTTTTTATCTGATTTCGGAAATTTTCCGAAACCTTAAATTTTTTCAATTTTTGAATTTTGGGAATTTTTGAATTTTTCTTGATATTTTTAATTGAACAAATTTTACAATTTTCCAATGTTGTCGATTTCTATATTTAAAGAAATTTGTGATCTTGTCAATTACTCAGTTTTTACTATTTTGAAGAAATTGTCTTCTTTATTCAATTTCGGAAATTTTCCGAAATTTTAAATTTTTCCGATTTTTTAATTTCTTAAATTTTTGAATTTTTCTCGATTTTTTCATTTCAACATAATTTACAATATTCCAATTTTGTAGATTTCTTTATTTAAAGAGCTTTGCGATTTTTAAGTTTTCACAGTTTTTACAATTTTGAAAAAATTTTCTTTTGTTATAAAAATTCGGAATTTTCCGATATTTTAAATGTTGTCGATTGTTGAATTTTAGGAATATTTGCATTTTTCTCGATTTTTTTATTTATAACAAAAATTACAATATTCAAATTTTGTCCATTTCTTTATTTAGGGAACTTTGCGATTTTACAGTTTTCACAGTTTCTACAATTTTGGAAAAATTTTCTTTTATATCAAATTTCGGAAAATTTCAGAAATTTTTAATTTTTTTTGATTTTTTAATTTTTTGAATTTTTTAATTTTTCTCGATTTTTTCATTTTAACAAAAATTACAATTTTCCAATTTTGTAGATTTCTTAATTTAGAGAACTTTGCGATTTTACAGTTTTTACTATTTTGAAAAAAATTTCTTTTGTTATCAAACTTCGATAATTTTTAAATTTTTTAGATTTTTGAATTTAGGGAATTTTAGCATTTTTCTTGATATTTTTAATTCAACATAAGTTACAATTTTCCAATTTTGGCGATTTCTTTATTTAAAGAGCTTTGCGATTTTAAAGTTTGCACAGTCTTTACTATTTTGAAAAATTTTAATTTTTTTTATCAAATTTCGTAAATTTTCCGAAATTTTAAATTTTTTCGATTGTTGAATTTTAGGAATATTTGCATTTTTCTCGATTTTTTTTTTTTTTTTAAATTAACAATATTCCAATTTTGTCCATTTCTTTATTTAGGGAACTTTGCGATTTTACAGTTTTTACAATTTTGGAAAAATGTTCTTTTTTATCGAATTTCGGAAAGTTTCCGAAATTTTTAATTTTTTTTTCGATTCTTGAATTTTTGGAATTTTCGCATTTTTCTCGATTTTTTCATTTCAAGAAAAATTACAATTTTACAATTTTTTAGATTTCTTAATTTAGAGAATTTTGTGATTTTGTCGATTTAACAGTTTTTACTATTTTAAAAAAATTTTCTTTTTTATCATATTTCGGAAATTTTCATAAATTTTAAATTTTTTCGATTTTTGAATTTAGGGAATTTTAGCATTTTTCTTGATATTTTGAATTCAACAAAAATTACAATTTTCCAATTTTTGGCGATTTATTTTTTTAAAAAGCTTTGCGATTTTTAAGTTTTCACAGTTTTTACAATTTTGAAAAAATTTAATTTTTTTATCAAATTTCGGAAAGTTACAGAAATCTTAAATTTTTTCAATTTGTGAATTTTTAGAATTTTTTAATTTTTCTCGATTTTTTCATTTCAACAAAAATTACAATTCTCCAATTTTGTAGATTTCTTAATTTAGAGAACTTTGCGATTTTACAGTTTTTACAGTTTTTAAAAATTTGAAAATATTTAATGTTTTTATCGAATTTCGGAAAGTTTCCGTAATTTTTAATTTTTTTTTATTTTTGAATTTTTAGAATTTTTCTCGATTTTTTCATTTCAACAAAAATTACAATTTTCCAATTTTGTAGATTTCTTAATTTAGAGAACTTTGCGATATTACAGTTTTCACAATTCTTACAATTTTGAAAAAAATTTATTTTGTTCGGAAATTTTCCGAAATTTAAAATTTTTTCGATTTTTGAATTTAGGGAATTTTAGCATTTTTCTTGATATTTTTAATTCAACGAAAATTACAATTTTCCAATTTTGGCGATTTCTTAATTTAAAGAACTTTGCGATTTTTTAAGTTTTCACAGTCTTTACTATTTTTAAAATAATTTAATATTTTTATCAAATTTCGGAAATTTTCCGAAATTTTAAATTATGTCGATTGTTGAATTTTAGGAATTTTTGCATTTTTCTCAATTTTTTCATTTTTAACAAAATTTACAATATTTAAATTTTATCCATTTCTTTATTTAGGGAACTTTGCGATTTTACAGTTTTCACAGTTTTTACAATTTTGGAAAAATTTTCTTTTTTATCGAATTTCGGAAAGTTACCGAAATTTTTAATTTTTCTGGATTTTTGAGTTTTTCGAATTTTTTAATTTTTCTCGATTTTTTCATTTCAACAAAAATTACAATTTTACAGTTTTATCTAATTTCGAAAATTTTCGAAATCTTAAATTTTTTCGACTTTTGAATTTTGGGAATTTTTGCATTTTTCTTGATATTTTTATTCAACAAATTTTAAAGTTCTCCAATTTTCCGAAATTTTTTCGATTTTTAAATTCAGGGAATTTTAGCATTTTTCTTGATATTTTTAATTCAACAAAAATTACAATTTTTAGAATTTTTAGAATTTTTGCATTTTTCTCGATTTTTTTTATTTTAACAAAAATTACAATTTTCCAATTTTCTAAAATTCTTAATTTAGAGAACTTTGTGATTTAGTCGATTTTACAGTTTTTACTATTTTGAAAAATTTTTTTTTTTTATCAAATTTTCGGAAAATTTGCAACATTTAAATTTTTTTCGATTTTTTAATTTTTTGAATTTTTTAATTGTTTTCGATTTTTTCATTTCAACAAAAATTACAATTTTCCAATTTTGGCGATTTCTTTATTTAAAGAGCTTTGCGATTTTAGAGTTTTCACAGTCTTTACTATTTTGAAAAATTTAAATTTTTTTATCGAATTCATTTCAACAAAAATTACAATTTTCCAATTTTGTAGATTTCTAAATTAAGAGAAGTTTGTGATTTTGTCGACTTAATAGTTTTTACTATTTTAAACATTTTTTCTTTTTTATCAAATTTCGGAAATTTTAAATTTTTTTTTCGATTTTTGAATTTAGGGAATTTTAGCATTTTTCTTGATATTTTTAATTCAACAAAAATTACAATTTTCCAATTTTGTAGATTTCTTAATTAAGAGAAGTTAGTGATTTTGTCGATTTAACAGTTTTTACTATTTTAAAATTTTTTTCTTTTTTTATCAAATTTCGGAAATTTTAAATTTTTTCGATTTTTGAATTTAGGGAATTTTAGCATATTTCTTGATATTTTTAATTCAACAAAAATTACAATTTTCCAATTTTGTAGATTTCTTAATTTAGAGAAGTTAGTGATTTTGTCGATTTAACAGTTTTTACTATTTTAAAATTTTTTTCTTTTTTTATCAAATTTCGGAAATTTTAAATTTTTTAGATTTTTGAATTTAGGGAATTTTAGCATTTTTCTTGATATTTTTAATTCAACAGAAATTACAATTTTCCAATTTTTTAAATTTCTTAATTTAGAGAAGTTTGTGATTTTGTCGATTTTACAGTTTTTACTATTTTGAAAAAATTTTCTTTTTTTTATCAAATTTTCGGAAATTTTGCAAAATTTTAATTTGTCTCGATTTTTTGAATATTTAGAATTTTCGCATTTTTATCGATTTTTTCATTTCAACAAAAATTACAATTTTCCAATTTTGTAGATTTCTTAATTTAGAGAACTTTGCGATTTTACAGTTTTTACTATTTTGAAAAAAAATTCTTTGTTATCAAATTTCGATAATTTTTTAATTTTTTAGATTTTTGAATTAAGGGAATTTTAGAATTTTTCTTGATATTTTTAATTCAACAAAAGTGACAATTTTCCAATTTTGGCGATTTCTTTATTTAAAGAGCTTTGCGATTTTAAAGTTTTCACAGTCTTTACTATTTTGAAAAAATTTAATTTTTTTTATCAAATTTCGTAAATTTTCCGAAATTTTAAATTTTTTCGATTGTTGAATTTTAGGAATATTTGCATTTTTCTCGATTTTTTTTTTTTTTAAATTAACAATATTCCAATTTTGTCCATTTCTTTATTTAGGGAACTTTGCAATTTAACAGTTTTTACAATTTTGGAAAAATGTTCTTTTTGATCGAATTTCGGAAAGTTTCCGAAATTTTTAATTTTTTTTTTCGATTTTTGAATTTTTGGAATTTTCGCATTTTTCTCGATTTTTTCATTTCAACAAAAATTACAATTTTCCAATTTTGTAGATTTCTTAATTTAGAGAATTTTGTGATTTTGTCGATTTAACAGTTTTTACTATTTTAAAAAAATTTTCTTTTTTTATCATATTTCGGAAATTTTCGGAAATTTTAAATTTTTTCGATTTTTGAATTTAGGGAATTTTAGCATTTTTCTTGAAATCTTTAATTTAACAAAAATTACAATTTTCCAATTTTTTCGATTTCTTTATTTAAAGAACTTTGCAATTTTTAAGTTTTCACAGTCTTTACCATTTTGAAAAAATGTAATTTTTTTTATCAAATTTGGGAACTTTTCCGAAATTTTAAGTTTTGTCGATTGTTGAATTTTAGGAATTTTTGCATTTTTCTCATTTTCTGTATTTTTAACAAAATTTACAATATTCAAATTTTATCCATTTCTTTATTTAGGGAACTTTGCGATTTTACAGTTTTCACAGTTTTTACAATTTTGGAAAAATTTTCTTTTTATCGAATTTCGGAAAGTTACCGAAATTTTTAATTTTTCTGGATTTTTGAGTTTTTCGAATTTTTTAATTTTTCTCGATTTTTTCATTTCAACAAAAATTACAATTTTCCAATTTTGTAGATTTCTTACTTTAGAGAACTTTGCGATTTTACAGTTTTCACAGTTTTTACTATTTTGAAAAAATTTAATAATTTTATCTAATTTCGAAAATTTTCGAAATCTTAAATTTTTTCGACTTTTGAATTTTGGGAATTTTTGCATTTTTCTTGATATTTTTATTCAACAAATTTTAAAGTTCTCCAATTTTCCGAAATTTTTTCGATTTTTAAATTCAGGGA
The DNA here is from genome assembly GCA_963583835.1 of Drosophila immigrans. NCBI lineage: Eukaryota > Metazoa > Arthropoda > Insecta > Diptera > Drosophilidae > Drosophila > Drosophila immigrans. Next base: position 110,790 of record CAUZWO010000098.1, on the reverse strand, counting down.
ATTTTAGCATTTTTCTTGATATTTTTAATTCAACAAAAATTAAAATTTTTAGAATTTTTAGAATTTTTGCATTTTTCTCGATTTTTTTTATTTCAACAAAAATTACAATTTTCCAATTTTCTAAAATTCTTAATTTAGACAACTTTGTGATTTAGTCGATTTTACAGTTTTTACTATTTTGAAAAATTTTTCTTTTTTATCAAATTTTCGGAAAATTTGCAACATTTAAATTTTTTTCGATTTTTTAATTTTTTGAATTTTTTAATTGTTTTCGATTTTTTCATTTCAACAAAAATTACAATTTTCCAATTTTGGCGATTTCTTTATTTAAAGAGCTTTGCGATTTTAGAGTTTTCACAGTCTTTACTATTTTGAAAAAAATTTCTTTTGTTATCGAATTTCGGAAATTTTCCGAAATTTTAAATTTTGTCGATTGCTGAATTTTAGGAGTTTTTGCATTTTTCTCGATTTTCGTATTTTTAACAAAATTTACAATATTTAAATTTTGTCCATTTCTTTATTTAGGGAACTTTGCGATTTTACAGTTGTTACAGTTTTTACTATTTTAAAAATATTTATTTTTTTTATCTGATTTCGGAAATTTTCCGAAACCTTAAATTTTTTCAATTTTTGAATTTTGGGAATTTTTGAATTTTTCTTGATATTTTTAATTGAACAAATTTTACAATTTTCCAATGTTGTCGATTTCTATATTTAAAGAAATTTGTGATCTTGTCAATTACTCAGTTTTTACTATTTTGAAGAAATTGTCTTCTTTATTCAATTTCGGAAATTTTCCGAAATTTTAAATTTTTCCGATTTTTTAATTTCTTAAATTTTTGAATTTTTCTCGATTTTTTCATTTCAACATAATTTACAATATTCCAATTTTGTAGATTTCTTTATTTAAAGAGCTTTGCGATTTTTAAGTTTTCACAGTTTTTACAATTTTGAAAAAATTTTCTTTTGTTATAAAAATTCGGAATTTTCCGATATTTTAAATGTTGTCGATTGTTGAATTTTAGGAATATTTGCATTTTTCTCGATTTTTTTATTTATAACAAAAATTACAATATTCAAATTTTGTCCATTTCTTTATTTAGGGAACTTTGCGATTTTACAGTTTTCACAGTTTCTACAATTTTGGAAAAATTTTCTTTTATATCAAATTTCGGAAAATTTCAGAAATTTTTAATTTTTTTTGATTTTTTAATTTTTTGAATTTTTTAATTTTTCTCGATTTTTTCATTTCAACAAAAATTACAATTTTCCAATTTTGTAGATTTCTAAATTAAGAGAAGTTTGTGATTTTGTCGACTTAATAGTTTTTACTATTTTAAACATTTTTTCTTTTTTTATCAAATTTCGGAAATTTTAAATTTTTTTTTCGATTTTTGAAATTAGGGAATTTTAGCATTTTTCTTGATATTTTTAATTCAACAAAAATTACAATTTTCCAATTTTGGCGATTTCTTTATTTTAAGAGCTTTGCGATTTTTAAGTTTTCACAGTCTTTACTATATTGAAAAAATTTAATTTTTTTATCAAATTTCGGAAATTTTCCGAAAATTTAAATTTTGTCGATTGTTGAATTTTAGGAATTTTAGCATTTTTCTCAATTTTTTTATTTATAACAAAAATTATAATATTCAAATTTTGTCCATTTCTTTATTTAGGGAACTTTGCGATTTCACAGTTTTCACATTTTTTACAATTTTGGAAAAATTTTCTTTTTTATCGAATTTCGGAAAGTTTCCGAAATTTTGAATTTTTTTGATTTTTGAATTTTTAGAATTTTTCCATTTTTCTCGATATTTTCATTTCAACAAAAATTACAATTTTCCAATTTTGTAGATTTCTTAATTTAGAGAACTTTGCGATTTTACAGTTTTTACTATATTGAAAAAAATTTCTTTTGTTATCAAATTTCGGAAATTTTAAATTTTTTCGATTTTTGAATTTAGGGAATTTTAGCATTTTTCTTGATATTTTTAATTCAACAAATATTACAATTTTCCAATTTTTTAGATTTCTTAATTTAGAGAAGTTTGTGATTTTGTCGATTTTACAGTTTTTACTATTTTGAAAAAATTTTCTTTTTTTTATCAAATTTTCGGAATTTTTGCAAAATTTTAATTTGTCTCGATTTTTTGAATTTTTGAATTTTTCTCGATTTTTTCGTTTCAACAAAAATTACAAATTTCCAATTTTGTAGATTTCTTAATTAAGAGAAGTTTGTGATTTTGTCGATTTAACAGTTTTTACTATTTTAAAAATTTTTTCTTTTTTTATCAAATTTCGGAAATTTTAAATTTTTTCGATTTTTGAATTTAGGGAATTTTAGCATTTTTCTTGATATTTTTAATTCAACAAAAATTACAATTTTCCAATTTTGTAGATTTCTTAATTTAGAGAACTTTGCGATTTTACAGTTTTTACTATATTGAAAAAAATTTCTTTTGATATCAAATTTCGGAAATTTTAAATTTTTTAGATTTTTGAATTTAGGGAATTTTAGCATTTTTCTTGATATTTTTAATTCAACAAAAATTACAATTTTCCAATTTTTTAGATTTCTTAATTTAGAGAAGTTTGTGATTTTGTCGATTTTACAGTTTTTACTATTTTGAAAAAATTTTCTTTTTTTTATCAAATTTTCGGAAATTTTGCAAAATTTTAATTTGTCTCGATTTTTTGAATTTTTAGAATTTTCGCATTTTTCTCGATTTTTTCATTTTAACAAAAATTACAATTTTCCAATTTTGTAGATTTCTTAATTTAGAGAACTTTGCGATTTTACAGTTTTTACTATTTTGAAAAAAATTTCTTTTGTTATCAAATTTCGAAAATTTTTAAATTTTTTAGATTTTTGAATTTAGGGAATTTTAGCATTTTTCTTGATATTTTTAATTCAACATAAGTTACAATTTTCCAATTTTGGCGATTTCTTTATTTAAAGAGCTTTGCGATTTTAAAGTTTTCACAGTCTTTACTATTTTGAAAAAATTTAATTTTTTTTATCAAATTTCGTAAATTTTCCGAAATTTTAAATTTTTTCGATTGTTGAATTTTAGGAATATTTGCATTTTTCTCGATTTTTTTTTTTTTTTGAAATTAACAATTTTTGTCCATTTCTTTATTTAGGGAACTTTGCGATTTTACAGTTTTTACAATTTTGGAAAAATGTTCTTTTTTATCGAATTTCGGAAAGTTTCCGAAATTTTTAATTTTTTTTTCGATTCTTGAATTTTTGGAATTTTCGCATTTTTCTCGATTTTTTCATTTCAAGAAAAATTACAATTTTACAATTTTTTAGATTTCTTAATTTAGAGAATTTTGTGATTTTGTCGATTTAACAGTTTTTACTATTTTAAAAAAATTTTCTTTTTTATCATATTTCGGAAATTTTCATAAATTTTAAATTTTTTCGATTTTTGAATTTAGGGAATTTTAGCATTTTTCTTGATATTTTGAATTCAACAAAAATTACAATTTTCCAATTTTTGGCGATTTATTTTTTTAAAAAGCTTTGTGATTTTTAAGTTTTCACAGTATTTACAATTTTGAAAAAATTTAATTTTTTTATCAAATTTCGGAAAGTTACCGAAATCTTAAATTTTTTCAATTTTTGAATTTTTAGAATTTTTTAATTTTTCTCGATTTTTTCATTTCAACAAAAATTACAATTCTCCAATTTTGTAGATTTCTTAATTTAGAGAACTTTGCGATTTTACAGTTTTTACAGTTTTTAAAAATTTGAAAATATTTAATGTTTTTATCGAATTTCGGAAAGTTTCCGTAATTTTTAATTTTTTTTTATTTTTGAATTTTTAGAATTTTTCTCGATTTTTTCATTTCAACAAAAATTACAATTTTCCAATTTTGTAGATTTCTTAATTTAGAGAACTTTGCGATATTACAGTTTTCACAATTCTTACAATTTTGAAAAAAATTTATTTTGTTCGGAAATTTTCCGAAATTTAAAATTTTTTCGATTTTTGAATTTAGGGAATTTAAGCATTTTTCTTGATATTTTCAATTCAACGAAAATTACAATTTTCCAATTTTGGCGATTTCTTAATTTAAAGAACTTTGCGATTTTTTAAGTTTTCACAGTCTTTACTATTTTTAAAATAATTTAATATTTTTATCAAATTTCGGAAATTTTCCGAAATTTTAAATTATGTCGATTGTTGAATTTTAGGAATTTTTGCATTTTTCTCAATTTTTTCATTTTTAACAAAATTTACAATATTCAAATTTTATCCATTTCTTTATTTAGGGAACTTTGCGATTTTACAGTTTTCACAGTTTTTACAATTTTGGAAAAATTTTCTTTTTTATCGAATTTCGGAAAGTTACCGAAATTTTTAATTTTTCTGGATTTTTGAGTTTTTCGAATTTTTTAATTTTTCTCGATTTTTTCATTTCAACAAAAATTACAATTTTACAGTTTTATCTAATTTCGAAAATTTTCGAAATCTTAAATTTTTTCGACTTTTGAATTTTGGGAATTTTTGCATTTTTCTTGATATTTTTATTCAACAAATTTTAAAGTTCTCCAATTTTCCGAAATTTTTTCGATTTTTAAATTCAGGGAATTTTAGCATTTTTCTTGATATTTTTAATTCAACAAAAATTAAAATTTTTAGAATTTTTAGAATTTTTGCATTTTTCTCGATTTTTTTTATTTCAACAAAAATTACAATTTTCCAATTTTCTAAAATTCTTAATTTAGACAACTTTGTGATTTAGTCGATTTTACAGTTTTTACTATTTTGAAAAATTTTTCTTTTTTATCAAATTTTCGGAAAATTTGCAACATTTAAATTTTTTTCGATTTTTTAATTTTTTGAATTTTTTAATTGTTTTCGATTTTTTCATTTCAACAAAAATTACAATTTTCCAATTTTGGCGATTTCTTTATTTAAAGAGCTTTGCGATTTTAGAGTTTTCACAGTCTTTACTATTTTGAAAAAATTAAATTTTTTTATCGAATTTCGGTAAAATTCCTAAATTTTTAATTTTATTTTGATTTTTGAATTTTTGAATTTTTCTCGATTTTTTCATTTCAACATAATTGACAATATTCCAATTTTGTAGATTTCTAAATTTAAACAGCTTTGCGATTTTTAAGTTTTCACAGTTTTTACAATTTTGAAAAAATTTTCTTTTGTTATAAAAATTCGGAATTTTCCGATATTTTAAATGTTGTCGATTGTTTAATTTTAGGAATATTTGCATTTTTCTCGATTTTTTTATTTATAACAAAAATTACAATATTCAAATTTTGTCCATTTCTTTATTTAGGGAACTTTGCGATTTTACAGTTTTCACAGTTTTTACAATTTTGGAAAAATTTTCTTTTATATCAAATTTCGGAAAATTTCCGAAATTTTTAATTTTTTTTGATTTTTTAATTTTTAGAATTTTTTAATTTTTCTCGATTTTTTCATTTCAACAAAAATTACAATTTTGTAGATTTCTAAATTAAGAGAAGTTTGTGATTTTGTCGACTTAATAGTTTTTACTATTTTAAACATTTTTTCTTTTTTATCAAATTTCGGAAATTTTAATTTTTTTTTTCGATTTTTGAATTTAGGGAATTTTAGCATTTTTCTTGATATTTTTAATTCAACAAAAATTACAATTTTCCAATTTTGGCGATTTCTTTATTTAAAGAGCTTTGCGATTTTTAAGTTTTCACAGTCTTTACTATATTGAAAAAATTTAATTTTTTTATCAAATTTCGGAAATTTTCCGAAAATTTAAATTTTGTCGATTGTTGAATTTTAGGAATTTTAGCATTTTTCTCAATTTTTTTATTTATAACAAAAATTACAATATTCAAATTTTGTCCATTTCTTTATTTAGGGAACTTTGCGATTTCACAGTTTTCACATATTTTACAATTTTGGAAAAATTTTCTTTTTTATCGAATTTCGGAAAGTTTCCGAAATTTTGAATTTTTTTGATTTTTGAATTTTTAGAATTTTTCCATTTTTCTCGATATTTTCATTTCAACAAAAATTACAATTTTCCAATTTTGTAGATTTCTTAATTAAGAGAACTTTGCGATTTTACAGTTTTTACTATATTGAAAAAAATTTCTTTTGTTATCAAATTTCGGAAATTTTTAATTTTTTCGATTTTTGAATTTAGGGAATTTTAGCATTTTTCTTGATATTTTTAATTCAACAAATATTACAATTTTCCAATTTTTTAGATTTCTTAATTTAGAGAAGTTTGTGATTTTGTCGATTTTACAGTTTTTACTATTTTGAAAAAATTTTCTTTTTTTTATCAAATTTTCGGAAATTTTGCAACATTTTAATTTGTCTCGATTTTTTGAATTTTTGAATTTTTCTCGATTTTTTCGTTTCAACAAAAATTACAATTTTCCAATTTTGTAGATTTCTTAATTAAGAGAAGTAAGTGATTTTGTCGATTTAACAGTTTTTACTATTTTAAAAATTTTTTCTTTTTTTATCAAATTTCGGAAATTTTAAATTTTTTCGATTTTTGAATTTAGGGAATTTTAGCATATTTCTTGATATTTTTAATTCAACAAAAATTACAATTTTCCAATTTTGTAGATTTCTTAATTTAGAGAACTTTGCGATTTTACAGTTTTTACTATATTGAAAAAAATTTCTTTTGTTATCAAATTTCGGAAATTTTAAATTTTTTAGATTTTTGAATTTAGGGAATTTTAGCATTTTTCTTGATATTTTTAATTCAACAAAAATTACAATTTTCCAATTTTTTAGATTTCTTAATTTAGAGAAGTTTGTGATTTTGTCGATTTTACAGTTTTTACTATTTTGAAAAAATTTTCTTTTTTTTATCAAATTTTCGGAAATTTTGCAAAATTTTAATTTGTCTCGATTTTTTGAATTTTTAGAATTTTCGCATTTTTCTCGATTTTTTCATTTCAACAAAAATTACAATTTTCCAATTTTGTAGATTTCTTAATTTAGAGAACTTTGCGATTTTACAGTTTTTACTATTTTGAAAAAAATTTCTTTTGTTATCAAATTTCGATAATTTTTAAATTTTTTAGATTTTTGAATTTAGGGAATTTTAGCATTTTTCTTGATATTTTTAATTCAACGAAAGTTACAATTTTCCAATTTTGGCGATTTCTTTATTTAAAGAGCTTTGCGATTTTAAAATTTTCACAGTCTTTACTATTTTGAAAAAATGTAATTTTTTTTATCAAATTTGGGAAATTTTCCGAAATTTTAAATGTTGTCGATTGTTTAATTTTAGGAATATTTGCATTTTTCTCGATTTTTTTATTTATAACAAAAATTACAATATTCAAATTTTGTCCATTTCTTTATTTAGGGAACTTTGCGATTTTACAGTTTTCACAATTTTTACAATTTTGGAAAAATTTTCTTTTATATCAAATTTCGGAAAATTTCCGAAATTTTTAATTTTTTTTTATTTTTTAATTTTTAGAATTTTTGAATTTTTCTCGATTTTTTCGTTTCAACAAAAATTACAATTTTCCAATTTTGTAGATTTCTTAATTAAGAGAAGTTAGTGATTTTGTCGACTTAACAGTTTTTACTATTTTAAAAATTTTTTCTTTTTTTATCAAATTTCGGAAATTTTAAATTTTTTCGATTTTTGAATTTAGGGAATTTTAGCATATTTCTTGATATTTTTAATTCAACAAAAATTACAATTTTCCAATTTTGGCGATTTCTTTATTTAAAGAGCTTTGCGATTTTAAATTTTTCACAGTCTTTACTATTTTGAAAAAATTTAATTTTTTTATCAAATTTCGTAAATTTTCCGAAATTTTAAATTTTTTCGATTGTTGAATTTTAGGAATGTTTGCATTTTTCTCGATTTTTTTTTTTTTTGAAATTAACAATATTCCAATTTTGTCCATTTCTTTATTTAGGGAACTTTGCGATTTTACAGTTTTTACAATTTTGGAAAAATGTTCTTTTTTATCGAATTTCGGAAAGTTTCCGAAATTTTTAATTTTTTTTTCGATTTTTGAATTTTTGGAATTTTCGCATTTTTCTCGATTTTTTCATTTCAACAAAAATTACAATTTTTCAATTTTTTAGATTTCTTAATTTAGAGAATTTTGTGATTTTGTCGATTTAACAGTTTTTACTATTTTAAAAAAATTTTCTTTTTTTATCATATTTCGGAAATTTTCATAAATTTTAAATTTTTTCGATTTTTGAATTTAGGGAATTTTAGCATTTTTCTTGATATTTTTAATTCAACAAAAATTACAATTTTCCAATTTTGGCGATTTATTTTTTTAAAAAGCTTTGCGATTTTTAAGTTTTCACAGTTTTTACAATTTTGGAAAAATTTAATTTTTTTATCAAATTTCGGAAAGTTACCGAAATCTTAAATTTTTTCAATTTTTGAATTTTTAGAATTTTAGCATTTTTCTTGATATTTTGAATTCAACAAAAATTACAATTTTCCAATTTTTGGCGATTTATTTTTTTAAAAAGCTTTGGGATTTTTAAGTTTTCACAGTTTTTACAATTTTGAAAAAATTTAATTTTTTTATCAAATTTCGGAAAGTTACCGAAATCTTAAATTTTTTCAATTTTTGAATTTTTAGAATTTTTTAATTTTTCTCGATTTTTTCATTTCAACAAAAATTACAATTTTCCAATTTTGTAGATTTCTTAATTTAGAGAACTTTGCGATATTACAGTTTTCACAGTTCTTACAATTTTGAAAAAAATTTATTTTGTTCGGAAATTTTCCGAAATTTAAAATTTTTTCGATTTTTGAATTTAGGGAATTTTAGCATTTTTCTTGATATTTTTAATTCAACGAAAATTACAATTTTCCAATTTTGGCGTTTTCTTAATTTAAAGAACTTTGCGATTTTTTAAGTTTTCACAGTCTTTACTATTTTTAAAATAATTTAATATTTTTATCAAATTTCGGAAATTTTCCGAAATTTTAAATTATGTCGATTGTTAAATTTTAGGAATTTTTGCATTTTTCTCAATTTTTTCATTTTTAACAAAATTTACAATATTCAAATTTTGTCAATTTCTTTATTTAGGGAACTTTGTGATTTTACAGTTTTCACAGTTTTAACAATTTTGGAAAAAAATTTCTTTTTTATGGAATTTCGGAAAGCTTCCGATATTTTTAATTTTTTTTGATTTTTGAATTTTTAGAATTTTTGCATTTTTCTCGATTTTTTCATTTCAACAAAAATTAAAATTTTCCAATTTTGTGGATTTCTTAATTTAGAGAACTTTGCGATTTTACAGTTTTCACAGTTTTTACTATTTTGAAAAAAAATTTCTTTTGTTATCAAATTTCGGAAATTTTCCGAAATTTAAAATTTTTTCGATTTTTGAATTTAGGGAATTTTAGCATTTTTCTTGATATTTTTAATTCAACAAAAATTACAATTTTCCAATTTTGGCGATTTCTTAATTTAAAGAACTTTGCGATTTTTTAAGTTTTCACAGTCTTTACTATTTTTAAAATAATTTAATATTTTTATCAAATTTCGGAAATTTTCCGAAATTTTAAATTATGTCGATTGTTGAATTTTAGGAATTTTGGCATTTTTCTCGATTTTTTTATTTATAACAAAATTTGCCATTTTCAAATTTTGTCCCTTTTTTTTATTTAGGGAACTTTGCGATTTTACAGTTTTCACAGTTTTTACAATTTTGAAAAAATTTTCTTTTTATCGAATTTCGGAAAGCTTCCGATATTTTTAATTTTTTTTGATTTTTGAATTTTTAGAATTTTTGCATTTTTCTCGATTTTTTCATTTCAACAAAAATTAAAATTTTCCAATTTTGTGGATTTCTTAATTTAGAGAACTTTGCGATTTTACAGTTTTCACAGTTTTTACTATTTTGAAAAAAAATTTCTTTTGTTATCAAATTTCGGAAATTTTCCGAAATTTTAAATTATTTCGATTTTTGAATTTAGGGAATTTTAGCATTTTTCTTGAAATCTTTAATTTAACAAAAATTACAATTTTCCAATTTTTTCGATTTCTTTATTTAAAGAACTTTGCAATTTTTAAGTTTTCACAGTCTTTACCATTTTGATAAAATGTAATTTTTTTTATCAAATTTGGGAAATTTTCCGAAATTTTAAATTTTGTCGATTGTTGAATTTTAGGAATTTTTGCATTTTTCTCATTTTTTGTATTTTTAACAAAATTTACAATATTCAAATTTTATCCATTTCTTTATTTAGGGAACTTTGCGATTTTACAGTTTTCACAGTTTTCACAATTTTGGAAAAATTTTCTTTTTTATCGAATTTCGGAAAGTTACCGAAATTTTTAATTTTTCTGGATCTTTGAGTTTTTCGAATTTTTTAATTTTTCTCGATTTTTTCATTTCAACAAAAATTACAATTTTCCAATTTTGTAGATTTCTTAATTTAGAGAACTTTGCGATTTTACAGTTTTCACAGTTTTTACTATTTTGAAAAAATTTAATGGTTTTATCTAATTTCGAAAATTTTCGAAATCTTAAATTTTTTCGACTTTTGAATTTTGGGAATTTTTGCATTTTTCTTGATATTTTTATTCAACAAATTTTAAAGTTCTCCAATTTTCCGAAATTTTTTCGATTTTTAAATTCAGGGAATTTTAGCATTTTTCTTGATATTTTTAATTCAACAAAAATTACAATTTTTAGAATTTTTAGAATTTTTGCATTTTTCTCGATTTTTTTTATTTCAACAAAAATTACAATTTTCCAATTTTCTAAAATTCTTAATTTAGAGAACTTTGTGATTTAGTCGATTTTACAGTTTTTACTATTTTGAAAATTTTTTCTTTTTTATCAAATTTTCGGAAAATTTGCAACATTTAAATTTTTTTCGATTTTTTAATTTTTTTAATTTTTTAATTGTTTTCGATTTTTTCATTTCAACAAAAATTACAATTTTCCAATTTTGTAGATTTCTTAATTTAGAGAACTTTGCGATTTTACAGTTTTCACAGTTTTTACTATTTTGAACAATTTTAATTTTTTTTATCTAATTTCGGAAATTTTCCGAAATATCAAATTTGTTCAACTTTTGAATTTAGGGAATTTTTTCGGAAATTTTCCGAAATTTTAAGTTTTTTCGATTTTTGAATTTAGGGAATTTTAGCATTTTTCTTGATATTTTTAATTCAACAAAAATTACAATTTTCCAATTTTGGCGATTTCTTTATTTAAAGAGCTTTGCGATTTTAGAGTTTTCACAGTCTTTACTATTTTGAAAAAATTTAATTTTTTTATCGAATTTCGGTAAAATTCCGAAATTTTCAATTTTATTTTGATTTTTGAATTTTTGCATTTTTCTCGATTTTTTCAAATCAAAAAAATTACAATTTTCCAATTTTGTAGATTTCTAAATTTAAACAGCTTTGCGATTTTTAAGTTTTCACAGTCTTTACTATTTTGAAAAAAATTTCTTTTGTTATCGAATTTCGGAAATTTTCCGAAATTTTAAATTTTGTCGATTGCTGAATTTTTGGAGTTTTTGCATTTTTCTCGATTTTCGTATTTTTAACAAAATTTACAATATTTAAATTTTGTCCATTTCTTTATTTAGGCAACTTTGCGATTTTACAGTTGTTACAGTTTTTACTATTTTAAAAATATTTATTTTTTTTATCTGATTTCGGAAATTTTCCGAAACCTTAAATTTTTTCAATTTTTGAATTTTGGGAATTTTTGAATTTTTCTTGATATTTTTAATTGAACAAATTTTACAATTTTCCAATGTTGTCGATTTCTATATTTAAAGAAATTTGTGATCTTGTCAATTACTCAGTTTTTACTATTTTGAAGAAATTGTCTTCTTTATTCAATTTCGGAAATTTTCCGAAATTTTAAATTTTTCCGATTTTTGAATTTCTTAAATTTTTGATTTTTTCTCGATTTTTTCATTTCAACATAATTTACAATATTCCAATTTTGTAGATTTCTTTATTACAATTTTGAAAAAATTTTCTTTTGTTATAAAAATTCGGAATTTTCCGATATTTTAAATGTTGTCGATTGTTGAATTTTAGGAATATTTGCATTTTTCTCGATTTTTTTATTTATAACAAAAATTACAATATTCAAATTTTGTCCATTTCTTTATTTAGGGAACTTTGCGATTTTACAGTTTTCACATTTTTTACAATTTTGGAAAAATTTTCTTTTTTATCGAATTTCGGAAAGTTTCCGAAATATTGAATTTTTTTTGATTTTTGAATTTTTAGAATTTTTCCATTTTTCTCGATATTTTCATTTCATTAAAAATTACAATTTTCCAATTTTGTAGATTTCTTAATTTAGAGAACTTTGCGATTTTACAGTTTTTACTATATTGAAAAAAATTTCTTTTGTTATCAAATTTCGGAAATTTAAAATTTTTTCGATTTTTGAATTTAGGGAATTTTAGCATTTTTCTTGATATTTTTAATTCAATAAAAATTAAAATTTTCCAATTTTTTAGATTTCTTAATTTAGAGAAGTTTGTGATTTTGTCGATTTTACAGTTTTTACTATTTTGAAAAAATTTTCTTTTTTTTATCAAATTTTCGGAAATTTTGCAAAATTTTAATTTGTCTCGATTTTTTGAATTTTTTAAGAATTTTCGCATTTTTCTCGATTTTTTCATTTCAACAAAAATTACAATTTTCCAATTTTGTAGATTTCTTAATTTAGAGACTTTTGTGATTTTGTCAATTTCACAGTTTTTACTATTTTGAAAAAATTTTATTTTATATCAAAGTATCGGAAATTTTGCAAAATTTTAACTTTTTTCGATTTTTAGATTTTTCGCATTTTTCTCGATTTTTTCTTTTAAAAAAAAAAATTACAATTTTCCAATTTTGTAGATTTCTTAATTTAGAGAACTTTGCGATATTACAGTTTTCACAGTTCTTACTATTTTGAAAAAAATTTATTTTGTTCGGAAATTTTCTGAAATTTAAAATTTTTTCGATTTTTGAATTTAGGGAATTTTAGCATTTTTCTTGATATTTTTAATTCAACGAAAATTACAATTTTCCAATTTTGGCGATTTCTTAATTTAAAGAACTTTCACAGTCTTAACTATTTTTAAAAAAATTTAATATTTTTATCAAATTTCTGAAATTTTCCGAAATTTTAAATTATGTCGATTGTTAAATTTTAGGAATTTTTGCATTTTTCTCAACTTTTTCATTTTTAACAAAATTTACAATATTCAAATTTTGTCAATTTCTTTATTTAGGGAACTTTGTGATTTTACAGTTTTCACAGTTTTAACAATTTTGGAAAAAAATTTCTTTTTTATGGAATTTCAGAAAGTTTCCGAAATTTTTAATTTTTTTTGATTTTTGAATTTTTAGAATTTTTGCATTTTTCTCGATTTTTTCATTTCAAAAAAATTACAATTTTCCAATTTCGTAGATTTCTGAATAAAGAGAATTTTATGATTTTGTCGATTATACAGTTTTTACTATTTTGAAAAAAGTGTCTTTTTTAATTCAATTTCGGAAATTTTCCGAAATTTTAAATTTTTCCGATTTTTTAATTTTTTAAAATTTTTGCATTTTTCTCGATTTTTTCATTTCAACAAAATTTACAATATTCCAATTTTGTAGATTTCTTTATTTAAAGTGATTTGCGATTTTTAAGTTTTCACAGTTTTTACTATTTTGAAAAAATTTTCTTTTTTTATCAAATTTTCGGAAGTTTTGCAAAATTTTAATTTTTTTCGATTTTTGAATTTTTTGAATTTTTGAATTTTTCTCGATTGTTTTATTTCAACAAAACTTACAATTTTCCAATTTTGTAGATTTCTTAATTTAGAGAACTTTGAGATTTTACAGTTTTTACAGTTTTAACAATTTTGAAAATATTTAATTGTTTCATCTAATTTCGGAAATTTTCCGAAATCTTAAATTTTTTCGACTTTTGAATTTTGGGAATTTTTGCATTTTTCTTGATATTTTTATGCAACAATTTTTACAGTTCTCCAATTTTGTCGATTTCTTAATTTGGAGAACTTTGTGATTTTACAGTTTAAACAGTTTTAACTATTTTGAAAAAATTTCCTTTTTTTTATCAAGTTTCGGAAATTTTAAAAATTTTTAAATATTTTCGATTTTTGAATTTTTAGAATTTTCGCATTTTTTTCGATTTTTTCATTTCAAAAAAATTCTAATTTTGCAATTTTGTAGATTTCTTAATTTAGAGAACTTTGCGATTTTACAGTTTTCACAGTTTTAACTATTTTGAAAAAAATTAATTTTTTTGATCAAGTTTCGGAAATTTTAAGAAATTTTAAATTTTTTCGATTTGAAAGTTTCAGAAATTTTTGCATTTTTCTCGATTTTTTCATTTCAACAAAATATACAATATTAAAATTTTGTAGATTTCTTTATTTAAAGAGCTTTGCAATTTTACAGTTTAAACAGTTTCAACTATTTTGAAAAAAATTAATTTTTTTGATCAAGTTTCGGAAATTTTAAGAAATTTTAAATTTTTTCGATTTTTGAATATTTTGAATTTTCGCATTTTTCTCGATTTTTTCATTTCAACAAAAATTACAATTTTCCAATTTTGGCGATTTCTTTATTTAAAGAGCTTAGCGATTTTTAAGTTTTCACAGTCTTTACTATATTGAAAAAACTTAATTTTTTTATCGAATTTCGGAAAGTTTCCGAAATTATTAATTTTTTTAATTTTTGAATTTTTTGAATTTTCGCATTTTTCTCGATTTTTTCATTTCAACAAAAATTACAATTTTCCAATTTTGTAGAGATCTTTCTTTAAAGAGCTTTGCAATTTTTATGTTTTCACAGTCTTTACTATTTTGAAAAAAATTTCTTTTGTTATCGAATTTCGGAAATTTACCGAAATTTGAAATTTTGTCGATTGTTGAATTTTAGGAATTTTTGAATTTTTCTCGCTTTTTTCATTTCAACAAAAATTAAAATTTTCCAATTTTGTAGATTTCTTACTTTAGAGAACTTTGCGATTTTACAGTTTTTACAATTTTGAAAATATTTAATTTTTTTTATCTAATTTCGGAAATTTTCCGAAATCTTAAATTTTTTCGACTTTTGAATTTTTTGAATTTTTGCATTTTTCTTGATATTTTTATTCAACAAATTTTACAGTTCTCCAATTTTGAAGATTTCTTAATTTGAAGAACTTTGTGATTTTACAGTTTAAACAGTTTTTACTATTTTGAAAAAATTTCCTTTTTTTAATCAAGATTCGGAAATTTTAAGAAATTTTAAATTTTTTCGATTTTTGAATTTTTTGAATTATCGCATTATTCTCGATTTTTTCATTTTAACAAAAATTACGAATTTCAAATTTTGCATATTTCTTAATTGAAAAAACTTTGCGATTTTTTAGTTTTCACAGTTTTTACTTTTTTGAAAAAAATTTCTTTTGTTCGGAAATTTTCCGAAATTTTAAATTTTTCGATCTTTGAATTTAGGGAATTTTAGCATTTTTCTTGATATTTTTAATTCAAAAAAATTACAATTTTCCAATTTTGTATATTTCTTAATTTAAAAAACTTTGCGATTTTTCAGTTTTCACAGTTATTACCATTTTGAAAAAAATTTGTTTTGTTATCAAATTTCGGAAATTTTCCGAAATTTTAAATTTTTTCGATTTTTGAATATAGGGAATTTTAGCATTTTTCTTGATATTTTTAATTCAACAAAAATTACAATTTCAAATTTTGGCGAATTCTTCATTTAAAGAACTTTGCGATTTTTAAGTTTTTACACTTTTTACAATTTTGAAAATATTTAATTATTTTATCTAATTTCGGAAATTTTCCGAAATCTTAAATTTTTTCGACTTTTGAATTTTAGGAATTTTTGAATTTTCTCGATTTTTTCATTTCAACAAAATTTACAGTATTCCAATTTTGTGAATTTCTTTATTTAAAGAGCTTTGCGATTTTAAAGTTTTTACAATTTTGAAAATATTTAATTTTTTTTATCTAATTTCGGAAATTTTCCGAAATCTTAAATTTTTTCGACTTTTGAATTTTGGGAATTTTTGCAACAATTCAACAAAATTACAATTTTCCAATTTTGGCGATTTTTTTATTTAAAGAACTTTGTGATTTTGTCGATTTTACAGTTTTTACAATTTTGAAAATATTTAATTATTTTTTATCTAATTTCGGAAATTTTCCGAAATCTTAAATTTTTTCGACTTTTGAATTTTGTGAATTTTTGCATTTTTCTTGATATTTTTATTCAACAAATTTTACAGTTCTCCAATTTTGTCGATTTCTTAATTTGGAGAACTTTGTGATTTTTCAGTTTTCACAGTTTTTGCTTTTTTGAAAAAAATTTCTTTTGTTATCAAATTTCGAAAATTTTCCGAAATTTTAAATTTTTTCGATTTTTGAATTTAGGGCATTTTAGCATTTTTCTTGATATTTTTAATTCAAGAAAAATTACAATTTCCAATTTTGGCGATTTCTTTATTTAAAGAGCTTTGCGATTTTTAAGTTTTCACAGTTATCGGAAATATTCCGAAATTTTAAATTTTTTCGATTTTCGAATATAGGGAATTTTAGCATTTTTCTTGATATTTTTAATTCAACAAAAACTACAATTTTCCAATTTTGGTGATTTCTATATTTAAGGAGCTTTGCGATTTTTAAGTTTTCACAGTTTTTACTATTTTGAAAAAATTTTCTTTTTTTATCAAATTTTCGGAAATTTTGCAAAATTTTAATTTTTTTTCGATTTTTGAATTTTTAGAATTTTTTTAATTTTTCTCGATTTTTTCATTTCAACAAAAATTTTCCCATTTTGTAGATTTCTTAATTTAGAGAACTTTGCGATTTTACAGTTTTTACAGTTTTTACAATTTTTTAAATATTCAATTTTTTTATCTAATTTCGGAAATTTTCCGAAATCTTAAATTTTTTCGACTTTTGAATTTTGGGAATTTTCGCATTTTTTTTGATATTTTTATTCAACAAATTTTACAGTTCTCCAATTTTCTGAAATTTTAAGTTTTTTCGATTTTTGAATTTAGGGAATTTTAGCATTTTTTTTTATATTTTTAATTCAACAAAAATTACAATTTTCCAATTTTCCAATTTTGGCGATTTCTTTATTTAAAGAGCATTGCGATTTTTAAGTTTTCATAGTCTTTACTATTTAGAAAAAATTTAATTTTTTTTTCGAATTTTGGAAAGCTTCCGAAATTTTTAATTTTTTTTTATTTTTGAATTTTTGCATTTTTTTCGGTTTTTTCATTTCAAAAAAATTACAATTTTTCAATTTTGTAGATTTCTAAGTTAAGAGAAATTTGTGATTTTGTCGATTATACAGTTTTTACTATTTTGAAGAAAGTGTCTTCTTTTTTAAATTTCGAAAACTTTCCGAAATTTTAAATTTTTTCGATTTTTGAATTTCTTAAATTTTCGAATTTTTCTCGATATTTTCATTTCAACAAAATTTACAATATTCTAATTTTGTAAATTCCTTAATTTAAAAAACTTTGCGATTTTTCAGTTTTCACAGTTTTTACAATTTTGAAAAAATTTTCTTTTGTTATCAAAATTCGGAATTTTTCCGAAATTTTAAATTTTGTCGATTTAAAAGTTTCAGGAATTTTCGCATTTTTCTCGATTTTTTCATTTCAACAAAAATTAAAATTTTCCAATTTTGTAGATTTCTTAATTTAGAGAACTTTGCGATTTTACAGTTTTCACAGTTTTTACAATTTTGAAAAAATTTTCTTTTGTTATCAAAATTCGGAATTTTTCCGAAATTTTAAATTATTTCGATTTTTGAATTTCTTAAATTTTCGAATTTTTCTCGATTTTTTCATTTAAACAAAAATTACAATTTTCCAATTTTGTAGATTTCTTAATTTAGAGAACTTTGCGATTTTACAGTTTTCACAGTTTTTACTAGTTTGAAAAAAAATTCTTTTGTCATCAAATTTCGGAAATTTTCCGAAATTTTAAATTATTTCGATTTTTGAATTTCTTAAATTTTCGAATTTTTCTCGATTTTTTCATTTAAACAAAAATTACAATTTCCAATTTTGGCGATTTTTTTCTTTAAAGAGCTTTGCGATTTTTAAGTTTTTACAGTTCTTACAATTTTGAAAAAATTTTCTTTTGTTATCAAAATTCGGAATTTTTCCCAAATTTTTAATTTTGTCGATTTAAAAGTTTCAGAAACTTTTGCATTTTTCTCGATTTTTTCATTTCAACAAAATTTACAATATTCCAATTTTGTAGATTTCTTTGTTTAAAGAGCTTTGCGACTTTACAGTTTAAACAGTTTCTACTATTTTGAAAATATTTAATTTTTTTTATCTAATTTCGGAAATTTTCCGAAATCTTAAATTTTTTCGACTTTTGAATTTAGGGAATTTAAGCATTATTCTTGATATTTTTAATTCAACAAAAATTACAATTTTTAGAATTTTTGAATTTTTTTCGATTTTTTTTATTTCAACAAAAATTAAAATTTTTCAATTTTCTTAAATTCTTAATTTAGAGAACTATGTGATTTTGTCGATTTTACAGTTTTTACTATGTTGAAAAAATTTAATTTTTTTATCTAATTTCGGAAATTTTCCGAAATCTTAAATTTTCTCGACTTTTGAATTTTGGGAATTTTTTTCGGACTTTATCTGAAATTTTAAATTTTTTCGATTTTTGAATTTAGGGAATTTTAGCATTTTTCTTGATATTTTTAATTCAACTAAAATAACAATTTTCCAATTTTGGCGATTTCTTTATTTAAAGAGCTTTGCGATTTTTAAGTTTTCACAGTCTTTACTATTTTTAAAAAATTTAATTTTGTTATCAAATTTCGGAAATTTTCCGAAATTTTTAATTTTGTCGATTGTTGAATTTTAGGAATTTTTGCATTTTTCTCGATTTTTTTATTTTTTTAGCAAAATTTACAATATTCAAATTTTGTCCATTTCTTCATTTAGGGAACTTTGCTTTTTTACGGTTTTTACAATTTTGGAAAAATTTTCTTTTTCATCAAATTTCGGAAAGTTTAAGAAATTTTTAATTTTTTTGTATTTTTGAATTTTTAGAATTTTTAAATTTTTTTTAATTTCAACAAAAATTACAATTTTCCAACTTTGGCGATTTCCTTATTAAAAGAGCTTTGCGATTTTTAAGTTTTCACAATCTTTACTATTTTGAAAAAATTTAAATTTTTTATCAAATTTCGGAAATTTTCCGAAATTTTAAATTTTGTCGATTGTTGAATTTTAGGAATTTCGGCATTTTTCTCGATTGTTTTATTTATAACAAAATTTATTATATTCAAATTTTGTCCATTTCTTTATTTCGGGAACTTTGCGATTTTACAGTTTTCACAGTTGTTACAATTTTGAAAAAATTTTCTTTTTTATCGAGTTTCGCAAAGTTTCCGAAATATTTAATTTTAATTTGATTTTTTAATTATTGAATTTCTCTCGATATTTTAATTTCAACAAAATTTACAATTTTCCAATTTTGTAGATTTCTAAATTTAGAAAACTTTGTGATTTTGTCAATTTTACAGTTTTTTAATATTTTGAAAAAATTTCGTTTTTTTATCAAATTTTGGGAAATTTTCCGAAATTTTAATTTTTGTCGATTTTCGGAAATTTATTAATTTTTGTCGTTTGCTTCATTTCAACAAAAATTACAATATTCCTATTTTAAAGATTTCTTAATTTAAAAAACTTTGCGATTCTTAAGTTTTCACAGTTTTTACTATTTTGAAAACAATTTAAATTTTTTTATCAAATTTCGGAAATTTTCTGAAATTTTAAATTTGTTCGATTTTTGAATTTCGGGAATTTTTGCATTTTTCTCGATTTTGTAGAGTTTTTACTATTTTGAAAAAATGTAATTTTGTTATCAAATTTCGGAAATTTTCCGAAATTTTAAATTTTGTCGATTGTTGAATTTTAGGAATTTTTGCATTTTTCTTGATTTTTTTATTTGTAACAAAATTTGCAATATTCAAATTGTGTCCATTTCTTTATTTAGGGAACTTTGCGATTTTACAGTTTTCACAGTTTTTACTATTTTGAAAAACATTAATTTTTTTATCTAATTTCGGAAATTTTAAGAAATTTTGAATTTTTTCGATTTTTGAATTTTTAGAATTTTCGCATTTTTCTCGTTTGTTTCATTTCAACAAAAATTACAATATTCCAATTTTGTGTATTTCTTAATTTAAAAAACTTTGCGATTTAACAGTTTTCACAGTTTTTACTATTTTGAAAAACATTAATTTTTTTATCTAATTTCAGAAATTTTTCGAAATCTTAAATTTTTCGATTTTTGAATTTTTGGAATTTTTGCATTTTTTTTGATATTCTTAATTCGACACATTTTACAATTTGCCAATGTTGTCGATTTCTAAATTTAGAGAAGTTTGTTATTTTCTCGATTATACAGTTTTTACTTTTTTGAAGAAAGTGTTTTCTTTATTAAATTTCGAAAATTTCTTAATGTAGAGAACTTTGCGATTTTACAGTTTAAACAGTTTTTACTATTTTGAAAAAAATTTCTTTTGTTATCAAATTTCGGAAATTTTCCGAAATTTTAAATTTTTTCGATTTTTGAATTTGAGGAATTTTAGCATTTTTCTCGATTTTTGTATTTTTAACAAAATTTACAATTTTCACATTTTGTCCATTTCTTCATTTAGGGAATTTTGCGATTTTACAGTTTTCATAGTATTTACAATTTTGAAAAAAATTTCTTTTTTATCGAATTTTGTAAAGCTTCACAAATTCTCAATTTTTTTTTATTTTTGAATTTTTAGAATTTTTGCATTTTTCTCGATTTTTTCATTTCAACAAAAATTACAATTTTCCAATTTTGGCGATTTCTTTATTAAAAGAACTTTGCGATTTTTAAGTTTTCAGAATCTTTACTATTTTGAAAAAATTTAATTTTTTTATCAAATTTCGGAAACTTTCCGAAATTTTAAATTTTGTCGATTGTTGAATTTTAGGAATTTTGGCATTTTAATCGATTTTTTTATTTTTAACAAAATTTACAATATTTAAATTTCGTCCATTTCTTTATTAAGGGAACTTTGCGATTTTACAGTCTTCACAGTTTTTACAATTTTTAAAAAAATTTCTTTTTATCGAATTTCGCAAAGTTTCCGAAATTTTAAATTTTTTTTATTTTTGAATTTTTAGAATTTTTGCTTTTTTCTCGATTTTTTCATTTCAACAAAATTTACAATATTCCAATTTTGTAGATTTCTTAATTTAGGGAACATTGTGATTTTGTCGATTTTACTATTTTGAAAAATTTTTTTTTTTTTATCGAATTTTGTAAAGCTTCCGAAATTTTTAATTTTTTTTTATTTTTGAATTTTTAGAAGTTTTGCATTTTTCTCGATTTTTTCATTTCAACAAAAATTACAAATTTTCCAATTTTGTAGATTTCTTAATGTAGAGAACTTTGCGATTTTACAGTTTAAACAGTTTTTACTATTTTGAAAAAATTTAATTTTTTTATCGAATTTCGGTAAAATTCCGAAATTTTCAATTTTATTTTGATTTTTGAATTTTTGCATTTTTCTCGATTTTTTCAAATCAAAAAAATTACAATTTTCCAATTTTGTAGATTTCTAAATTTAAACAGCTTTGCGATTTTTAAGTTTTCACAGTCTTTACTATTTTGAAAAAAATTTCTTTTGTTATCGAATTTCGGAAATTTTCCGAAATTTTAAATTTTGTCGATTGCTGAATTTTTGGAGTTTTTGCATTTTTCTCGATTTTCGTATTTTTAACAAAATTTACAATATTTAAATTTTGTCCATTTCTTTATTTAGGCAACTTTGCGATTTTACAGTTGTTACAGTTTTTACTATTTTAAAAATATTTATTTTTTTTATCTGATTTCGGAAATTTTCCGAAACCTTAAATTTTTTCAATTTATAAATTTTGGGAATTTTTGAATTTTTCTTGATATTTTTAATTGAACAAATTTTACAATTTTCCAATGTTGTCGATTTCTATATTTAAAGAAATTTGTGATCTTGTCAATTACTCAGTTTTTACTATTTTGAAGAAATTGTCTTCTTTATTCAATTTCGGAAATTTTCCGAAATTTTAAATTTTTCCGATTTTTGAATTTCTTAAATTTTTGATTTTTTCTCGATTTTTTCATTTCAACATAATTTACAATATTCCAATTTTGTAGATTTCTTTATTACAATTTTGAAAAAATTTTCTTTTGTTATAAAAATTCGGAATTTTCCGATATTTTAAATGTTGTCGATTGTTGAATTTTAGGAATATTTGCATTTTTCTCGATTTTTTTATTTATAACAAAAATTACAATATTCAAATTTTGTCCATTTCTTTATTTAGGGAACTTTGCGATTTTACAGTTTTCACATTTTTTACAATTTTGGAAAAATTTTCTTTTTTATCGAATTTCGGAAAGTTTCCGAAATATTGAATTTTTTTTGATTTTTGAATTTTTAGAATTTTTCCATTTTTCTCGATATTTTCATTTCATTAAAAATTACAATTTTCCAATTTTGTAGATTTCTTAATTTAGAGAACTTTGCGATTTTACAGTTTTTACTATATTGAAAAAAATTTCTTTTGTTATCAAATTTCGGAAATTTAAAATTTTTTCGATTTTTGAATTTAGGGAATTTTAGCATTTTTCTTGATATTTTTAATTCAATAAAAATTAAAATTTTCCAATTTTTTAGATTTCTTAATTTAGAGAAGTTTGTGATTTTGTCGATTTTACAGTTTTTACTATTTTGAAAAAATTTTCTTTTTTTTATCAAATTTTCGGAAATTTTGCAAAATTTTAATTTGTCTCGATTTTTTGAATTTTTTAAGAATTTTCGCATTTTTCTCGATTTTTTCATTTCAACAAAAATTACAATTTTCCAATTTTGTAGATTTCTTAATTTAGAGACTTTTGTGATTTTGTCAATTTCACAGTTTTTACTATTTTGAAAAAATTTTATTTTATATCAAAGTATCGGAAATTTTGCAAAATTTTAACTTTTTTCGATTTTTAGATTTTTCGCATTTTTCTCGATTTTTTCTTTTAAAAAAAAAAATTACAATTTTCCAATTTTGTAGATTTCTTAATTTAGAGAACTTTGCGATATTACAGTTTTCACAGTTCTTACTATTTTGAAAAAAATTTATTTTGTTCGGAAATTTTCTGAAATTTAAAATTTTTTCGATTTTTGAATTTAGGGAATTTTAGCATTTTTCTTGATATTTTTAATTCAACGAAAATTACAATTTTCCAATTTTGGCGATTTCTTAATTTAAAGAACTTTCACAGTCTTAACTATTTTTAAAAAAATTTAATATTTTTATCAAATTTCTGAAATTTTCCGAAATTTTAAATTATGTCGATTGTTAAATTTTAGGAATTTTTGCATTTTTCTCAACTTTTTCATTTTTAACAAAATTTACAATATTCAAATTTTGTCAATTTCTTTATTTAGGGAACTTTGTGATTTTACAGTTTTCACAGTTTTAACAATTTTGGAAAAAAATTTCTTTTTTATGGAATTTCAGAAAGTTTCCGAAATTTTTAATTTTTTTTGATTTTTGAATTTTTAGAATTTTTGCATTTTTCTCGATTTTTTCATTTCAAAAAAATTACAATTTTCCAATTTCGTAGATTTCTGAATAAAGAGAATTTTATGATTTTGTCGATTATACAGTTTTTACTATTTTGAAAAAAGTGTCTTTTTTAATTCAATTTCGGAAATTTTCCGAAATTTTAAATTTTTCCGATTTTTTAATTTTTTAAAATTTTTGCATTTTTCTCGATTTTTTCATTTCAACAAAATTTACAATATTCCAATTTTGTAGATTTCTTTATTTAAAGTGATTTGCGATTTTTAAGTTTTCACAGTTTTTACTATTTTGAAAAAATTTTCTTTTTTTATCAAATTTTCGGAAGTTTTGCAAAATTTTAATTTTTTTCGATTTTTGAATTTTTTGAATTTTTGAATTTTTCTCGATTGTTTTATTTCAACAAAACTTACAATTTTCCAATTTTGTAGATTTCTTAATTTAGAGAACTTTGAGATTTTACAGTTTTTACAGTTTTAACAATTTTGAAAATATTTAATTGTTTCATCTAATTTCGGAAATTTTCCGAAATCTTAAATTTTTTCGACTTTTGAATTTTGGGAATTTTTGCATTTTTCTTGATATTTTTATGCAACAATTTTTACAGTTCTCCAATTTTGTCGATTTCTTAATTTGGAGAACTTTGTGATTTTACAGTTTAAACAGTTTTAACTATTTTGAAAAAATTTCCTTTTTTTTATCAAGTTTCGGAAATTTTAAAAATTTTTAAATATTTTCGATTTTTGAATTTTTAGAATTTTCGCATTTTTTTCGATTTTTTCATTTCAAAAAAATTCTAATTTTGCAATTTTGTAGATTTCTTAATTTAGAGAACTTTGCGATTTTACAGTTTTCACAGTTTTAACTATTTTGAAAAAAATTAATTTTTTTGATCAAGTTTCGGAAATTTTAAGAAATTTTAAATTTTTTCGATTTGAAAGTTTCAGAAATTTTTGCATTTTTCTCGATTTTTTCATTTCAACAAAATATACAATATTAAAATTTTGTAGATTTCTTTATTTAAAGAGCTTTGCAATTTTACAGTTTAAACAGTTTCAACTATTTTGAAAAAAATTAATTTTTTTGATCAAGTTTCGGAAATTTTAAGAAATTTTAAATTTTTTCGATTTTTGAATATTTTGAATTTTCGCATTTTTCTCGATTTTTTCATTTCAACAAAAATTACAATTTTCCAATTTTGGCGATTTCTTTATTTAAAGAGCTTAGCGATTTTTAAGTTTTCACAGTCTTTACTATATTGAAAAAATTTAATTTTTTTATCGAATTTCGGAAAGTTTCCGAAATTATTAATTTTTTTAATTTTTGAATTTTTTGAATTTTCGCATTTTTCTCGATTTTTTCATTTCAACAAAAATTACAATTTTCCAATTTTGTAGAGATCTTTCTTTAAAGAGCTTTGCAATTTTTATGTTTTCACAGTCTTTACTATTTTGAAAAAAATTTCTTTTGTTATCGAATTTCGGAAATTTACCGAAATTTGAAATTTTGTCGATTGTTGAATTTTAGGAATTTTTGAATTTTTCTCGCTTTTTTCATTTCAACAAAAATTAAAATTTTCCAATTTTGTAGATTTCTTACTTTAGAGAACTTTGCGATTTTACAGTTTTTACAATTTTGAAAATATTTAATTTTTTTTATCTAATTTCGGAAATTTTCCGAAATCTTAAATTTTTTCGACTTTTGAATTTTTTGAATTTTTGCATTTTTCTTGATATTTTTATTCAACAAATTTTACAGTTCTCCAATTTTGAAGATTTCTTAATTTGAAGAACTTTGTGATTTTACAGTTTAAACAGTTTTTACTATTTTGAAAAAATTTCCTTTTTTTAATCAAGATTCGGAAATTTTAAGAAATTTTAAATTTTTTCGATTTTTGAATTTTTTGAATTATCGCATTATTCTCGATTTTTTCATTTTAACAAAAATTACGAATTTCAAATTTTGCATATTTCTTAATTGAAAAAACTTTGCGATTTTTTAGTTTTCACAGTTTTTACTTTTTTGAAAAAAATTTCTTTTGTTCGGAAATTTTCCGAAATTTTAAATTTTTCGATCTTTGAATTTAGGGAATTTTAGCATTTTTCTTGATATTTTTAATTCAAAAAAATTACAATTTTCCAATTTTGTATATTTCTTAATTTAAAAAACTTTGCGATTTTTCAGTTTTCACAGTTATTACCATTTTGAAAAAAATTTGTTTTGTTATCAAATTTCGGAAATTTTCCGAAATTTTAAATTTTTTCGATTTTTGAATATAGGGAATTTTAGCATTTTTCTTGATATTTTTAATTCAACAAAAATTACAATTTCAAATTTTGGCGAATTCTTCATTTAAAGAACTTTGCGATTTTTAAGTTTTTACACTTTTTACAATTTTGAAAATATTTAATTATTTTATCTAATTTCGGAAATTTTCCGAAATCTTAAATTTTTTCGACTTTTGAATTTTAGGAATTTTTGAATTTTCTCGATTTTTTCATTTCAACAAAATTTACAGTATTCCAATTTTGTGAATTTCTTTATTTAAAGAGCTTTGCGATTTTAAAGTTTTTACAATTTTGAAAATATTTAATTTTTTTTATCTAATTTCGGAAATTTTCCGAAATCTTAAATTTTTTCGACTTTTGAATTTTGGGAATTTTTGCAACAATTCAACAAAATTACAATTTTCCAATTTTGGCGATTTTTTTATTTAAAGAACTTTGTGATTTTGTCGATTTTACAGTTTTTACAATTTTGAAAATATTTAATTATTTTTTATCTAATTTCGGAAATTTTCCGAAATCTTAAATTTTTTCGACTTTTGAATTTTGTGAATTTTTGCATTTTTCTTGATATTTTTATTCAACAAATTTTACAGTTCTCCAATTTTGTCGATTTCTTAATTTGGAGAACTTTGTGATTTTTCAGTTTTCACAGTTTTTGCTTTTTTGAAAAAAATTTCTTTTGTTATCAAATTTCGAAAATTTTCCGAAATTTTAAATTTTTTCGATTTTTGAATTTAGGGCATTTTAGCATTTTTCTTGATATTTTTAATTCAAGAAAAATTACAATTTCCAATTTTGGCGATTTCTTTATTTAAAGAGCTTTGCGATTTTTAAGTTTTCACAGTTATCGGAAATATTCCGAAATTTTAAATTTTTTCGATTTTCGAATATAGGGAATTTTAGCATTTTTCTTGATATTTTTAATTCAACAAAAACTACAATTTTCCAATTTTGGTGATTTCTATATTTAAGGAGCTTTGCGATTTTTAAGTTTTCACAGTTTTTACTATTTTGAAAAAATTTTCTTTTTTTATCAAATTTTCGGAAATTTTGCAAAATTTTAATTTTTTTTCGATTTTTGAATTTTTAGAATTTTTTTAATTTTTCTCGATTTTTTCATTTCAACAAAAATTTTCCCATTTTGTAGATTTCTTAATTTAGAGAACTTTGCGATTTTACAGTTTTTACAGTTTTTACAATTTTTTAAATATTCAATTTTTTTATCTAATTTCGGAAATTTTCCGAAATCTTAAATTTTTTCGACTTTTGAATTTTGGGAATTTTCGCATTTTTTTTGATATTTTTATTCAACAAATTTTACAGTTCTCCAATTTTCTGAAATTTTAAGTTTTTTCGATTTTTGAATTTAGGGAATTTTAGCATTTTTTTTTATATTTTTAATTCAACAAAAATTACAATTTTCCAATTTTCCAATTTTGGCGATTTCTTTATTTAAAGAGCATTGCGATTTTTAAGTTTTCATAGTCTTTACTATTTAGAAAAAATTTAATTTTTTTTTCGAATTTTGGAAAGCTTCCGAAATTTTTAATTTTTTTTTATTTTTGAATTTTTGCATTTTTTTCGGTTTTTTCATTTCAAAAAAATTACAATTTTTCAATTTTGTAGATTTCTAAGTTAAGAGAAATTTGTGATTTTGTCGATTATACAGTTTTTACTATTTTGAAGAAAGTGTCTTCTTTTTTAAATTTCGAAAACTTTCCGAAATTTTAAATTTTTTCGATTTTTGAATTTCTTAAATTTTCGAATTTTTCTCGATATTTTCATTTCAACAAAATTTACAATATTCTAATTTTGTAAATTCCTTAATTTAAAAAACTTTGCGATTTTTCAGTTTTCACAGTTTTTACAATTTTGAAAAAATTTTCTTTTGTTATCAAAATTCGGAATTTTTCCGAAATTTTAAATTTTGTCGATTTAAAAGTTTCAGGAATTTTCGCATTTTTCTCGATTTTTTCATTTCAACAAAAATTAAAATTTTCCAATTTTGTAGATTTCTTAATTTAGAGAACTTTGCGATTTTACAGTTTTCACAGTTTTTACAATTTTGAAAAAATTTTCTTTTGTTATCAAAATTCGGAATTTTTCCGAAATTTTAAATTATTTCGATTTTTGAATTTCTTAAATTTTCGAATTTTTCTCGATTTTTTCATTTAAACAAAAATTACAATTTTCCAATTTTGTAGATTTCTTAATTTAGAGAACTTTGCGATTTTACAGTTTTCACAGTTTTTACTAGTTTGAAAAAAAATTCTTTTGTCATCAAATTTCGGAAATTTTCCGAAATTTTAAATTATTTCGATTTTTGAATTTCTTAAATTTTCGAATTTTTCTCGATTTTTTCATTTAAACAAAAATTACAATTTCCAATTTTGGCGATTTTTTTCTTTAAAGAGCTTTGCGATTTTTAAGTTTTTACAGTTCTTACAATTTTGAAAAAATTTTCTTTTGTTATCAAAATTCGGAATTTTTCCCAAATTTTTAATTTTGTCGATTTAAAAGTTTCAGAAACTTTTGCATTTTTCTCGATTTTTTCATTTCAACAAAATTTACAATATTCCAATTTTGTAGATTTCTTTGTTTAAAGAGCTTTGCGACTTTACAGTTTAAACAGTTTCTACTATTTTGAAAATATTTAATTTTTTTTATCTAATTTCGGAAATTTTCCGAAATCTTAAATTTTTTCGACTTTTGAATTTAGGGAATTTAAGCATTATTCTTGATATTTTTAATTCAACAAAAATTACAATTTTTAGAATTTTTGAATTTTTTTCGATTTTTTTTATTTCAACAAAAATTAAAATTTTTCAATTTTCTTAAATTCTTAATTTAGAGAACTATGTGATTTTGTCGATTTTACAGTTTTTACTATGTTGAAAAAATTTAATTTTTTTATCTAATTTCGGAAATTTTCCGAAATCTTAAATTTTCTCGACTTTTGAATTTTGGGAATTTTTTTCGGACTTTATCTGAAATTTTAAATTTTTTCGATTTTTGAATTTAGGGAATTTTAGCATTTTTCTTGATATTTTTAATTCAACTAAAATAACAATTTTCCAATTTTGGCGATTTCTTTATTTAAAGAGCTTTGCGATTTTTAAGTTTTCACAGTCTTTACTATTTTTAAAAAATTTAATTTTGTTATCAAATTTCGGAAATTTTCCGAAATTTTTAATTTTGTCGATTGTTGAATTTTAGGAATTTTTGCATTTTTCTCGATTTTTTTATTTTTTTAGCAAAATTTACAATATTCAAATTTTGTCCATTTCTTCATTTAGGGAACTTTGCTTTTTTACGGTTTTTACAATTTTGGAAAAATTTTCTTTTTCATCAAATTTCGGAAAGTTTAAGAAATTTTTAATTTTTTTGTATTTTTGAATTTTTAGAATTTTTAAATTTTTTTTAATTACAATTTTCCAACTTTGGCGATTTCCTTATTAAAAGAGCTTTGCGATTTTTAAGTTTTCACAATCTTTACTATTTTGAAAAAATTTAAATTTTTTATCAAATTTCGGAAATTTTCCGAAATTTTAAATTTTGTCGATTGTTGAATTTTAGGAATTTCGGCATTTTTCTCGATTGTTTTATTTATAACAAAATTTATTATATTCAAATTTTGTCCATTTCTTTATTTCGGGAACTTTGCGATTTTACAGTTTTCACAGTTGTTAC
Source organism: Drosophila immigrans (assembly GCA_963583835.1). Classification (NCBI taxonomy): domain Eukaryota; kingdom Metazoa; phylum Arthropoda; class Insecta; order Diptera; family Drosophilidae; genus Drosophila; species Drosophila immigrans. Next base: position 81,191 of record CAUZWO010000098.1, on the reverse strand, counting down.
AATTTTGAAAAAATTTTCTTTTTTATCGAGTTTCGCAAAGTTTCCGAAATATTTAATTTTAATTTGATTTTTTAATTATTGAATTTCTCTCGATATTTTAATTTCAACAAAATTTACAATTTTCCAATTTTGTAGATTTCTAAATTTAGAAAACTTTGTGATTTTGTCAATTTTACAGTTTTTTAATATTTTGAAAAAATTTCGTTTTTTTATCAAATTTTGGGAAATTTTCCGAAATTTTAATTTTTGTCGATTTTCGGAAATTTATTAATTTTTGTCGTTTGCTTCATTTCAACAAAAATTACAATATTCCTATTTTAAAGATTTCTTAATTTAAAAAACTTTGCGATTCTTAAGTTTTCACAGTTTTTACTATTTTGAAAACAATTTAAATTTTTTTATCAAATTTCGGAAATTTTCTGAAATTTTAAATTTGTTCGATTTTTGAATTTCGGGAATTTTTGCATTTTTCTCGATTTTGTAGAGTTTTTACTATTTTGAAAAAATGTAATTTTGTTATCAAATTTCGGAAATTTTCCGAAATTTTAAATTTTGTCGATTGTTGAATTTTAGGAATTTTTGCATTTTTCTTGATTTTTTTATTTGTAACAAAATTTGCAATATTCAAATTGTGTCCATTTCTTTATTTAGGGAACTTTGCGATTTTACAGTTTTCACAGTTTTTACTATTTTGAAAAACATTAATTTTTTTATCTAATTTCGGAAATTTTAAGAAATTTTGAATTTTTTCGATTTTTGAATTTCTTAAATTTTAAAATTTTTCTCGTTTGTTTCATTTCAACAAAAATTACAATATTCCAATTTTGTGTATTTCTTAATTTAAAAAACTTTGCGATTTAACAGTTTTCACAGTTTTTACTATTTTGAAAAACATTAATTTTTTTATCTAATTTCAGAAATTTTTCGAAATCTTAAATTTTTCGATTTTTGAATTTTTGGAATTTTTGCATTTTTTTTGATATTCTTAATTCGACACATTTTACAATTTGCCAATGTTGTCGATTTCTAAATTTAGAGAAGTTTGTTATTTTCTCGATTATACAGTTTTTACTTTTTTGAAGAAAGTGTTTTCTTTATTAAATTTCGAAAATTTCTTAATGTAGAGAACTTTGCGATTTTACAGTTTAAACAGTTTTTACTATTTTGAAAAAAATTTCTTTTGTTATCAAATTTCGGAAATTTTCCGAAATTTTAAATTTTTTCGATTTTTGAATTTGAGGAATTTTAGCATTTTTCTCGATTTTTGTATTTTTAACAAAATTTACAATTTTCACATTTTGTCCATTTCTTCATTTAGGGAATTTTGCGATTTTACAGTTTTCATAGTATTTACAATTTTGAAAAAAATTTCTTTTTTATCGAATTTTGTAAAGTTTCACAAATTCTCAATTTTTTTTTATTTTTGAATTTTTAGAATTTTTGCATTTTTCTCGATTTTTTCATTTCAACAAAAATTACAATTTTCCAATTTTGGCGATTTCTTTATTAAAAGAACTTTGCGATTTTTAAGTTTTCAGAATCTTTACTATTTTGAAAAAATTTAATTTTTTTATCAAATTTCGGAAACTTTCCGAAATTTTAAATTTTGTCGATTGTTGAATTTTAGGAATTTTGGCATTTTAATCGATTTTTTTATTTTTAACAAAATTTACAATATTTAAATTTCGTCCATTTCTTTATTAAGGGAACTTTGCGATTTTACAGTCTTCACAGTTTTTACAATTTTTAAAAAAATTTCTTTTTATCGAATTTCGCAAAGTTTCCGAAATTTTAAATTTTTTTTATTTTTGAATTTTTAGAATTTTTGCTTTTTTCTCGATTTTTTCATTTCAACAAAATTTACAATATTCCAATTTTGTAGATTTCTTAATTTAGGGAACATTGTGATTTTGTCGATTTTACTATTTTGAAAAATTTTTTTTTTTTTATCGAATTTTGTAAAGCTTCCGAAATTTTTAATTTTTTTTTATTTTTGAATTTTTAGAAGTTTTGCATTTTTCTCGATTTTTTCATTTCAACAAAAATTACAAATTTTCCAATTTTGTAGATTTCTTAATGTAGAGAACTTTGCGATTTTACAGTTTAAACAGTTTTTACTATTTTGAAAAAATTTCCTTTTTTTTATTAAATTTCGGAAATTTTCCGAAATTTTAAATTTTTCCGATTTTTGAATTTCTTAAATTTTTAAATTTTTCTCGAGTTTTTCAGTTCAACAAAATTTACAATATTCCAATTTTGTATATTTCTTAATTTAAAAAACTTTGCTACTTTTCAGTTTTCACAGTTTTTACTATTTTGAAAAAAATTTAATTTTTTTATCTAATTTCGGAAATTTTCCGAAATCTTAAATTTTTTCGATTTTTGAATTTTGGGAATTTTTGCATTTTTCTCAATTTCTTAAATTCAACAAATCTTACAATATTCCAATGTTGTCGATTTCTTTATTGAAAGAATTTTGTGTTTTTGTCGAATTTAAAGTTTTTACTATATTGAAAAAATTGTCTTATTTTATCAAATTTTCGGAAATTTTGCAAAATTTTAAATTTTGTCGATTTTCGGAAATGTTTGAATTTTTCTCGATTTTTTAATTTCAACAAAACTTGCATTATTCCAATTTTGTCTTTTTCTTTATTTAGACAACTTTGAGATTTTACAGTTTAAACAGTTTTTCTTTTTTTGAAAAAATTGTATTTGTTTATCAAATTTCGAAAATTATCCGAAATTTTAATTTTTTTCGATTTTGAATTTAGGGAAGTTTAGCATTTTTCATGATATTTTTAATTCAACAAAAATTACAATTTTCCATTTTTGGCGATTTCTTAATTTAGAGAACTTTATGATTTTTAAGTTTTCAAAGTCTTTACTATTTTACTATTTTGAAAAAATTTTCTTTTTTATCGAATTTCGCAAAGTTTCCGAAATTTTTATTTTTTTTTTATTTTTGAATTTTTAGAATTTTTGCATTTTTCTCGATTTTTTCATTTCAACAAAAATCACAATATTCCAATTTTGTAGATTTCTTAATTAAGAGAACTTTGTGATTTTGTCGATTTTACAGTTTTTACTATTTTGAAAAAATTTTCTTTTTGTATCAAATTTTCGGAAATTTTACAAAATTTTAATTTTATTCGATTTTTGAATTTTCTAGAATTTTTGAATTTTTCTCGATTTTTTAACTTCAACAAAAATTACAATTTTCCAATTTTGGCGATTTCTTTATTTAAAGAGCTTTGCGATTTTTAAGTTTTCACAGTCTTTACTATTTTAAAAAAATTAGGTTTTTTTTATCAAATTTTGGAAATTTTCCGAAATTTTAAATTTTGTCGATTGTTGAATTTTAGGAATTTTGGCATTTTTCTCGATTTTTTTATTTTTAACAAAATTTGCAATATTAAAATTTTGTCCATTTCTTTATTTATGGAACTTTGCGATTTAACAGTTTTCATAGTTTTTACAATTTAGAAAAAATTTTCTTTTTTATCGAATTTTGGAAAGCTTCCGAAATTTTTATTTTTTTTGTATTTTTGAATTTTTAGAATTTTTGCATTTTTCTCGATTTTTTCATTTCAACAAAAATTACAATTTTTCAATTTTGTAGATTTCTTAATTTAGAGAACTTTGTGATTTTGTCGATTTTACAGTTTTTACTATTTTGAAAAAATTGTTTTTTTTTTATCAAATTTTCGGAAATTTTCCGAAATCTTAAATTTTTTCGATTTTTGAATTTTAGGAATTTTGGCATTTTTCTCGATTTTTTAATTTCAACAAAACTTGCAATATTCCAATTTTGTCTTTTTATTTATTTAGAGAACTTTGCGATTTTATAGTTTAAGCTGTTTTTACTATTTTGAAAAAATTGTCTTTTTCTATCAAATTTCGGAAATTTTCCGAAATTTTTATTTATTTTTGATTTTTTAATTTATGAATTTTTCTCGATTTTTTCATTTCAACAAAACTTGCAATTTTCCAATTTTGTAGATTTCTTAATTTTGAGAACTTTGTGATTTTGTCGATTTTACAGTTTTTACTATTTTGAAAAAATTGTTTTTTTTTATCAAATTTTGGGAAATTTTGCGAAATTTTAATTTTTTTCGATTTTTGAATTTAGGGAATTTTAGCATTTTTCTTGATATTTTTATTCAACAAATTTTACAGTTCTCCAATTTTGTCGATTTCATAATTTGAAGAACTTTGTGATTTTACAGTTAAAACAGTTTTTACTATTTTAAAAAAATTTCCTTTTTTTTATCAAGTTTCGGAAATTTTCCGAAATTTTAAGTGTTGTCGATTGTTGAATTTTAGGAATTTTTGCATTTTTTTCGATTTTTTTATTTTTAACAAAATTTACAATTTTCACATTTTGTCCATTTCTTTATTTGGGGAACTTTGCGATTTTACAGTTTTCACAGTTTTAACAATTTTGAAAAAATTTCAGTTTTTACTATTTTGAAAAATCTAACTTTTTTATCTAATTTCGGAAATTTTCCGAAATCTTAAATTTTTTCGATTTTTGAATTTTGGGAATTTTTTCATTTTTCTTGATATTTTTAATTCAACAAATTTTACAATTTTCCAATTTTGTCGATTTCTAAATTTAGAGAACTTTGTGATTTTGTCGATTTTACAGTTTTAACTATTTTGGAAAAAATTTTTTTTTGTATCAAATTTTGGGAAATTTTGCGAAATTTTAATTTCTGTCGATTTTCGGAAATTTTTTAATTTTTCTCGTTTGTTTCATTTCAGCAAAAATTAAAATATTCCTATTTTGTAGATTTCTTAATTTAAAGAACTTTGCGATTTTTAAGTTTTCACAGCTTTTACTATTTTGAACTCAATTTAATTTTTTTATCTAATTTCGGAAATTTTCTGAAATTTTAAATTTGTTAGATTTTTGAATTTCGGGAAATTTTTTATTTTTCTTGATATTTTTATTCAACAAATTTTACAGTTCTCCAATTTTGACGATTTCTCAATTTGGAGAACTTTGTGATTTTACAGTTTAAACAGTTTTTAGAATTTTACAAAAATATCCTTTTTTTATCGAATTTCGCAAAGTTTCCGAAATTTTTATTTTTTTTTGATTTTTGAATTTTTAGAATTTTTGCATTTTTCTCGATTTTTTCATTTCAACAAAAATCACAATATTCCAATTTTGTAGATTTCTTAATTAAGAGAACTTTGTGATTTTGTCGATTTTACAGTTCTTACTATTTTGAAAAAATTGTCTTATTTTATCAAATTCTCGGATATTTTGCAAAATTTTAAATTTTGTCGATTTTCGGAAATTTTTGCATTTATCTCGATTTTTTAATTTCTCCAAAACTTGCAATATTCCAATTTTATCAATTTCTTTATTTAAAGAACATTGCGATTTAACAGTTTTCACAGTTTTTTTCTATTTTAAAAACAATTTAATTTTTTTATCAAATTTCGGAAATTTTCCGAAATTTTAAATTTGTTCGATTATTGAATTTTGGGAATTTTTGCATTTTTTCTCGATTTTTTCATTTCAACAAACAATTTTCCAATTTTGGCGGTTTCTTTATTAAAAGAGCTTTGCGATTTTTAAGTTTTCACAATCTTTACTATTTTAAAAAAATTTAATTTTTTTATCAAATTTTCGGAAATTTTCCGAAATTTTAAATTTTGTCGATTGTTGAATTTTAGGAATTTTGGCATTTTAATCAATTTTTTTATTTTTAACAAAAATAACAATATTTAAATTTTGTCTTTTTTTTTATTTAGGGAACTTTGCGATTTTACAGTTTTCACAGTTTTTACAATTTTGAAAAAATTTTCTATTTCATCGAATTTCGCAAAGTTTCCGAAATTTTTAATTTTTTTTGATTTTTGAATTTTTAGAATTTTTGCATTTTTCTCGATTTTTTCATTTCAACAAAAATTACAATTTTCCAATTTTGTAGATTTCTTAATGTAGAGAGCTTTGCGATTTTACAGTTTAAACAGTTTTTAATATTTTGAAAAAATTTCCTTTTTTTTATTAAATTTCGGAAATTTTCCGAAATTTTAAAATTTTCCGATTTTTGAATTTCTTAAATTTTCGAATTTTTCTCGATTTTTTCATTTCAACAAAATTTACAATATTCCATTTTTGAATTAAGGGAATTTTAGCATTTTTCTTGATATTCTTAATACAACAAAAATTACAATTTTCCAATTTTGGCGATTTCTTTATTTAAAGAGCTTTGCGATTTTTAAGTTTTCACAGTCTTTGCTATTTTGAAAAAATTTAATTTTTTTATCAAATTTCGGAAATTTTTCCAAATTTTAAATTTTGTCGATTGTTGAATTTTAGAAATTTTTGCATTTTTCCCGATTTTTTTTTTTTTTTTAATTAACAATATTCAAATTTTATCCATTTCTTTAATTAGGGAACTTTGCGAATTTACAATTTTGGAAAAATGTTCTTTTTTATCGAATTTCGGAAAGTTTCCGAAATTTTTAATTTTTTTCGATTTTTGAATTTTTAGAATTTCCGCATTTTTCTCGATTTTTTCATTTCAACAAAATTTACAATTTTCACATTTTGTCCATTTCTTTATTTAGGGAACTTTGCGATTTAAAAGTTTTCACAGTTTTTACTATTTTGAAAAAATTGTATTTGTTTATCAAATTTCGGAAATTTTCCGAAATCTTAAATTTTTTCGATTTTTGAATTTTGGGAATTTTTGCATTTTTCTAGATATTTTTAATTCAAAAAATTTTTCAATTTGCCAATGTAGTTGATTTCTAAACTTAGAGAAGTTTGTGATTTTGTCGATTTTACAGTTTTTACTATTTTAGAAAAAATTGTTTTTTTTTATCAAATTTTGGGAAATTTTGCGAAATTTTATATCTGTCGATTTTCGGAAATTTTTGAATTTTTCTCGTTTGTTTCATTTCAACAAAAATTAGAATATTCCTATTTTGTAGATTTCTTAATTTAAGGAACTTTGCGATTTTTAAGTTTTCACAGCTTTAACTATTTTGAAAACAATTTAATTTTTTTATCTAATTTCGGAAATTTTCCGAAATCTTAAATTTGTTCGATTTTTGAATTTCGGGAATTTTTGCAATTTTCTTGATATTTTTATTCAACAATTTTTACAGTTCTTTAATTTTTCGATTTCTTAATTTGGAGAACTTTGTGATTTTGTCAATTTTACAGTCTTTACTATTTTGAAAAAATTTTCTTTTTTATCAAATATCCGGAAATTTTGCAAAATTTTAATTTTTTTCGATTTTTGAATTTTTAGAATTTTTGCATTTTTCTCGATTTTTTCATTTCAACAAAAATTACAATTTTCCAATTTTGTAGATTTCTTAATTAAGAGAAATTTGCGATCTTACAGTTTTCACAGTTTTTACTATTTTGAAAAAAATTTCTTTTGTTATCAAATTTCGGAAATTTTCCGAATTTTTAAATTTTTTCGATTTTTGAATTTTGGGAATTTTTTCATTTTTCTTGATATTTTTAATTCAACAAATTTTACAATTTTCCAATTTTGTCGATTTCTAAATTTAGAGAGCTTTGTGATTGTGTCGATTTTACAGTTTTTACTATTTTGGAAAAATTGTTTTTTTTTATCAAATTTTTGGAAATTTTGCGAAATTTTAATTTTTGTAGATTTTTGGAAATCTTTGAATTTTTTTCGTTTGTTTCATTTCAACAAAAATTAGAATATTCCTATTTTGTAGATTTCTTAATTTAAAGAACTTTGCGATTTTTAAGTTTTCACAGCTTTTACTATTTTGAAAACAATTTAATTTTTTTATCTAATTTCGAAAATTTTCCGAAATCTTAAATTTGTTCGATTTTTGAATTTCGAGAATTTTTGCATTTTTCTTGATATTTTTATTCAACAATATTTACAGTTCTCCAATTTTGTCGATTTCTTAATTTGGAGAACTTTGTGATTTTACAGTTTAAACAGTTTTAACTATTTTAAAAAAATTTCTTTATCTAATTTCGGAAATTTTCCGAAATCTTAAATTTTTTCGATTTTTGAATTTTGGGAATTTTTGCATTTTTCTAGATATTTTTAATTCAACAAATTTTTCAATTTGCCAATGTAGTCGATTTCTAAATTTAGAGAAGTTTGTGATTTTGTCGATTGTACAGTTTTTACTATTTTGAAGAAAGTGTCTTCTTTATTAAATTTCGGAAATTTTCCGAAATCTTAAATTTTTTCGATTTTTGAATTTTTGGAATTTTTGGAATTTTTGCATTTTTCTTGATATTTTTATTCAACAATTTTTACAGTTCTCCAATTTTGTCGATTTCTAAATTTAGAGAACTTTGCGATTTTGTCAATTTCGCAGTTTTTACTATTTTGAAAACAATTTAATTTTTTTTAACAAATTTAGGAAATTTTCCGAAATCTTAATTTTTTTCGATTTTTGAATTTTTAGAATTTTTGCATTTTCTCAATTTTTTTCATTTCAACAAAAATTACAATTTTCCAATTTTGTAGATTTCTTAATTTAGAGAACTTTGCGATTTTACAGTTTTTACTATTTTGAAAAAAATTTCTTTTGTTATCTAATTTAGGAAATTTAAAATTTTTTCGATTTTTGAATTAAGGGAATTTTAGCATTGTTCTTGATATTTTTAATTCAACAAAAATTACAATTTTCTAATTTTGGCGATTTTATTTAAAGAGCTTTGCGATTTTTAAATTTCCACAGTCCTTGCTATTTTGAAAAAATTTAATTTTTATTATCAAATTTCGGAAATTTTTCCAAATTTTAAATTTTGTCGATTGTTGAATTTTAGGAATTTTTGAATTTTTATCGATTTTTTTTTTTTTTTTTTAATTAACAATATTCAAATTTTGTCCATTTCTTTATTTAGGGAACATTGCGATTTTACAGTTTTTACAGTTTTTACAATTTTGAAAAAATTTTCTTTTTTATCGAATTTTGGAAAGCTTCCGAAATTTTTAATTTTTTTTGATTTTTGAATTTTTGAATTTTTCTCGATTTTTTCATTTCAACAAAAATTACAATTTTCCAATTTTGTAGATTTCTTAATTTAAAGAACTTTGCGATTTAACAGTTTTCACAGCTTTTACTATTTTGAAAACAATTTAATTTTTTTATCTAATTTCGGAAATTTTCCGAAATCTTAAGTTTTTTCGATTTTTTAATTTTTTGGGAATTTTGGGAATTTTTGCATTTTTCTAGATATTTTTAATTCAACAAATTTTTCAATTTGGCAATGTAGTCGATTTCCAAATTTAGAGAAATTTGTGATTTTGTCGATTATACTGTTTTTACTATTTTAAAGAAAGTGTCTTCTTTATTCAATTTCGGAAATTTTCCGAAAATTTAAATTTTTCAGATTTTTTAATTTCTTAAATTTTTAAATTTTTCTCGATTTTTTCAGTTCAACAAAAATTACAATATTCCAATTTTTATACCCGCTACCCATAGGGTAGAAGGGTATTATGACTTAGTGCCAACAGAAAATGTATGTAACAGGCAGAAGGAGGCATCTCCGACCCCATAAAGTATATATATTCTTGATCAGCGTTAACAGCCGAGACGATATAGCCATGTCCGTCTGTCCGTCTGTCCGACTGTCCGTCTGTCCGTCTGTCCGTCTGTCTGTCCGTATGAACACCTGGATCTCAGAGACTATAAGACATAGAGACACCAAATTTGGCAAAAAGGTTGCTTCATACCCTACGCAGATCAAGTTTATTTCAAAGGTTGGATGCCACGCCCCCTTCGCCCACAATAAGCATTTATCTAGAGAAAGTCAAGTTTTTTTTTATGTAAATCGCGAATAACTCCAAAAGTTCTTTGTGTAATGATGTGTAATTTGGTAACCCATCTGCGCTTGACATTCTTAATATACCCTGTAACTTTGGTACAAATCGGATAAGTAGAACAAAAGTTATTCGTGAAATTATTTATCAAAATTTTTGTGCCCAGTGCATATGGACGTTTTAAGTGTGTGAATGACCTAGAGATATCAAATTTGGTGACAGTATTCATGTAGCTCTTACGCAGATCAAGTTTGTTTTAGATTTTTGCCACGCCCCTTTCCGCCCCCAAAAACTGTAAAAGCCGTAATAATAGACCTAGAGCATTGAATTTTGGTATGCATAATAACAATGATAGTCTGAATGACTCCTGTGAATTTGGTTGAGATCGAATAAAAAACGAGGAAGTTATTAAAGAATCCATTTTGTATGCAACATTCACTTGCAGCTGCTCACGCTTTGTTTGTTTAGTTGACAGTGTGACCATGTCGGTGTTGTGGATTTTTTCCCGCTATTTTCAAATATATACACACAAAACACAAGTTTCAGTATATTTTTGGTATATTTGTTGTTAAAAAATCATTAAAATTTTTTTTTTTCTCTCGAAATGGGTTGCGGGTATCATACGGTCGAGCACTCTCGACTGTAGCTTTCTTACTTGTTTATATTTCTTTATTTAAAAAACTTTGCGACTTTTCAATTTTCACAATTTTAACAATTTTGAAAAAGTTTTCTTTTTTATCGAATTTCAGAAAGCTTCCGAAATTTTTATTTTTTTTTTGATTTTTGAATTTTTTCAACAAAAATTACAATTTTCCAATTTTGTAAATTTCTTAATTTAGAAAACTTTGTGATTTTGTCGATTTTACAGTTTTAACTATTTTAAAAAAATTTCCTTTTTTTATCAAATTTTCGGAAATTTTGCAAAATTTTAATTTTTTTCGATTTTTGAATTTTTAGAATTTTTGCATTTTTCTCGATTTTTTTCATTTCAACAAAAATTACAATTTTCCATGTTTGTAGATTTCTTAATTTAGAAATTTTAAATTTTTTCGATTTTTGAATTTAGGGAATTTTAGCATTTTTCTTGATATTTTTAATTCAACAAAAATTAAAATTTTCCAATTTTGGCGATTTGTTTATTTGCGATTTTTAAGTTTTCACAGTCTTTACTATTTTGAAAAAAATTAATTTTTTTTATCAAATTTCGGAAATTTTCCGAAATTTTAAATGTTGTCGATTGTTGAATTTTAGGAATTTTTGCATTTTTCTAGATTTTTTTATTTTTAACAAAATTTGCAATATTCAAATTTTGTCCATTTCTTTATTTAGGGAACTTTGCGATTTTACAGTTTTCCCAGTTTTTGCAATTTTGAAAAAATTTTCTTTTTCATCGAATTTTGGAAAGCTTCCGAAATTTTTAATTTTTTTTTGATTTTTGAATTTTTGCATTTTTCTCGATTTTTTCATTTCAACAAAAATTACAATTTTCCAATTTTGTAGATTTCTTAATTTAGAGAACTTTGTGATTTTGTCAATTTTACAGTATTTACTATTTTGAAAAACATTAATTTTTTTATCTAATTTCGGAAATTTTCCGAAATCTTAAATTTTTTCGATTTTTGAATTTTGGGAATTTTGGGAACTTTTGCATTTTTCTATATATTTTTAATTCAACAAATTTTTCAATTTGCCAATGTAGTCGATTTCTAAACTTAGAGAAGTTTGTGATTTTGTCAATTTTACAGTTTTTACTATTTTGGAAAAATTGTTTTTTTTAATCAAATTTTGGGAAATTTTTCGAAATTTTAATTTTTGTCGATTTTCGGAAATTTTTGAATTTTTCTCGTTTGTTTCATTTCAACAAAAATTAGAATATTCCTATTTTGTAGATTTCTTAATTTAAAGAACTTTGCGGTTTTACAGTTTTCACAGTTGTTACTATTTTGGAAAAAATTTCTTTTGTTATCAAATTTCGGAAATTTTCCGAAATTTTAAGTTTTTTCGATTTTTGAATTAAGGGAATTTTAGCATTTTTCTTGATATTTTTAATTCAACAAAAATTACAATTTTCCAATTTTGGCGATTTCTTTATTTAAAGAGCTTTGCGATTTTTAAGTTTTCACAGTCCTTACTATTTTGAAAAAATTTAATTTTTTTATCAAATTTCGGAAATTTTCCGAAATTTTAAATTTTGTCGATTGTTGAATTTTAGGAATTTTTGCATTTTTCTCAATTTTTTTATTTTAACAAAATTTACAATATTCAAAATTTGTCAATTTCTTTATTTAGGGAACTTTGCGATTTTACAGTTTTCACAGATATTACAATTTTGGAAAAATTTTCCTTTTTTATCAAATTTCGAAAAATTTCCGAAATTTTTAATTTTTTTTGATTTTTTAATTTTTAGAATTTTTGCATTTTTCTCGATTTTTTCATTTCAACAAAAATTACAATTTTCCAATTTTGTAGATTTCTTAATTTAGAAAACTTTGTGATTTTGTCGATTTTACAGTTTTAACTATTTTAAAAAAATTTCCTTTTTTTATCAAATTTTCGGAAATTTTGCAAAATTTTAATTTTTTTCGATTTTTGAATTTTTAGAATTTTTGCATTTTGCTCAATTTTTTTCATTTCAACAAAAATTACAATTTTCCAATTTTGTAGATTTCTTAATCTAGAAATTTTAAATTTTTTCGATTTTTGAATTTAGGGAATTTTAGCATTTTTCTCGACCTTTTTATTTTTAACAAAATTTGCAATATTCAATTTTTTCCATTTCTTTATTTAGGGAACTTTGCGATTTTACAGTTTTCCCAGTTTTTGCAATTTTGAAAAAATTTTCTTTTTCATCGAATTTTGGAAAGCTTCCGAAATTTTTAATTTTTTTTTGATTTTTGAATTTTTGCATTTTTCTCGATTTTTTCATTTCAACAAAAATTACAATTTTCCAATTTTGTAGATTTCTTAATTTAGAGAACTTTGTGATTTTGTCAATTTTACAGTATTTACTATTTTGAAAAACATTAATTTTTTTATCTAATTTCGGAAATTTTCCGAAATCTTAAATTTTTTTTCGATTTTTGAATTTTGGGAATTTTGGGAATTTTTGCATTTTTTTATATATTTTTAATTCAACAAATTTTTCAATTTGCCAATGTAGTCGATTTCTAAACTTAGAGAAGTTTGTGATTTTGTCGATTTTACAGTTTTTACTATTTTGGAAAATTTTTTGTTTTTAATCAAATTTTGGGAAATTTTTCGAAATTTTAATTTTTTTCGATTTTCGGAAATTTTTTAATTTTTCTCGTTTGTTTCATTTCAACAAAAATTAGAATATTCCTATTTTGTAAATTTTTTAATTTAAGGAACTTTGCGATTTTTAAGTTTTCACAGCTTTTACTATTTTGAAAACAATTTAATTTTTTTATCAAATTTCGGAAATTTTCCGAAATCTTAAATTTGTTCGATTTTTGAAATTCGGGAATTTTTGCATTTTTCTTGATATTTTTATTCAACAATTTTTACAGTTCTCCAATTTTGTCGATTTCTTAATTTGGAGAACTTTGTGATTTTGTCAATTTTACAGTCTTTACTATTTTGAAAAAATTTTCTTTTTTATCAAATATTCGGAAATTTTGAAAAATTTTAATTTTTTTCGATTTTTGAATTTTTAGAATTTTAGCAATTTTCTCGATTTTTTCATTTCAACAAAAATTACAATTTTTTAATATTGTAGATTTCTTAATTTAGAGAACTTTGTGATTTTGTCAATTTTACAGTCTTTACTATTTTGAAAAAATTTTCTTTCTTATCAAATATTCGGAAATTTTACAAAATTTTAATTTTTTTTCGATTTTTGAATTTTTAGAATTTTCGCATTTTTCTCGATTTTTTCATTTCAACAAAAATTACAATTTTCCAATTTTGTAGATTTCTTAATTAAGAGAACTTTGCGATCTTACAGTTTTCACAGTTTTTACTATTTTGAAAAAAATTTCTTTTGTTCGGAAATTTTACGAAATTTTAAATTTTTTCGATTTTTCAATTTTTGGAATATTTTCATTTTTCTTGATATTTTTAATTCAACAAATTTTTCAATTTTCCAATTTTGTCGATTTCTAAATTTAGAGAACTTTGTGATTTTGTCGATTTTACAGTTTTTACTATTTTGTAAAAATTGTTTTTTTTTATATAATTTTGAGAAATTTTGCGAAATTTTAATTTTTGTCGATTTTTGGAAATTTTTGAATTTTTCTCGTTTGTTTCATTTCAACAAAAATTACTTTATTCCTATTATGTAGATTTTTAAATTTGATGAACTTTGCGATTTTTAAGTTTTCACAGCTTTTACTATTTTGAAAACAATTTAATTTTTTTATCAAATTTCGGAAATTTTCCGAAAATTTAAATTTTTCAGATTTTTGAATTTTTTTAAATTTTTAAATTTTTCTCGATTTTTTCAGTTTAACAAAAATTAAAATATTCCAATTTTGTATATTTCTTTATTTAAAAAACTTTGCGACTTTTCAATTTTCACAGTTTTAACAATTTTGAAAAAGTTTCCTTTTTTATCGAATTTCAGAAAGCTTCCGAAATTTTTATTTTTTTTTTATTTTTGAATTTTGGGAATTTTTGCATTTTTCTTGTTATTTTGAATTCAACAAAAATTACAATTTTCCAATTTTGTAGATTTCTTAATTTAGAAAACTTTGTGATTTTGTCGATTTTACAGTTTTAACTATTTTAAAAAAATTTCCTTTTTTTATCAAATTTTCGGAAATTTTGCAAAATTTTAATTTTTTTCGATTTTTGAATTTTTAGAATTTTTGCATTTTTCTCGATTTTTTTCATTTCAACAAAAATTACAATTTTCCAATTTTGTAGATTTCTTAATTTAGAAATTTTAAATTTTTTCAATTTTTGAATTTAGGGAATTTTAGCATTTTTCTTGATATTTTTAATTCAACAAAAATTAAAATTTTCCAATTTTGGCGATTTGTTTATTTGCGATTTTTAAGTTTTCACAGTCTTTACTATTTTGAAAAAAATTAATTTTTTTTATCAAATTTCGAAAATTTTCCGAAATTTTAAATGTTGTCGATTGTTGAATTTTAGGAATTTTTGCATTTTTCTAGATTTTTTTCATTTCAACAAAAATTACAATTTTCCAATTTTATAGATTTCTTAGTTTAGAGAACTTTGCGATTTAACAGTTTTCACAGTTTTTACTATTTTGAAAAACATTAATTTTTTTATCTAATTTCGGAAATTTTCCGAAATCTTAAATTTTTTCGATTTTTGAATTTTGGGAACTTTGGGAATTTTTGCATTTTTCTAGATATTTTGAATTCAACAAATTTTTCAATTTGCCAATGTAGTCGATTTCTAAACTTAGAGAAGTTTGTGATTTTTTCGATTTTACAGTTTTTACTATTTTGGAAAAATTGTTTTTTTTTATCAAATTTTGTGAAATTTTTCGAAATTTTAATTTTTGTCGATTTTCGGAAATTTTTGAATTTTTCTCGTTTGTTTCATTTCAACAAAAATTAGAATATTCCTATTTTGTAGATTTCTTAATTTAAAGAACTTTGTGATTTTGTCAATTTTACAGTCTTTACTATTTTGAAAAAATTTTCTTTCTTATCAACTATTCGGAAATTTTGCAAAATTTTAATTTTTTTTCGATTTTTGAATTTTTAGAATTTTCGCATTTTTCTCGATTTTTTCATTTCAACAAAAATTTCAATGTTCCAATTTTGTAGATTTCTTAATTAAGAGAACTTTGCCATCTTACAGTTTTCACAGTTTTTACTATTTTGAAAAAAATTTCTTTTGTTCGGAAATTTTCCGAAATTTTAAATTTTTCGATTTTTGAATTTTGGGAAGTTTTTCATTTTTCTTGATATTTTTAATTCAACAAATTTTACAATTTTCCAATTTTGTCGATTTCAAAATTTAGAGAACTTTGTGATTTTGTCGATTTAACAGTTTTTACTATTTTGGAAAAATTGTTTTTTTTTATCAAATTTTGGGAAATTTTGCGAAATTTTAATTTTTGTCGATTTTTGGAAATTTTTGAATTTTTCTCGTTTGTTTCATTTCAACAAAAATACAATATTCCTATTTTGTAGATTTTTAAATTTAAAGAACGTTGCGATTTTTAAGTTTTCACAGCTTTTACTATTTTGAAAACAATTTAATTTTTTTATCTAATTTCGGAAATTTTCCGAAATCTTAAATTTGTTTGATTTTTGAATTTCGGGAATTTTTGCATTTTTCTTGATATTTTTATTCAACAATTTTTACAGTTCTCCAATTTTGTCGATTTCTTAATTTGGAGAGCTTTGTGATTTTACAAAACAATTTTTACTATTTTGAAAAAATTTTCTTTTTTTTATCAAGTTTCGGAATTTTAAGAAATTCTAAATTTTTTCGATTTTTGAATTTTTAGAATTTTTTAATTTTTTTCGATTTTTTCATTTCAACAAAAATTACAATTTTCCAATTTTGTAGATTTCTTTATTTTACGAGCTTTGCGATTTTAAAGTTTTTACAGTTTTTACAATTTTGAAAATATTGAATTTTTTTATCTAATTTCGGAAATTTTCCGAAATCTTAAAATTTTTCGACTTTTGAATTTTGGGAATTTTTGCATTTTTCTTGATATTTTTATTCAACAAAAATTACAATTTTCCAATTTTGGCGATTTCTTTTTTTAAAGAACTTTTTGATTTTGTCGATTTTACTGTTTTTACCATTTTGGAAAAAATTTCTTTTGTTATCAAATTTCGGAAATTTTCAATTTTTTCGATTTTTGAATTAAGGGAATTTTAGCATTTTTCTTGATATTTTTAATTCAAGAAAAATTATAATTTTCCAACTTTTGCGATTTCTTTATTAAAAGAGCTTTGCGATTTTTAAGTTTTCACAATCTTTACTATTTTGAAAAAATTTAATTTTTTGATCAAATTTCGGTAATTTTTCCAAATTTTAAATTTTGTCGATTGTTGAATTTTAGGATTTTTTGCATTTTTCTCGATTTTTTTTTTTTAACAAAATTTACAATATTCAAAATTTGTCAATTTCTTTATTTAGGGAACTTTGCGATTTTACAGTTTTCACAGTTTTTACAATTTTGGAAAAAATTTCTTTTTTATCAAATTTCGAAAAATTTCCGAAATTTTTAATTTTTTTTGATTTTTGAATTTTTAGAATTTTTGCATTTTTCTCGATTTTTTCAGTTCAACAAAAATTACAATTTTCCAATTTTGTAGATTTCTAAATTAAGAGAAGTTTGTGATTTTGTCGATTTAACAGTTTTTACTATTTTGAAAAACTTATCTTTTTTTATCAAATTTTGTGAAATTTTTAAATTTAGGGAATTTTAGCATTTTTCTTGATATTTTTAATTCAAGAAAGATAACAATGTTCCAATTGTGGAATGGAAATTTTCCGAAATCTTAAATTTTTCGATTTTTGAATTTTGGGAATTTTTGCATTTTTCTTGATATTTTTAATTCAACAAATTTTACAATTTTCCAATTTTGTCGATTTCCAAATTTAGAGAAGTTTGTGATTTTGTCGATTATACTGTTTTTACTATTTTGAAGAAAGTGTCTTCTTTATTCAATTTAGGAAATTTTCCGAAAATTTAAATTTTTCAGATTTTTGAATTTTTAAAATTTTTGAATTTTTCTCGATTTTTTCATTTCAACAAAAATTACAATATTCCAATTTTGTAGATTTCTAAATTTAAAAAACTTTGCGATTTTTAAGTTTTCACAGTCTATGCTATTTTGAAAAAATTTAAATTTTTTAATCAAATTTCGGAAATTTTCCGAAATCTTACATTTTTTCGATTTTTGAATTTTGGGAATTTTTGCATTTTTCTTGATATTTTTAATTCAACAAATTTTACAATATGCCAATTTTGGTGATTTCTTTATTTAAAGAGCATTGAGATTTTACAGTTTAAACAGTTTTTACTATTTTGAAAAAAATTTCTTTTGTTATCAAATTTCGGAAATTTTCCAATGTTTTAAATTGTTTCGATTTTTGAATTTTGTGAATTTTTGCATTTATCTTGATATTTTTAATTCAACAAATTTTACAATTTTCCAATGTTGTCGATTTCTGAATTTAAAGAACTTTGTGTTTTTGTTGATTTTACAGTTCTTACTATTTTGAAAAAAAAGTCTTATTTTATAAAATTTTCGGAAATTTTTGCAAAATTTTAAATTTTGTCGATTTTCGGAAATTTTTGCATTTATCTCGATTTTTTAATTTCAACAAAAATTACAATATTCCAATTTTGTAGATTTCTTAGCTTTAGAGAACTTTGTGATTTTGTCATATTTACAGTCTTAACTATTTTGAAAAAATTTTCTTTTTTTTATCAAATTTTCGGAAATTTTGCAAAATTTTAATTTTTTCGATTTTTGAATTTAGGGAATTTTAGCATTTTTCTTGATATTTTGAATTCAACAAAAATTACAATATTCCAATTTTGTATATTTCTTAATATAAACAACTTTGCGACTTTTCATATTTCACAGTTTTTACTATTTTGAGAAAAATTACTTTTGTTATCGAACTCGGAAATTTTCCGAAATTTTAATTTTGTTTTGATTTTTGAATTTTTAGAATTTTTGCATTTCTCTCGATTTTTTCATTTCAACAAAAATTACAATTTTCCAATTTTGGCGATTTCTTTATTAAAAGAGCTTTGCGATTTTTAAGTTTTCACAATCTTTACTATTTTGAAAAAAATTTTGTTTTTGTTATCAAATTTCGGAAATTTTCCGAAATTTTAAATTTTGTCGATTGTTGAATTTTAGGAATTTTTGCATTTTTCTCGATTTTTTTATTTTAAACAAAATTTACAATATTCAAATTTTGTCCTTTTTTTATTTAGAAACTTTGCGATTTTACAGTTTTCACAGTTTTTACAATTTTGAAAAAAATTTCTTTTTTATCGAACTTCGCAAAGTTTCCGAAATTTTTAATTTTTATCGATTTTTGAATTTTTAGAAATTTTTGCATTTTTCTCGATTTTTTCATTTCAACAAAAATTACAATTTTCCAATTTTGTAGATTTCCTAATTTAGAGAACTTTGTGATTTTGTCGATTTTACTATTTTGAAAATATTTTCTTTTTTTATCAAATTTTCGGAAATTTTGCAAAATTTTATTTTTTTCGATTTTTGCATTTTTCTCGATTTTTTTTTTTTTTTTTAAATAACAATTTTCCAATTTTATAGATTTCTTAATTTAGAGAACTTTGCGATTTAACAGTTTTCACAGTTTTTATTATTTTGAAAAACATTAATTTTTTTATCCAATTTCGGAAATATTCCGAAATCTTAAATTTTTTCGATTTTTAAATTTTGGGAATTTTGGGAATTTTTGCATTTTTATAGATATTTTTAATTCAACAAATTTTTCAATTTGCCAATGTAGTTGATTTCTAAACTTAGAGAAGTTTGTGATTTTGTCGATTTTACAGTTTTTACTATTTTGGAAAAATTGTTTTTATTTTATCAAATTTTGGGAAATTTTGCGAAATTTTAATTTTTGTCGATTTTCGGAAATTTTTGAATTTTTCTCGCTTGTTTCATTTCAACAAAAATTGGAATATTCCTATTTTGTAGATTTCTTAATTTAAAGAACTTTGCGATTTTACAGTTTTCACAGTCTTTACTATTTTGAAAAAATTTAATTTTTTTTATCAAATTTCGGAAATTTTCCGAAAATTTAAATTTTTCAGATTTTTGAATTTTTTTAAATTTTTAAATTTTTTTCGATTTTTTCAGTTTAACAAAAATTACAATATTCCAATTTTGTATATTTCTTTATTTAAAAAACTTTGCGACTTTTCAATTTTCACAGTTTTAACAATTTTGAAAAAGTTTCCTTTTTTATCGAATTTCAGAAAGCTTCCGAAATTTTTATTTTTTTTTTATTTTTGAATTTTGGGAATTTTTGCATTTTTCTTGTTATTTTGAATTCAACAAAAATTACAATTTTCCAATTTTGTAGATTTCTTAATTTAGAAAACTTTGTGATTTTGTCGATTTTACAGTTTTAACTATTTTAAAAAAATTTCCTTTTTTTATCAAATTTTCGGAAATTTTGCAAAATTTTAATTTATTTCGATTTTTGAATTTTTAGAATTTTTGCATTTTTCTCGATTTTTTTCATTTCAACAAAAATTACAATTTTCCAATTTTGTAGATTTCTTAATTTAGAAATTTTAAATTTTTTCAATTTTTGAATTTAGGGAATTTTAGCATTTTTCTTGATATTTTTAATTCAACAAAAATTAAAATTTTCCAATTTTGGCGATTTGTTTATTTGCGATTTTTAAGTTTTCACAGTCTTTACTATTTTGAAAAAAATTAATTTTTTTTATCAAATTTCGAAAATTTTCCGAAATTTTAAATGTTGTCGATTGTTGAATTTTAGGAATTTTTGCATTTTTCTAGATTTTTTTATTTTTAACAAAATTTGCAATATTCAAATTTTGTCCATTTCTTTATTTAGGAACTTTGCGATTTTACAGTTTTCCCAGTTTTTGCAATTTTGAAAAAATTTTCTTTTTCATCGAATTTTGGAAAGCTTCCGAAATTTTTAATTTTTTTTGATTTTTGAATTTTTGCATTTGTCTCGATTTTTTCATTTCAACAAAAATTACAATTTTCCAATTTTGTAGATTTCTTAATTTAGAGAACTTTGTGATTTTGTCAATTTTACAGTATTTACTATTTTGAAAAAATTTTCTTTTTTATCAAACATTCGGAAATTTTGCAAAATTTTAATTTTTTTCGATTTTTGAATTTTTCGAATTTTTGCATTTTTCTCGATTTTTTCATTTCAACAAAAATTACAATTTTCCAATTTTATAGATTTCTTAGTTTAGAGAACTTTGCGATTTAACAGTTTTCACAGTTTTTACTATTTTGAAAAACATTAATTTTTTTATCTAATTTCGGAAATTTTCCGAAATCTTAAATTTTTTCGATTTTTGAATTTTGGGAACTTTGGGAATTTTTGCATTTTTCTAGATATTTTTAATTCAACAAATTTTTCAATTTGCCAATGTAGTCGATTTCTAAACTTAGAGAAGTTTGTGATTTTGTCGATTTTACAGTTTTTACTATTTTGGAAAAATTGTTTTTTTTTATCAAATTTTGTGAAATTTTTCGAAATTTTAATTTTTGTCGATTTTCGGAAATTTTTGAATTTTTCTCGTTTGTTTCATTTCAACAAAAATTAGAATATTCCTATTTTGTAGATTTCTTAATTTAAAGAACTTTGTGATTTTGTCAATTTTACAGTCTTTACTATTTTGAAAAAATTTTCTTTCTTATCAACTATTCGGAAATTTTGCAAAATTTTAATTTTTTTTCGATTTTTGAATTTTTAGAATTTTCGCATTTTTTTCGATTTTTTCATTTCAACAAAAATTTCAATGTTCCAATTTTGTAGATTTCTTAATTAAGAGAACTTTGCGATCTTACAGTTTTCACAGTTTTTACTATTTTGAAAAAAATTTCTTTTGTTCGGAAATTTTCCGAAATTTTAAATTTTTCGATTTTTGAATTTTGGGAATTTTTTCATTTTTCTTGATATTTTTAATTCAACAAATTTTACAATTTTCCAATTTTGTCGATTTCAAAATTTAGAGAACTTTGTGATTCTGTCGATTTAACAGTTTTTACTATTTTGGAAAAATTGTTTTTTTTTATCAAATTTTGGGAAATTTTGCGAAATTTTAATTTTTGTCGATTTTTGGAAATTTTTGAATTTTTCTCGTTTGTTTCATTTCAACAAAAATACAATATTCCTATTTTGTAGATTTTTAAATTTAAAGAACGTTGCGATTTTTAAGTTTTCACAGCTTTTACTATTTTGAAAACAATTTAATTTTTTTATCAAATTTCGGAAATTTTCCGAAATCTTAAATTTGTTCGATTTTTGAATTTCGGGAATTTTTGCATTTTTCTTGATATTTTTATTCAACAATTTTTACAGTTCTCCAATTTTGTCGATTTCTTAATTTGGAGAGCTTTGTGATTTTACAGTTAAAACAATTTTTACTATTTTGAAAAAATTTTCTTTTTTTTATCAAGTTTCGGAATTTTAAGAAATTCTAAATTTTTTCGATTTTTGAATTTTTAGAATTTTTTAATTTTTTTCGATTTTTTCATTTCAACAAAAATTACAATTTTCCAATTTTGTAGATTTCTTTATTTTACGAGCTTTGCGATTTTAAAGTTTTTACAGTTTTTACAATTTTGAAAATATTTAATTTTTTTATCTAATTTCGGAAATTTTCCAAAATCTTAAAATTTTTCGACTTTTGAATTTTGGGAATTTTTGCATTTTTCTTGATATTTTTATTCAACAAAAATTACAATTTTCCAATTTTGGCGATTTCTTTTTTTAAAGAACTTTTTGATTTTGTCGATTTTACTGTTTTTACCATTTTGGAAAAAATTTCTTTTGTTATCAAATTTCGGAAATTTTCAATTTTTTCGATTTTTGAATTAAGGGAATTTTAGCATTTTTTTTGATATTTTTAATTCAAGAAAAATTATAATTTTCCAACTTTTGCGATTTCTTTATTAAAAGAGCTTTGCGATTTTTAAGTTTTCACAATCTTTACTATTTTGAAAAAATTTAATTTTTTGATCAAATTTCGGAAATTTTTCCAAATTTTAAATTTTGTCGATTGTTGAATTTTAGGATTTTTTGCATTTTTCTCGATTTTTTTTTTTTAACAAAATTTACAATATTCAAAATTTGTTAATTTCTTTATTTAGGGAACTTTGCGATTTTACAGTTTTAACAGTTTTTACAATTTTGGAAAAATTTTCTTTTTTATCAAATTTCGAAAAATTTCCGAAATTTTTAATTTTTTTTGATTTTTGAATTTTTAGAATTTTTGCATTTTTCTCGATTTTTTCATTTCAACAAAAATTACAATTTTCCAATTTTGTAGATTTCTAAATTAAGAGAAGTTTGTGATTTTGTCGATTTAACAGTTTTTACTATTTTGAAAAACTTATCTTTTTTTATAAAATTTTGTGAAATTTTTAAATTTAGGGAATTTTAGCATTTTTCTTGATATTTTTAATTCAAGAAAGATAACAATGTTCCAATTGTGGAATGGAAATTTTCCGAAATCTTAAATTTTTCGATTTTTGAATTTTGGGAATTTTTGCATTTTTCTTGATATTTTTAATTCAACAAATTTTACAATTTTCCCATTTATTCGATTTCCAAATTTAGAGAAGTTTGTGATTTTGTCGATTATACTGTTTTTACTATTTTGAAGAAAGTGTCTTCTTTATTCAATTTAGGAAATTTTCCGAAAATTTAAATTTTTCAGATTTTTGAATTTTTAAAATTTTTGAATTTTTCTCGATTTTTTCATTTCAACAAAAATTACAATATTCCAATTTTGTAGATTTCTAAATTTAAAAAACTTTGCGATTTTTAAGTTTTCACAGTCTATGCTATTTTGAAAAAATTTAAATTTTTTAATCAAATTTCGGAAATTTTCCGAAATCTTACATTTTTTCGATTTTTGAATTTTGGGAATTTTTGCATTTTTCTTGATATTTTTAATTCAACAAATTTTACAATATGCCAATTTTGGTGATTTCTTTATTTAAAGAGCATTGAGATTTTACAGTTTAAACAGTTTTTACTATTTTGAAAAAAATTTCTTTTGTTATCAAATTTCGGAAATTTTCCAATGTTTTAAATTGTTTCGATTTTTGAATTTTGTGAATTTTTGCATTTATCTTGATATTTTTAATTCAACAAATTTTACAATTTTCCAATGTTGTCGATTTCTGAATTTAAAGAACTTTGTGTTTTTGTTGATTTTACAGTTCTTACTATTTTGAAAAAAAAGTCTTATTTTATAAAATTTTCGGAAATTTTTGCAAAATTTTAAATTTTGTCGATTTTCGGAAATTTTTGCATTTATCTCGATTTTTTAATTTCAACAAAAACAATATTCCAATTTTGTAGATTTCTTAGATTTAGAGAACTTTGTGATTTTGTCATATTTACAGTCTTAACTATTTTGAAAAAATTTTCTTTTTTTTATCAAATTTTCGGAAATTTTGCAAAATTTTAATTTTTTTCGATTTTTGAATTTAGGGAATTTTAGCATTTTTCTTGATATTTTGAATTCAACAAAAATTACAATATTCCAATTTTGTATATTTCATAATTTAAACAACTTTGCGACTTTTCATATTTCACAGTTTTTACTATTTTGAGAAAAATTACTTTTGTTATCGAACTCGGAAATTTTCCGAAATTTTAATTTTGTTTTGATTTTTGAATTTTTAGAATTTTTGCATTTCTCTCGATTTTTTCATTTCAACAAAAATTACAATTTTCCAATTTTGGCGATTTCTTTATTAAAAGAGCTTTGCGATTTTTAAGTTTTCACAATCTTTACTATTTTGAAAAAAATTTTGTTTTTGTTATCAAATTTCGGAAATTTTCCGAAATTTTAAATTTTGTCGATTGTTGAATTTTAGGAATTTTTGCATTTTTCTCGTTTTTTTTATTTTAAACAAAATTTACAATATTCAAATTTTGTCCTTTTTTTATTTAGAAACTTTGCGATTTTACAGTTTTCACAGTTTTTACAATTTTGAAAAAAATTTCTTTTTTATCGAATTTCGCAAAGTTTCCGAAATTTTTAATTTTTATCGATTTTTGAATTTTTAGAAATTTTTGCATTTTTCTCGATTTTTTCATTTCAACAAAAATTACAATTTTCCAATTTTGTAGATTTCCTAATTTAGAGAACTTTGTGATTTTGTCGATTTTTTTATTTTGAAAATATTTTCTTTTTTTATCAAATTTTCGGAAATTTTGCAAAATTTTATTTTTTTCGATTTTTGCATTTTTCTCGATTTTTTTTTTTTTTTTTTAAATAACAATTTTCCAATTTTGTAGATTTCTTAATTTAGAGAACTTTGCGATTTAACAGTTTTCACAGTTTTTATTATTTTGAAAAACATTAATTTTTTTTTCTAATTTCGGAAATTTTCCGAAATCTTAAATTTTTTCGATTTTTAAATTTTGGGAATTTTTGCATTTTTATAGATATTTTTAATTCAACAAATTTTTCAATTTGCCAATGTAGTCGATTTCTAAACTTAGAGAAGTTTGTGATTTTGTCGATTTTACAGTTTTTACTATTTTGGAAAAATTGTTTTTATTTTATCAAATTTTGGGAAATTTTGCGAAATTTTAATTTTTGTCGATTTTCGGAAATTTTTGAATTTTTCTCGCTTGTTTCATTTCAACAAAAATTGGAATATTCCTATTTTGTAGATTTCTTAATTTAAAGAACTTTGCGATTTTACAGTTTTCACAGTCTTTACTATTTTTAAAAAATTTAATTTTTTTTATCAAATTTCGGAAATTTTCCGAAAATTTAAATTTTTCAGATTTTTGAATTTTTTTAAATTTTTAAATTTTTCTCGATTTTTTCAGTTTAACAAAAATTACAATATTCCAATTTTGTATATTTCTTTATTTAAAAAACTTTGCGACTTTTCAATTTTCACAGTTTTAACAATTTTGAAAAAGTTTCCTTTTTTATCGAATTTCAGAAAGCTTCCGAAATTTTTATTTTTTTTTATTTTTGAATTTTGGGAATTTTTGCATTTTTCTTGTTATTTTGAATTCAATAAAAATTACAATTTTCCAATTTTGTAGATTTCTTAATTTAGAAAACTTTGTGATTTTGTCGATTTTACAGTTTTAACTATTTTAAAAAAATTTCCTTTTTTTATCAAATTTTCGGAAATTTTGCAAAATTTTAATTTTTTTCGATTTTTGAATTTTTAGAATTTTTGCATTTTTCTCGATTTTTTTCATTTCAACAAAAATTACAATTTTCCAATTTTGTAGATTTCTTAATTTAGAAATTTTAAATTTTTTCGATTTTTGAATTTAGGGAATTTTAGCATTTTTCTTGATATTTTTAATTCAACAAAAATTAAAATTTTCCAATTTTGGCGATTTGTTTATTTGCGATTTTTAAGTTTTCACAGTCTTTACTATTTTGAAAAAAATTAATTTTTTTTATCAAATTTCGAAAATTTTCCGAAATTTTAAATGTTGTCGATTGTTGAATTTTAGGAATTTTTGCATTTTTCTAGATTTTTTTATTTTTAACAAAATTTGCAATATTCAAATTTTGTCCATTTCTTTATTTAGGAACTTTGCGATTTTACAGTTTTCCCAGTTTTTGCAATTTTGAAAAAATTTTCTTTTTCATCGAATTTTGGAAAGCTTCCGAAATTTTTAATTTTTTTTGATTTTTGAATTTTTGCATTTGTCTCGAATTTTTTCATTTCAACAAAAATTACAATTTTCCAATTTTGTAGATTTCTTAATTTAGAGAACTTTGTGATTTTGTCAATTTTACAGTATTTACTATTTTGAAAAAATTTTCTTTTTTATCAAACATTCGGAAATTTTGCAAAATTTTAATTTTTTTCGATTTTTGAATTTTTAGAATTTTTGCATTTTTCTCGATTTTTTCATTTCAACAAAAATTACAATTTTCCAATTTTATAGATTTCTTAGTTTAGAGAACTTTGCGATTTAACAGTTTTCACAGTTTTTACTATTTTGAAAAACATTAATTTTTTTATCTAATTTCGGAAATTTTCCGAAATCTTAAATTTTTTCGATTTTTGAATTTTGGGAACTTTGGGAATTTTTGCATTTTTCCAGATATTTTTAATTCAACAAATTTTTCAATTTGCCAATGTAGTCGATTTCTAAACTTAGAGAAGTTTGTGATTTTGTCGATTTTACAGTTTTTACTATTTTGGAAAAATTGTTTTTTTTTATCAAATTTTGTGAAATTTTTCGAAATTTTAATTTTTGTCGATTTTCGGAAATTTTTGAATTTTTCTCGTTTGTTTCATTTCAACAAAAATTAGAATATTCCTATTTTGTAGATTTCTTAATTTAAAGAACTTTGTGATTTTGTCAATTTTACAGTCTTTACTATTTTGAAAAAATTTTCTTTCTTATCAACTATTCGGAAATTTTGCAAAATTTTAATTTTTTTTCGATTTTTGAATTTTTAGAATTTTCGCATTTTTCTCGATTTTTTCATTTCAACAAAAATTTCAATGTTCCAATTTTGTAGATTTCTTAATTAAGAGAACTTTGCGATCTTACAGTTTTCACAGTTTTTACTATTTTGAAAAAAATTTCTTTTGTTCGGAAATTTTCCGAAATTTTAAATTTTTCGATTTTTGAATTTTGGGAATTTTTTCATTTTTCTTGATATTTTTAATTCAACAAATTTTACAATTTTCCAATTTTGTCGATTTCAAAATTTAGAGAACTTTGTGATTTTGTCGATTTAACAGTTTTTACTATTTTGGAAAAATTGTTTTTTTTTATCAAATTTTGGGAAATTTTGCGAAATTTTAATTTTTGTCGATTTTTGGAAATTTTTGAATTTTTCTCGTTTGTTTCATTTCAACAAAAATACAATATTCCTATTTTGTAGATTTTTAAATTTAAAGAACGTTGCGATTTTTAAGTTTTCACAGCTTTTACTATTTTGAAAACAATTTAATTTTTTTATCAAATTTCGGAAATTTTCCGAAATCTTAAATTTGTTCGATTTTTGAATTTCGGGAATTTTTGCATTTTTCTTGATATTTTTATTCAACAATTTTTACAGTTCTCCAATTTTGTCGATTTCTTAATTTGGAGAGCTTTGTGATTTTACAGTTAAAACAATTTTTACTATTTTGAAAAAATTTTCTTTTTTTTATCAAGTTTCGGAATTTTAAGAAATTCTAAATTTTTTCGATTTTTGAATTTTTAGAATTTTTTAATTTTTTTCGATTTTTTCATTTCAACAAAAATTACAATTTTCCAATTTTGTAGATTTCTTTATTTTACGAGCTTTGCGATTTTAAAGTTTTTACAGTTTTTACAATTTTAAAAATATTTAATTTTTTTATCTAATTTCGGAAATTTTCCGAAATCTTAAAATTTTTCGACTTTTGAATTTTGGGAATTTTTGCATTTTTCTTGATATTTTTATTCAACAAAAATTACAATTTTCCAATTTTGGCGATTTCTTTTTTTAAAGAACTTTTTGATTTTGTCGATTTTACTGTTTTTACCATTTTGGAAAAAATTTCTTTTGTTATCAAAATTCGGAAATTTTCAATTTTTTCGATTTTTGAATTAAGGGAATTTTAGCATTTTTCTTGATATTTTTAATTCAAGAAAAATTATAATTTTCCAACTTTTGCGATTTCTTTATTAAAAGAGCTTTGCGATTTATAAGTTTTCACAATCTTTACTATTTTGAAAAAATTGAATTTTTGTATCAAATTTCGGAAATTTTTCCAAATTTTAAATTTTGTCGATTGTTGAATTTTAGGATTTTTTGCATTTTTCTCGATTTTTTTTTTTTAACAAAATTTACAATATTCAAAATTTGTCAATTTCTTTATTTAGGGAACTTTGCGATTTTACAGTTTTCACAGTTTTTACAATTTTGGAAAAATTTTCTTTTTTATCAAATTTCGAAAAATTTCCGAAATTTTTAATTTTTTTTGATTTTTGAATTTTTAGAATTTTTGCATTTTTCTCGATTTTTTCATTTCAACAAAAATTACAATTTTCCAATTTTGTAGATTTCTAAATTAAGAGAAGTTTGTGATTTTGTCGATTTAACAGTTTTTACTATTTTGAAAAACTTATCTTTTTTTATCAAATTTTGTGAAATTTTTAAATTTAGGGAATTTTAGCATTTTTCTTGATATTTTTAATTCAAGAAAGATAACAATGTTCCAATTGTGGAATGGAAATTTTCCGAAATCTTAAATTTTTCGATTTTTGAATTTTGGGAATTTTTGCATTTTTCTTGATATTTTTAATTCAACAAATTTTACAATTTTCCAATTTTGTCGATTTCCAAATTTAGAGAAGTTTGTGATTTTGTCGATTATACTGTTTTTACTATTTTGAAGAAAGTGTCTTCTTTATTCAATTTAGGAAATTTTCCGAAAATTTAAATTTTTCAGATTTTTGAATTTTTCTCGATTTTTTCATTTCAACAAAAATTACAATATTCCAATTTTGTAGATTTCTAAATTTAAAAAACTTTGCGATTTTTAAGTTTTCACAGTCTATGCTATTTTGAAAAAATTTAAATTTTTTAATCAAATTTCGGAAATTTTCCGAAATCTTACATTTTTTCGATTTTTGAATTTTGGGAATTTTTGCATTTTTCTTGATATTTTTAATTCAACAAATTTTACAATATTCCAATTTTGGTGATGTCTTTATTTAAAGAGCATTGAGATTTTACAGTTTAAACAGTTTTTACTATTTTGAAAAAATTGTCTTTTTTTATCAAATTTCGCAAATTTTCCGAAATTTTAAATTTTGTCGATTGTTGAATTTTAGGATTTTTGGCATTTTAATCGATTTTTTTGTTTTTAACAAAATTTATAATTTTCCAATTTTGTAGATTTCTTAATGTAGAGAACTTTGCGATTTTACAGTTTAAACAGTTTTTACTATTTTGAAAAAAATTTCTTTTGTTATCAAATTTCGGAAATTTTCCAATGTTTTAAATTGTTTCGATTTTTGAATTTTGTGAATTTTTGCATTTATCTTGATATTTTTAATTCAACAAATTTTACAATTTTCCAATGTTGTCGATTTCTGAATTTAAAGAACTTTGTGTTTTTGTTGATTTTACAGTTCTTACTATTTTGAAAAAAAAGTCTTATTTTATAAAATTTTCGGAAATTTTTGCAAAATTTTAAATTTTGTCGATTTTCGGAAATTTTTGCATTTATCTCGATTTTTTAATTTCAACAAAACTTGCAATATTCCAATTTCTGTTTTTTTTTTTTTATTTAGAGAACATTGCGATTTTACAGTTTAAACAGTTTTTACTATTTTAAAACAATTTAACTTTTTTATCTAATTTCGGAAATTTTCCGAAATTTTAATTTTTTTCGATTTTTGAATTTAGGGAATTTTAGCATTTTTCTTGATATTTTGAATTCAACAAAAATTACAATATTCCAATTTTGTATATTTCTTAATTTAAACAACTTTGCGACTTTTCATATTTCACAGTTTTTACTATTTTGAGAAAAATTACTTTTGTTATCGAACTCGGAAATTTTCCGAAATTTTAATTTTCTTTTGATTTTTGAATTTTTAGAATTTTTGCATTTCTCTCGATTTTTTCATTTCAACAAAAATTACAATTTTCCAATTTTGGCGATTTCTTTATTAAAAGAGCTTTGCGATTTTTAAGTTTTCACAATCTTTACTATTTTGAAAAAAATTTTTTTTTTTGTTATCAAATTTCGGAAATTTTCCGAAATTTTAAATTTTGTCGATTGTTGAATTTTAGGAATTTTTGCATTTTTCTCGATTTTTTTATTTTAAACAAAATTTACAATGTTCAAATTTTGTCCTTTTTTTATTTAGAAACTTTGCGATTTTACAGTTTTCACAGTTTTTACAATTTTGAAAAAAAATTTCTTTTTTATCGAATTTCGCAAAGTTTCCAAAATTTTTAATTTTTATCGATTTTGGAATTTTTAGAAATTTTTGCATTTTTCTCGATTTTTTCATTTCAACAAAAATTACAATTTTCCAATTTTGTAGATTTCCTAATTTAGAAAACTTTGTGATTTTGTCGATTTTACTATTTTGAAAATATTTTCTTTTTTTATCAAATTTTCGGAAATTTTGCAAAATTTTATTTTTTTCGATTTTTGTATTTTTAGAATTTTTGAATTTTTCTTGATTTTTTCATTTCAACAAAAATTACAATTATCCAATTTTGTAGATTTCTTAATTTAGAGAACTTTGTGATTTTGTCGACTTTAAAGTTTTTACTATTTTGAAATTTTTTTTTTTTTTTTATCAAATTTTTGGAAATTTTGCAAAATTTTATTTTTTTCGATTTTTGTATTTTTAAAATTTTTTAATTTTTCTCGATTTTTTCATTTCAACAAAAATTACAATATTCCAATTTTGTAGATTTCTAAATTTAAAAAACTTTGCGATTTTTAAATTTTCACAGTCTATACTATTTTGAAAAAGTTTAATTTTTTTTTAACAAGTTTCGGAAATTTTCCAAAATTTTAAATGTTGTCGATTGTTGAATTTTAGGAATATTAGCATTTTTCTTCGTTTTTTTTTTTTCTTTAAAATTTAATTTGTTTAACTAATTTCGGAAATTTTCCGAAATCTAAATTTTTTCGATTTTTGAATTTTTAGAATTTTTGCATTTTTCTCGATTTTTTCATTCCAACAAAAATTACAATTTTCCAATTTTGTAGTTTTCTTAATTTAGAGAACTTTGCGATTTTTAAGTTTTCACAGTCTTTACTATTTTGAAAAAATTTAATTTTTTTATCAAATTTCGGAAATTTTCCGAAATTTTAAATTTTGTCGATTGTTGAATTTTAGGAATTTTTGCAAATATCTCAATTTTTTTATTTTAACAAAATTTACAATATTCAAAATTTGTCCATTTCTTTATTTAGGGAACTTTGCGATTTTACAGTTTTCACAGTTTTTACAATTTTGAAAAATTTTCAGTTTTTACTATTTTGAAAAATTTAATTTTTTTATCTAATTTCGGAAATTTTCCGAAATCTTAAATTTTTTCGATTTTGAATTTTTAGAATTTTCGCATTTACCTCGATTTTTTCATTTTAACAAATTTTACAGTTCTCCAATTTTGTCGATTTCTTAATTTGGAGAACTTTGTGATTTTACAGTTTAAACAGTTTTTACTATTTTAAAACAATTTAATTTTTTTATCTAATTTCGGAAATTTTCCGAAATTTTAAATTTTGTCGATTGTTGAATTTTAGGAATTTTTGCATTTTTCTCGATTTTTTTTATTTTTAACAAAATTTACAATATTCAAATTTTGTCCATTTCTTTATTTAGGAAACTTTGCGATTTTACAGTTTTCACAGTTTTTACAATTTTGAAAAAATTTTCTTTTTTATCGAATTTCGCAAAGTTTCCGAAATTCTTAATTTTTTTTTATTTTTGAATTTTTAGAATTTTTGCATTTTTCACGATTTTTTCATTTCAACAAAAATTACAATATTCCAATTTTGTAAATTTTCCGAAATTTTAAATTTTGTCGATTGCTGAATTTTAGGAATTTTTGCATGTTTCTCGATTTTTTTATTTTTAACAAAATTTACAATTTTCACATTTTGTCCATTTCTTTATTTAGGGAACTTTGCGATTTTAAAGTTTTCAAAGTTTTTACAATCTTGAAAAATTTTCAGTTTTTACTATTTTGAAAAATTTATTTTTTTATCTAATTTCGGAAATTTTCCGAAATCTTAAATTTTGTCGATTTTTGAATTTTTAGAATTTTCGCATTTACCTCGATTTTTTTCATTTTAACAAATTTTACAGTTCTCCAATTTTGTCGATTTCTTAATTTGGAGAACTTTGTGATTTTACAGTTTAAACAGTTTTTACTATTTTAAAACAATTTAATTTTTTTATCTAATTTCGGAAATTTTCCGAAATTTTAAATTTTGTCGATTGTTGAATTTTAGGAATTTTTGCATTTTTCTAGATTTTTTTTATTTTTAACAAAATTTACAATATTCAAATTTTGTCCATTTCTTTATTTAGGAAACTTTGCGATTTTACAGTTATCACAGTTCTTACAATTTTGAAAAAGTTTTCTTTTTTATCGAATTTCGCAAAGTTTCCGAAATTTTTAATTTTTTTTTATTTTTGAATTTTTAGAAATTTTGCATTTTTTACGATTTTTTCATTTCAACAAAAATTACAATATTCCAATTTTGTAGATTTCTTAATTAAGAGAACTTTGTGATTTTGTCAATTTTACAGTTTTTACTATTTTGAAAAAAATTTCTTTTTTATCAAACTTTCGGAAATCTTGCAAAATTTTAATTTTTTTCGATTTTTGAATTTTTAGAATTTTTGCATTTTTTTCAATTTTTTAATTTCAACAAAAATTAAAATTTTCCAATTTTGGCGATTTCTTAATTTTAAGAGCTTTGCGATTTTTAAGTTTTCACAGTCTTTACTATTTTACAAAAATTAAGTTTCTTATCAAATATCGGAAATTTTCCGAAATTTTAAATTTTTTCGGTTGTTTAATTTTAGGAATTTTGCGTTTTTCTCGATTTTTTTTTATTTTTAACAAAATTTGCAATATTTAAATTTTGTCCATTTCTTTATTTAGGGAACTTTGCGATTTTACAGTTTTCACAGTCTTTGCTACTTTGAACAAATTTTCTTTTTTATCAAATATTCGGAAATTTTGCAAAATTTTAATTTTTTTCGATTTTTAAATTTTTAGAATTTTTGCATTTTTCTCGATTTTTTCATTTCAACAAAAATTACAATTTTCCAATTTTGTAGATTTCTTAATTTAGAGAACTTTGTGATTTTGTCAATTTCACAGTTTTAACTATTTTGAAAAATTTAATTTTTTTATCTAATTTCGGAAATTTTCCGAAATCTTGAATTTTTTCGATTTTTGAATTTTGGGAATCTTAGCATTTTTCTTGATATTTTTAATTCAACAAATTTTCAAATTTTCCAATTTTGTCGATTTCTTAATTTTGAGAACTTTGTGATTTTGTCGATTTTACAGTTTTTACTATTTTGAAAAAATTGTCTTTTTCTATCAAATTTCGGAAATTTTGCAAAATTTTAATTTTTGTCGATTTTCGGAAATTTTTGAATTTTTCTCGTTTGTTTCATTTCAACAAAAATTACAATATTCCCATTTTGTATATTTCATAATTTAAAAAACTTTGCGACTTTTCAGTTTTCACAGTTTTTACTATTTTGAAAAAATTTTCTTTTGTTACCAAATTTCGGAAATTTTCCGAAATTTAAAATTTTTTCGATGTTTGAATTTAGGGAATTTTAGCATTTTTCTTGATATTTTTACTCAACAATTTTAACAGTTCTCCAACTTTGTCGATTTCTTAATTTGGAGAACTTTGTGATTTTACAGTTTAAACAGTTTTTACTATTTTAAAAAAATTTGCTTTTTTTTGAACAAGTTTCGGAAATTTTCCAAAATTTTAAATGTTGTCGATTGTTGAATTTTAGGAATATTAGCATTTTTCTCGATTTTTTTATTTTTAAAAATTTAATTTTTTTATCTAATTTCGGAAATTTTCCGAAATCTAAATTTTTTCGATTTTTGAATTTTTAGAATTTTTGCATTTTTCTCGATTTTTTCATTCCAACAAAAATTACAATTTTCCAATTTTGTAGATTTCTTAATTTTGAGAACTTTGTGATTTTGTCGATTTTACAGTTTTTACTATTTTGAAAAAATTGTCTTATCTTATCAAATTTCGGAAATTTTGCAAAATTTTAAATTTTGTCGATTTTCGGAAATTTTTGCATTTTTCTCGATTTTTTAATTTCAACAAAACTTGCAATATTCCAATTTTGTCTTTTTTTTTTATTTAGAGAACATTGCGGTTTTACAGTTTAAACAGTTTTTACTATTTTGAAAAAATTGTATTTGTTTATCAAATTTCGGAAATTTTCCGAAATTTTAATTTTTTTCGATTTTGAATTTGGGGAATTTTAGCATTTTTCTTGATATTTTTAATTCAACAAAAATTACAATTTTCCATTTTTGGCGATTTCTTAATTTAGAAAACTTTATGATTTTACAGTTTTCACAGTTTTAACAATTTTGAAAACATTTTCTTTTGTTATCAAATTTCGGAATTTTTCCGAAATTTAAAATTTTGTCGATTTAAAAGCTTCAGAAATTTTTGAATTTTTCTCGATTTTTTTATTACAACAAAATTTACAATATTCCAATTTTGTAGATATCTTTATTTAAAGAGCTTTGCGATTTTTAAGTTTTCACAGTCTTTACTATTTTGAAAAAATTTCTTTTGTTATCGAATTTCGGACATTTTCGGAAATTTGATATTTTTTCGATTTTTGGATTTTGAGAATTATAGCTTTTTTCTCGATTTTTTCATTTCAACAAAATTTACAATTTTCCAATTTTGTAGATTTCTTAATTAAGAGAACTTTGTGATTTTGACGATTTTACAGTTTTTACTATTTTGAAAAAATTTTCTTTTTTTATCAAATTTTGGAAATTTTCCGAAATTTTAATTTTTGTCGATTTTCGGAAATTTATTAATTTTTCTCGTTTGTTTCATTTAAACAAAAATTACAATATTCCAATTTTGTAGATTTCTTAATTTAAAGAACTTTGCGATTTTTAAGTTTTCACAGTTTTTACTATTTTAAAAACAATTTTATTTTCTTATCAAATTTCGGAAACTTTTCAAATTTTTAAATTTTGTCGATTGTTGAATTTTAGGAATTTTTGCATTCTTCTTGATATTTTTATTTAACAAATTTTACAGTTCTCTAATTTTGTCGATTTCTTAATTTGAAGAACTTTGTGATTTTACAGTTTAAACAGTTTTTACTATTTTAAAAAAATTTCCTTTCAAGTTTCGGAAATTTTAAGAAATTTAAAATTTTTTCGATTTTTGAATTTTTAGAATTTTCGCATTTATCTCGATTTTTTCATTTCAAGAAAAATTACAATTTTCCAATTTTGTAGATTTCTTAGTTTAGAGAACTTTGCGATTAAACAGTTTTCACAGTTTTTACTATTTTGAAAAACATTAATTTTTTTATGTAATTTCGGAAATTTTCCGAAATCTTACATTTTTTCGATTTTTGAATTTTGGGAATTTTTGCATTTTTCTAGATATTTTTAATTCAACAAATTTTTCAATTTGCCAATGTAGTCGATTTCTAAATTGAGAGAAGTTTGTGATTTTGTCGATTATACTATTTTTACTATTTTGAAGAAAGTGTCTTCTTTATTGAATTTCGGAAATTTTCCGAAAATTTAAATTTTTCCGATTTTTGAATTTCTTAAATTTTTCAACTTTTCTCGATTTTTTCAGTTCAAGAAAAATTACAATATTCCAATTTTGTATATTTCTTTATTTAAAAAACTTTGCGACTTTTCAATTTTCACAGTTTTTACAATTTTGAAAAAGTTTTTTTTTTTATCAAATTTCAGAAAGCTTCCGAAATTTTTAATTTTTTTTGATTTTTGAATTTTTAGAATTTTTGCACTTTTCTCGATTTTTTCATTTTAACAAAAATTACAATTTTCCAATTTTGTAGATTTCTTAATTTAGAAAACTTTGTGATTTTGTCGATTTTACAGTTTTAACTATTTTGAAAAAATTTTCTTTTTTTATCAAATTTTCGGAAATTTTGCAAAATTTTAATTTATTTCGATTTTTGAATTTTTAGAATTTTTGCATTTTTCTCGATTTTTTTCATTTCAACAAAAATTACAATTTTCAATTTTGTAGATTTCTTAATTTAGGGAACTTTGCGATTTTACAGTTTTCACAGTTGTTACTATTTTGGAAAAATTTTCTTTTGTTATCAAATTTCGGAAATTTTAAATTTTTTTCGATTTTTGAATTTAGTTAATTTTAGCATTTTTCTTGATATTTTTAATTCAACAAAAATTACAATTTTCCAATTTTGGAGATTTCTTTATTAAAAGAGCTTTGCGATATTTAAGTTTTCACAGTCTCTACTATTTGGAAAAAATTTTATTTTTTTTATCAAATTTCGGAAATTTTCCGAAATTTTATATTTTGTCGATTGTTGAATTTTAGGAACTTTTGCATTTCTTCAATTTTTTTATTTTTAAAAAAATTTACAATATTCAAATTTTGTCCATTTCTTTATTTAGAGAACTTTGCGATTTTACAGTTTTCACAGTTTTTACAATTTTGGAAAAATTTTCTTTTTTATCGAATTTTGGAAAGTTTCCGAAATTTTGAATTTTTTTTTTATTTTTGAATTTTTAGAATTTTTCCATTTTTTTCAATATTTTCATTTCAACAAAAATAAAAATTTTCCAATTTTTTAGATTTCTTAATTTAGAGAACTTTGTGATTTTGTCGATTTTACAGTTTTTACTATTTTGAAAAAATTTTCTTTTCTTTATCAAATTTTCGGAAATTTTGCAAAATTTTAATTTATTTCGATTTTTTGAATTTTTAGAATTTTCGCATTTTTCTCGATTTTTTCATTTCAACAAAAATTAAAATTTTCCAATTTTGTAGATTTCTTAATTTAGAGAACTTTGCGATTTTACAGTTTTTACAGTTTTTAAAATTTTGAAAATATTTAATTTGTTTATCGAATTTCGGAAAGTTTCCGTAATTTTTTATTTTTTTTGATTTCTGAATTTTTAGAATTTTTGCATTTTTCTCGATTTTTTCATTTCAACAAAAATTACAATTTTCCAGTTTTTTAGATTTCTTAATTTAGAGAACTTTGTGATTTTGTCGATATTACAGTTTTTTTCTATTTTGAAAAAATTTAATTTTTTTATCAAATTTCGTAAAATTTCCGAAATTTTTATTTTTTTTTGATTTTTTAATTTTTAGAATTTTTGCATTTTTCTCGATTTTTTAATTTTAACAAAAATTACAATTTTCCAATTTTGTAGATTTCTAAATTAAGAGAAGTTTGTGATTTTGTCGATTATACAGATTTTATTATTTTGAAGAAAGTGTCTACCTTATTCAATTTCGGAAATTTTCCGAAATTTTAAATTTTTCCGATTTTTGAATTTCTTAAATTTTTGAATTTTTCTCGATTTTTTCATGTCAACAAAATTTACAATATTCCAATTTTGTATATTTCTTAATTTAAAAAACTTTGCGATTTTTAAGTTTTCACAGTTTTTTCTATTTTGAACAAAATTTCTTTTATTATTAAATTTCGGAAATTTTCCGAAATTTTAAATTTTTTTCGATTTTTGAATTAAGTTAATTTTAGCATTTTTCTTGATATTTTTAATTCAACAAAAATTACAATTTTCCAATTTTGGCGATTTCTTTATTTAGAGAACTTTGCGATTTTACAGTTTTTACAGTTTTTAAAATTTTGAAAATATTTAATTTTTTTATCGAATTTCGGAAAGCTTTCGTAATATTTAATTTTTTTTTATTTTTGAATTTTTAGAATTTTTGCAATTTTCTCGATTTTTTTCATTTCAACAAAAATTACAATTTTCAAATTTTTTAGATTTCTTAATTAAGAGAACTTTGTGATTTTGACGATTTTACAGTTTTTACTATTTTGAACAAATTTTCATTTTTTATCAAAATTTCAAAAGTTTTGCAAAATTTTAATTTTTATCGATTTTTGAATTTTTGGAATTTTTTAATTTTTCTCGATTTTTTCATTTTAACAAAAATTACAATTCTCCAATTTTGTAGATTTCTTAATTAAGAAAACTTTGCGATTTTACAGTTTTTACTATTTTGAAAAAAATTTCTTTTGTTATCAAATTTTGGAAATTTTAAATTTTTTCGATTTTTGAATTAAGGGAATTTTAGCATTTTTCTTGATATTTTTAATTCAACAAAAATTACAATATTCCAATTTTGTAGATTTCTAAATTTAAAAAACTTTGCGATTTTTAAGTTTTCACAGTCTATACTATTTTGAAACAATTTAATTTTTTTATCCAATTTCGGAAATTTTCCGAAATCTTACATTTTTTCGATTTTTGAATTTTGGGAATTTTTGCATTTTTCTTGATATTTTTAATTCAACAAATTTTACAATATTCCAATTTTGGTGATGTCTTTATTTAAAGAGCATTGAGATTTTACAGTTTAAACAGTTTTTACTATTTTGAAAAAATTGTCTTTTTTTTATCAAATTTCGCAAATTTTCCGAAATTTTAAAATTTTCCGATTTTTGAATTTCTTAAATTTTCGAATATTTCTCGATTTTTTCATTTCAACAAAATTTACAATATTCCATTTTTGAATTTTTAGAATTTTTGTATTTTTCTCGATATTTTCATTTAAAAAAAAATTACAAGTTTCCAATTTTGGCGATTTCTTTATTAAAAGAGCTTTGCGATTTTTAAGTTTTCACAATCTTTACTATTTTGAAAAAATTTAATTTTTTTATCAAATTTCGGAAATTTTCCGAAATTTTAAATTTTGTCGATTGCTGAATTTTAGGAATTTTTGCATGTTTCTCGATTTTTTTATTTTTAACAAAATTTACAATTTTCACATTTTGTCCATTTCTTTATTTAGGGAACTTTGCGATTTTAAAGTTTTCAAAGTTTTTACAATCTTGAAAAATTTTCAGTTTTTACTATTTTGAAAAATTTATTTTTTTATCTAATTTCGGAAATTTTCCGAAATCTTAAATTTTGTCGATTTTTGAATTTTTAGAATTTTCGCATTTACCTCGATTTTTTTCATTTTAACAAATTTTACAGTTCTCCAATTTTGTCGATTTCTTAATTTGGAGAACTTTGTGATTTTACAGTTTAAACAGTTTTTACTATTTTAAAACAATTTAATTTTTTTATCTAATTTCGGAAATTTTCCGAAATTTTAAATTTTGTCGATTGTTGAATTTTAGGAATTTTTGCATTTTTCTAGATTTTTTTTATTTTTAACAAAATTTACAATATTCAAATTTTGTCCATTTCTTTATTTAGGAAACTTTGCGATTTTACAGTTATCACAGTTCTTACAATTTTGAAAAAGTTTTCTTTTTTATCGAATTTCGCAAAGTTTCCGAAATTTTTAATTTTTTTTTATTTTTGAATTTTTAGAAATTTTGCATTTTTTACGATTTTTTCATTTCAACAAAAATTACAATATTCCAATTTTGTAGATTTCTTAATTAAGAGAACTTTGTGATTTTGTCAATTTTACAGTTTTTACTATTTTGAAAAAAATTTCTTTTTTATCAAACTTTCGGAAATCTTGCAAAATTTTAATTTTTTTCGATTTTTGAATTTTTAGAATTTTTGCATTTTTCTCAATTTTTTAATTTCAACAAAAATTAAAATTTTCCAATTTTGGCGATTTCTTAATTTTAAGAGCTTTGCGATTTTTAAGTTTTCACAGTCTTTACTATTTTACAAAAATTAAGTTTTTTATCAAATATCGGAAATTTTCCGAAATTTTAAATTTTTTCGGTTGTTTAATTTTAGGAATTTTGCGTTTTTCTCGATTTTTTTTTATTTTTAACAAAATTTGCAATATTTAAATTTTGTCCATTTCTTTATTTAGGGAACTTTGCGATTTTACAGTTTTCACAGTCTTTGCTACTTTGAACAAATTTTCTTTTTTATCAAATATTCGGAAATTTTGCAAAATTTTAATTTTTTTCGATTTTTAAATTTTTAGAATTTTTGCATTTTTCTCGATTTTTTCATTTCAACAAAAATTACAATTTTCCAATTTTGTAGATTTCTTAATTTAGAGAACTTTGTGATTTTGTCAATTTCACAGTTTTAACTATTTTGAAAAATTTAATTTTTTTATCTAATTTCGGAAATTTTCCGAAATCTTGAATTTTTTCGATTTTTGAATTTTGGGAATCTTAGCATTTTTCTTGATATTTTTAATTCAACAAATTTTCAAATTTTCCAATTTTGTCGATTTCTTAATTTTGAGAACTTTGTGATTTTGTCGATTTTACAGTTTTTACTATTTTGAAAAAATTGTCTTTTTCTATCAAATTTCGGAAATTTTGCAAAATTTTAATTTTTGTCGATTTTCGGAAATTTTTGAATTTTTCTCGTTTGTTTCATTTCAACAAAAATTACAATATTCCCATTTTGTATATTTCATAATTTAAAAAACTTTGCGACTTTTCAGTTTTCACAGTTTTTACTATTTTGAAAAAATTTTCTTTTGTTACCAAATTTCGGAAATTTTCCGAAATTTAAAATTTTTTCGATGTTTGAATTTAGGGAATTTTAGCATTTTTCTTGATATTTTTACTCAACAATTTTAACAGTTCTCCAACTTTGTCGATTTCTTAATTTGGAGAACTTTGTGATTTTACAGTTTAAACAGTTTTTACTATTTTAAAAAAATTTGCTTTTTTTTTAACAAGTTTCGGAAATTTTCCAAAATTTTAAATGTTGTCGATTGTTGAATTTTAGGAATATTAGCATTTTTCTCGATTTTTTTATTTTTAAAAATTTAATTTTTTTATCTAATTTCGGAAATTTTCCGAAATCTAAATTTTTTCGATTTTTGAATTTTTAGAATTTTTGCATTTTTCTCGATTTTTTCATTCCAACAAAAATTACAATTTTCCAATTTTGTAGATTTCTTAATTTTGAGAACTTTGTGATTTTGTCGATTTTACAGTTTTTACTATTTTGAAAAAATTGTCTTATCTTATCAAATTTCGGAAATTTTGCAAAATTTTAAATTTTGTCGATTTTCGGAAATTTTTGCATTTTTCTCGATTTTTTAATTTCAACAAAACTTGCAATATTCCAATTTTGTCTTTTTTTTTATTTAGAGAACATTGCGATTTTACAGTTTAAACAGTTTTTACTATTTTGAAAAAATTGTATTTGTTTATCAAATTTCGGAAATTTTCCGAAATTTTAATTTTTTTCGATTTTGAATTTAGGGAATTTTAGCATTTTTCTTGATATTTTTAATTCAACAAAAATTACAATTTTCCATTTTTGGCGATTTCTTAATTTAGAAAACTTTATGATTTTACAGTTTTCACAGTTTTAACAATTTTGAAAACATTTTCTTTTGTTATCAAATTTCGGAATTTTTCCGAAATTTAAAATTTTGTCGATTTAAAAGCTTCAGAAATTTTTGAATTTTTCTCGATTTTTTTATTACAACAAAATTTACAATATTCCAATTTTGTAGATATCTTTATTTAAAGAGCTTTGCGATTTTTAAGTTTTCACAGTCTTTACTATTTTGAAAAAATTTCTTTTGTTATCGAATTTCGGACATTTTCGGAAATTTGATATTTTTTCGATTTTTTGATTTTGAGAATTATAGCTTTTTTCTCGATTTTTTCATTTCAACAAAATTTACAATTTTCCAATTTTGTAGATTTCTTAATTAAGAGAACTTTGTGATTTTGACGATTTTACAGTTTTTACTATTTTGAAAAAATTTTCTTTTTTTATCAAATTTTGGAAATTTTCCGAAATTTTAATTTTTGTCGATTTTCGGAAATTTATTAATTTTTCTCGTTTGTTTCATTTAAACAAAAATTACAATATTCCAATTTTGTAGATTTCTTAATTTAAAGAACTTTGCGATTTTTAAGTTTTCACAGTTTTTACTATTTTAAAAACAATTTTATTTTCTTATCAAATTTCGGAAACTTTTCAAATTTTTAAATTTTGTCGATTGTTGAATTTTAGGAATTTTTGCATTCTTCTTGATATTTTTATTTAACAAATTTTACAGTTCTCTAATTTTGTCGATTTCTTAATTTGAAGAACTTTGTGATTTTACAGTTTAAACAGTTTTTACTATTTTAAAAAAATTTCCTTTCAAGTTTCGGAAATTTTAAGAAATTTAAAATTTTTTCGATTTTTGAATTTTTAGAATTTTCGCATTTATCTCGATTTTTTCATTTCAAGAAAAATTACAATTTTCCAATTTTGTAGATTTCTTAATTTAGAGAACTTTGCGATTAAACAGTTTTCACAGTTTTTACTATTTTGAAAAACATTAATTTTTTTATGTAATTTCGGAAATTTTCCGAAATCTTACATTTTTTCGATTTTTGAATTTTGGGAATTTTTGCATTTTTCTAGATATTTTTAATTCAACAAATTTTTCAATTTGCCAATGTAGTCGATTTCTAAATTGAGAGAAGTTTGTGATTTTGTCGATTATACTATTTTTACTATTTTGAAGAAAGTGTCTTCTTTATTGAATTTCGGAAATTTTCCGAAAATTTAAATTTTTCCGATTTTTGAATTTCTTAAATTTTTCAACTTTTCTCGATTTTTTCAGTTCAAGAAAAATTACAATATTCCAATTTTGTATATTTCTTTATTTAAAAAACTTTGCGACTTTTCAATTTTCACAGTTTTTACAATTTTGAAAAAGTTTTTTTTTTTATCG
The DNA here is from genome assembly GCA_963583835.1 of Drosophila immigrans. Taxonomy (NCBI): domain Eukaryota; kingdom Metazoa; phylum Arthropoda; class Insecta; order Diptera; family Drosophilidae; genus Drosophila; species Drosophila immigrans. Next base: position 38,332 of record CAUZWO010000098.1, on the reverse strand, counting down.
AATTTCAGAAAGCTTCCGAAATTTTTAATTTTTTTTGATTTTTGAATTTTTAGAATTTTTGCACTTTTCTCGATTTTTTCATTTTAACAAAAATTACAATTTTCCAATTTTGTAGATTTCTTAATTTAGAAAACTTTGTGATTTTGTCGATTTTACAGTTTTAACTATTTTGAAAAAATTTTCTTTTTTTATAAAATTTTCGGAAATTTTGCAAAATTTTAATTTATTTCGATTTTTGAATTTTTAGAATTTTTGCATTTTTCTCGATTTTTTTCATTTCAACAAAAATTACAATTTTCAATTTTGTAGATTTCTTAATTTAGGGAACTTTGCGATTTTACAGTTTTCACAGTTGTTACTATTTTGGAAAAATTTTCTTTTGTTATCAAATTTCGGAAATTTTTAATTTTTTTCGATTTTTGAATTTAGTTAATTTTAGCATTTTTCTTGATATTTTTAATTCAACAAAAATTACAATTTTCCAATTTTGGAGATTTCTTTATTAAAAGAGCTTTGCGATATTTAAGTTTTCACAGTCTCTACTATTTGGAAAAAATTTTATTTTTTTTATCAAATTTCGGAAATTTTCCGAAATTTTATATTTTGTCGATTGTTGAATTTTAGGAACTTTTGCATTTCTTCAATTTTTTTATTTTTAAAAAAATTTACAATATTCAAATTTTGTCCATTTCTTTATTTAGAGAACTTTGCGATTTTACAGTTTTCACAGTTTTTACAATTTTGGAAAAATTTTCTTTTTTATCGAATTTTGGAAAGTTTCCGAAATTTTGAATTTTTTTTTTATTTTTGAATTTTTAGAATTTTTCCATTTTTTTCGATATTTTCATTTCAACAAAAATAAAAATTTTCCAATTTTTTAGATTTCTTAATTTAGAGAACTTTGTGATTTTGTCGATTTTACAGTTTTTACTATTTTGAAAAAATTTTCTTTTCTTTATCAAATTTTCGGAAATTTTGCAAAATTTTAATTTATTTCGATTTTTTGAATTTTTAGAATTTTCGCATTTTTCTCGATTTTTTCATTTCAACAAAAATTAAAATTTTCCAATTTTGTAGATTTCTTAATTTAGAGAACTTTGCGATTTTACAGTTTTTACAGTTTTTAAAATTTTGAAAATATTTAATTTGTTTATCGAATTTCGGAAAGTTTCCGTAATTTTTTATTTTTTTTGATTTCTGAATTTTTAGAATTTTTGCATTTTTCTCGATTTTTTCATTTCAACAAAAATTACAATTTTCCAGTTTTTTAGATTTCTTAATTTAGAGAACTTTGTGATTTTGTCGATATTACAGTTTTTTTCTATTTTGAAAAAATTTAATTTTTTTATCAAATTTCGTAAAATTTCCGAAATTTTTATTTTTTTTTGATTTTTTAATTTTTAGAATTTTTGCATTTTTCTCGATTTTTTAATTTTAACAAAAATTACAATTTTCCAATTTTGTAGATTTCTAAATTAAGAGAAGTTTGTGATTTTGTCGATTATACAGATTTTATTATTTTGAAGAAAGTGTCTACCTTATTCAATTTCGGAAATTTTCCGAAATTTTAAAGTTTCCGATTTTTGAATTTCTTAAATTTTTGAATTTTTCTCGATTTTTTCATGTCAACAAAATTTACAATATTCCAATTTTGTATATTTCTTAATTTAAAAAACTTTGCGATTTTTAAGTTTTCACAGTTTTTTCTATTTTGAACAAAATTTCTTTTATTATTAAATTTCGGAAATTTTCCGAAATTTTAAATTTTTTTCGATTTTTGAATTAAGTTAATTTTAGCATTTTTCTTGATATTTTTAATTCAACAAAAATTACAATTTTCCAATTTTGGCGATTTCTTTATTTAGAGAACTTTGCGATTTTACAGTTTTTACAGTTTTTAAAATTTTGAAAATATTTAATTTTTTTATCGAATTTCGGAAAGCTTTCGTAATATTTAATTTTTTTTTATTTTTGAATTTTTAGAATTTTTGCAATTTTCTCGATTTTTTTCATTTCAACAAAAATTACAATTTTCAAATTTTTTAGATTTCTTAATTAAGAGAACTTTGTGATTTTTGACGATTTTACAGTTTTTACTATTTTGAACAAATTTTCATTTTTTATCAAAATTTCAAAAGTTTTGCAAAATTTTAAATTTTATCGATTTTTGAATTTTTGGAATTTTTTAATTTTTCTCGATTTTTTCATTTTAACAAAAATTACAATTCTCCAATTTTGTAGATTTCTTAATTAAGAAAACTTTGCGATTTTACAGTTTTTACTATTTTGAAAAAAATTTCTTTTGTTATCAAATTTTGGAAATTTTAAATTTTTTCGATTTTTGAATTAAGGGAATTTTAGCATTTTTCTTGATATTTTTAATTCAACAAAAATTACAATATTCCAATTTTGTAGATTTCTAAATTTAAAAAACTTTGCGATTTTTAAGTTTTCACAGTCTATACTATTTTGAAACAATTTAATTTTTTTATCCAATTTCGGAAATTTTCCGAAATCTTACATTTTTTCGATTTTTGAATTTTGGGAATCTTAGCATTTTTCTTGATATTTTTAATTCAACAAATTTTCAAATTTTCCAATTTTGTCGATTTCTTAATTTTGAGAACTTTGTGATTTTGTCGATTTTACAGTTTTTACTATTTTGAAAAAATTGTCTTTTTCTATCAAATTTCGGAAATTTTGCAAAATTTTAATTTTTGTCGATTTTCGGAAATTTTTGAATTTTTCTCGTTTGTTTCATTTCAACAAAAATTACAATATTCCCATTTTGTATATTTCATAATTTAAAAAACTTTGCGACTTTTCAGTTTTCACAGTTTTCACTATTTTGAAAAAATTTTCTTTTGTTACCAAATTTCGGAAATTTTCCGAAATTTAAAATTTTTTCGATGTTTGAATTTAGGGAATTTTAGCATTTTTCTTGATATTTTTACTCAACAATTTTAACAGTTCTCCAACTTTGTCGATTTCTTAATTTGGAGAACTTTGTGATTTTACAGTTTAAACAGTTTTTACTATTTTAAAAAAATTTGCTTTTTTTTTAACAAGTTTCGGAAATTTTCCAAAATTTTAAATGTTGTCGATTGTTGAATTTTAGGAATATTAGCATTTTTCTCGATTTTTTTATTTTTAAAAATTTAATTTTTTTATCTAATTTCGGAAATTTTCCGAAATCTAAATTTTTTCGATTTTTGAATTTTTAGAATTTTTGCATTTTTCTCGATTTTTTCATTCCAACAAAAATTACAATTTTCCAATTTTGTAGATTTCTTAATTTTGAGAACTTTGTGATTTTGTCGATTTTACAGTTTTTACTATTTTGAAAAAATTGTCTTATCTTATCAAATTTCGGAAATTTTGCAAAATTTTAAATTTTGTCGATTTTCGGAAATTTTTGCATTTTTCTCGATTTTTTAATTTCAACAAAACTTGCAATATTCCAATTTTGTCTTTTTTTTTATTTAGAGAACATTGCGATTTTACAGTTTAAACAGTTTTTACTATTTTGAAAAAATTGTATTTGTTTATCAAATTTCGGAAATTTTCCGAAATTTTAATTTTTTTCGATTTTGAATTTAGGGAATTTTAGCATTTTTCTTGATATTTTTAATTCAACAAAAATTACAATTTTCCATTTTTGGCGATTTCTTAATTTAGAAAACTTTATGATTTTACAGTTTTCACAGTTTTAACAATTTTGAAAACATTTTCTTTTGTTATCAAATTTCGGAATTTTTCCGAAATTTAAAATTTTGTCGATTTAAAAGCTTCAGAAATTTTTGAATTTTTCTCGATTTTTTTATTACAACAAAATTTACAATATTCCAATTTTGTAGATATCTTTATTTAAAGAGCTTTGCGATTTTTAAGTTTTCACAGTCTTTACTATTTTGAAAAAATTTCTTTTGTTATCGAATTTCGGACATTTTCGGAAATTTGATATTTTTTCGATTTTTTGATTTTGAGAATTATAGCTTTTTTCTCGATTTTTTCATTTCAACAAAATTTACAATTTTCCAATTTTGTAGATTTCTTAATTAAGAGAACTTTGTGATTTTGACGATTTTACAGTTTTTACTATTTTGAAAAAATTTTCTTTTTTTATCAAATTTTGGAAATTTTCCGAAATTTTAATTTTTGTCGATTTTCGGAAATTTATTAATTTTTCTCGTTTGTTTCATTTAAACAAAAATTACAATATTCCAATTTTGTAGATTTCTTAATTTAAAGAACTTTGCGATTTTTAAGTTTTCACAGTTTTTACTATTTTAAAAACAATTTTATTTTCTTATCAAATTTCGGAAACTTTTCAAATTTTTAAATTTTGTCGATTGTTGAATTTTAGGAATTTTTGCATTCTTCTTGATATTTTTATTTAACAAATTTTACAGTTCTCTAATTTTGTCGATTTCTTAATTTGAAGAACTTTGTGATTTTACAGTTTAAACAGTTTTTACTATTTTAAAAAAATTTCCTTTCAAGTTTCGGAAATTTTAAGAAATTTAAAATTTTTTCGATTTTTGAATTTTTAGAATTTTCGCATTTATCTCGATTTTTTCATTTCAAGAAAAATTTCAATTTTCCAATTTTGTAGATTTCTTAATTTAGAGAACTTTGCGATTAAACAGTTTTCACAGTTTTTACTATTTTGAAAAACATTAATTTTTTTATGTAATTTCGGAAATTTTCCGAAATCTTACATTTTTTCGATTTTTGAATTTTGGGAATTTTTGCATTTTTCTAGATATTTTTAATTCAACAAATTTTTCAATTTGCCAATGTAGTCGATTTCTAAATTGAGAGAAGTTTGTGATTTTGTCGATTATACTATTTTTACTATTTTGAAGAAAGTGTCTTCTTTATTGAATTTCGGAAATTTTCCGAAAATTTAAATTTTTCCGATTTTTGAATTTCTTAAATTTTTCAACTTTTCTCGATTTTTTCAGTTCAAGAAAAATTACAATATTCCAATTTTGTATATTTCTTTATTTAAAAAACTTTGCGACTTTTCAATTTTCACAGTTTTTACAATTTTGAAAAAGTTTTTTTTTTTATCGAATTTCAGAAAGCTTCCGAAATTTTTAATTTTTTTTGATTTTTGAATTTTTAGAATTTTTGCACTTTTCTCGATTTTTTCATTTTAACAAAAATTACAATTTTCCAATTTTGTAGATTTCTTAATTTAGAAAACTTTGTGATTTTGTCGATTTTACAGTTTTAACTATTTTGAAAAAATTTTCTTTTTTTATAAAATTTTCGGAAATTTTGCAAAATTTTAATTTATTTCGATTTTTGAATTTTTAGAATTTTTGCATTTTTCTCGATTTTTTTCATTTCAACAAAAATTACAATTTTCAATTTTGTAGATTTCTTAATTTAGGGAACTTTGCGATTTTACAGTTTTCACAGTTGTTACTATTTTGGAAAAATTTTCTTTTGTTATCAAATTTCGGAAATTTTTAATTTTTTTCGATTTTTGAATTTAGTTAATTTTAGCATTTTTCTTGATATTTTTAATTCAACAAAAATTACAATTTTCCAATTTTGGAGATTTCTTTATTAAAAGAGCTTTGCGATATTTAAGTTTTCACAGTCTCTACTATTTGGAAAAAATTTTATTTTTTTTATCAAATTTCGGAAATTTTCCGAAATTTTATATTTTGTCGATTGTTGAATTTTAGGAACTTTTGCATTTCTTCAATTTTTTTATTTTTAAAAAAATTTACAATATTCAAATTTTGTCCATTTCTTTATTTAGAGAACTTTGCGATTTTACAGTTTTCACAGTTTTTACAATTTTGGAAAAATTTTCTTTTTTATCGAATTTTGGAAAGTTTCCGAAATTTTGAATTTTTTTTTTATTTTTGAATTTTTAGAATTTTTCCATTTTTTTCGATATTTTCATTTCAACAAAAATAAAAATTTTCCAATTTTTTAGATTTCTTAATTTAGAGAACTTTGTGATTTTGTCGATTTTACAGTTTTTACTATTTTGAAAAAATTTTCTTTTCTTTATCAAATTTTCGGAAATTTTGCAAAATTTTAATTTATTTCGATTTTTTGAATTTTTAGAATTTTCGCATTTTTCTCGATTTTTTCATTTCAACAAAAATTAAAATTTTCCAATTTTGTAGATTTCTTAATTTAGAGAACTTTGCGATTTTACAGTTTTTACAGTTTTTAAAATTTTGAAAATATTTAATTTGTTTATCGAATTTCGGAAAGTTTCCGTAATTTTTTATTTTTTTTGATTTCTGAATTTTTAGAATTTTTGCATTTTTCTCGATTTTTTCATTTCAACAAAAATTACAATTTTCCAGTTTTTTAGATTTCTTAATTTAGAGAACTTTGTGATTTTGTCGATATTACAGTTTTTTTCTATTTTGAAAAAATTTAATTTTTTTATCAAATTTCGTAAAATTTCCGAAATTTTTAATTTTTTTTGATTTTTTAATTTTTAGAATTTTTGCATTTTTCTCGATTTTTTAATTTTAACAAAAATTACAATTTTCCAATTTTGTAGATTTCTAAATTAAGAGAAGTTTGTGATTTTGTCGATTATACAGATTTTATTATTTTGAAGAAAGTGTCTACTTTATTCAATTTCGGAAATTTTCCGAAATTTTAAATTTTTCCGATTTTTGAATTTCTTAAATTTTCGAATATTTCTCGATTTTTTCATGTCAACAAAATTTACAATATTCCAATTTTGTATATTTCTTAATTTAAAAAACTTTGCGATTTTTAAGTTTTCACAGTTTTTTCTATTTTGAACAAAATTTCTTTTATTATTAAATTTCGGAAATTTTCCGAAATTTTAAATTTTTTTCGATTTTTGAATTAAGTTAATTTTAGCATTTTTCTTGATATTTTTAATTCAACAAAAATTACAATTTTCCAATTTTGGCGATTTCTTTATTTAGAGAACTTTGCGATTTTACAGTTTTTACAGTTTTTAAAATTTTGAAAATATTTAATTTTTTTATCGAATTTCGGAAAGCTTTCGTAATATTTAATTTTTTTTTATTTTTGAATTTTTAGAATTTTTGCAATTTTCTCGATTTTTTTCATTTCAACAAAAATTACAATTTTCAAATTTTTTAGATTTCTTAATTAAGAGAACTTTGTGATTTTTGACGATTTTACAGTTTTTACTATTTTGAACAAATTTTCATTTTTTATCAAAATTTCAAAAGTTTTGCAAAATTTTAAATTTTATCGATTTTTGAATTTTTGGAATTTTTTAATTTTTCTCGATTTTTTCATTTTAACAAAAATTACAATTCTCCAATTTTGTAGATTTCTTAATTAAGAAAACTTTGCGATTTTACAGTTTTTACTATTTTGAAAAAAATTTCTTTTGTTATCAAATTTTGGAAATTTTAAATTTTTTCGATTTTTGAATTAAGGGAATTTTAGCATTTTTCTTGATATTTTTAATTCAACAAAAATTACAATATTCCAATTTTGTAGATTTCTAAATTTAAAAAACTTTGCGATTTTTAAGTTTTCACAGTCTATACTATTTTGAAACAATTTAATTTTTTTATCCAATTTCGGAAATTTTCCGAAATCTTACATTTTTTCGATTTTTGAATTTTGGGAATTTTTGCATTTTTCTTGATATTTTTAATTCAACAAATTTTACAATATTCCAATTTTGGTGATGTCTTTATTTAAAGAGCATTGAGATTTTACAGTTTAAACAGTTTTTACTATTTTGAAAAAATTGTCTTTTTTTTATCAAATTTCGCAAATTTTCCGAAATTTTAAAATTTTCCGATTTTTGAATTTCTTAAATTTTCGAATATTTCTCGATTTTTTCATTTCAACAAAATTTACAATATTCCATTTTTGAATTTTTAGAATTTTTGTATTTTTCTCGATATTTTCATTTAAAAAAAAATTACAAGTTTCCAATTTTGGCGATTTCTTTATTAAAAGAGCTTTGCGATTTTTAAGTTTTCACAATCTTTACTATTTTGAAAAAATTTAATTTTTTTATCAAATTTCGGAAATTTTCCGAAATTTTAAATTTTGTCGATTGCTGAATTTTAGGAATTTTTGCATGTTTCTCGATTTTTTTATTTTAAACAAAATTTACAATTTTCACATTTTGTCCATTTCTTTATTTAGGGAACTTTGCGATTTTAAAGTTTTCAAAGTTTTTACAATCTTGAAAAATTTTCAGTTTTTACTATTTTGAAAAATTTTATTTTTTTTATCCAATTTCGGAAATTTTCCGAAATCTTAAATGTTGTCGATTTTTGAATTTTTAGAATTTTCGCATTTACCTCGATTTTTTCATTTTAACAAATTTTACAGTTCTCCAATTTTGTCGATTTCTTAATTTGGAGAACTTTGTGATTTTACAGTTTAAACAGTTTTTACTATTTTAAAACAATTTAATTTTTTTATCTAATTTCGGAAATTTTCCGAAATTTTAAATTTTGTCGATTGTTGAATTTTAGGAATTTTTGCATTTTTCTCGATTTTTTTTATTTTTAACAAAATTTACAATATTCAAATTTTGTCCATTTCTTTATTTAGGAAACTTTGCGATTTTACAGTTATCACAGTTCTTACAATTTTAAAAAAGTTTTCTTTTTTATCGAATTTCGCAAAGTTTCCGAAATTTTTAATTTTTTTTTATTTTTGAATTTTTAGAAATTTTGCATTTTTTACGATTTTTTCATTTCAACAAAAATTACAATATTCCAATTTTGTAGATTTCTTAATTAAGAGAACTTTGTGATTTTGTCAATTTTACAGTTTTTACTATTTTGAAAAAAATTTCTTTTTTATCAAACTTTCGGAAATCTTGCAAAATTTTAATTTTTTTCGATTTTTGAATTTTTAGAATTTTTGCATTTTTCTCGATTTTTTAATTTCAACAAAAATTAAAATTTTCCAATTTTGGCGATTTCTTAATTTTAAGAGCTTTGCAATTTTTAAGTTTTCACAGTCTTTACTATTTTACAAAAATTAAGTTTTTTATCAAATATCGGAAATTTTCCGAAATTTTAAATTTTTTCGGTTGTTTAATTTTAGGAATTTTGCGTTTTTCTCGATTTTTTTTTATTTTTAACAAAATTTGCAATATTCAAATTTTGTCCATTTCTTTATTTAGGGAACTTTGCGATTTTACAGTTTTCACAGTCTTTGCTACTTTGAACAAATTTTCTTTTTTATCAAATATTCGGAAATTTTGCAAAATTTTAATTTTTTTCGATTTTTAAATTTTTAGAATTTTTGCATTTTTCTCGATTTTTTCATTTCAACAAAAATTACAATTTTCCAATTTTGTAGATTTCTTAATTTAGAGAACTTTGTGATTTTGTCAATTTCACAGTTTTAACTATTTTGAAAAATTTAATTTTTTTTATCTAATTTCGGAAATTTTCCGAAATCTTGAATTTTTTCGATTTTTGAATTTTGGGAATCTTAGCATTTTTCTTGATATTTTTAATTCAACAAATTTTCAAATTTTCCAATTTTGTCGATTTCTTAATTTTGAGAACTTTGTGATTTTGTCGATTTTACAGTTTTTACTATTTTGAAAAAATTGTCTTTTTCTATCAAATTTCGGAAATTTTGCAAAATTTTAATTTTTGTCGATTTTCGGAAATTTTTGAATTTTTCTCGTTTGTTTCATTTCAACAAAAATTACAATATTCCCATTTTGTATATTTCATAATTTAAAAAACTTTGCGACTTTTCAGTTTTCACAGTTTTTACTATTTTGAAAAAATTTTCTTTTGTTACCAAATTTCGGAAATTTTCCGAAATTTAAAATTTTTTCGATGTTTGAATTTAGGGAATTTTAGCATTTTTCTTGATATTTTTACTCAACAATTTTAACAGTTCTCCAATTTTGTCGATTTCTTAATTTGGAGAACTTTGTGATTTTACAGTTTAAACAGTTTTTACTTTTTGCTTTTTTTTGAACAAGTTTCGGAAATTTTCCAAAATTTTAAATGTTGTCGATTGTTGAATTTTAGGAATATTAGCATTTTTCTCGATTTTTTTATTTTTAAAAATTTAATTTTTTTATCTAATTTCGGAAATTTTCCGAAATCTAAATTTTTTCGATTTTTGAATTTTTAGAATTTTTGCATTTTTTTCGATTTTTTCATTCCAACAAAAATTACAATTTTCCAATTTTGTAGATTTCTTAATTTTGAGAACTTTGTGATTTTGTCGATTTTACAGTTTTTACTATTTTGAAAAAATTGTCTTATCTTATCAAATTTCGGAAATTTTGCAAAATTTTAAATTTTGTCGATTTTCGGAAATTTTTGCATTTTTCTCGATTTTTTAATTTCAACAAAACTTGCAATATTCCAATTTTGTCTTTTTTTTTATTTAGAGAACATTGCGATTTTACAGTTTAAACAGTTTTTACTATTTTGAAAAAATTGTATTTGTTTATCAAATTTCGGAAATTTTCCGAAATTTTAATTTTTTTCGATTTTGAATTTAGGGAATTTTAGCATTTTTCTTGATATTTTTAATTCAACAAAAATTACAATTTTCCATTTTTGGCGATTTCTTAATTTAGAAAACTTTATGACTTTACAGTTTTCACAGTTTTAACAATTTTGAAAACATTTTCTTTTGTTATCAAATTTCGGAATTTTTCCGAAATTTAAAATTTTGTCGATTTAAAAGCTTCAGAAATTTTTGAATTTTTCTCGATTTTTTTATTACAACAAAATTTACAATATTCCAATTTTGTAGATATCTTTATTTAAAGAGCTTTGCGATTTTTAAGTTTTCACAGTCTTTACTATTTTGAAAAAATTTCTTTTGTTATCGAATTTCGGACATTTTCGGAAATTTGATATTTTTTCGATTTTTGGATTTTGAGAATTATAGCTTTTTTCTCGATTTTTTCATTTCAACAAAATTTACAATTTTCCAATTTTGTAGATTTCTTAATTAAGAGAACTTTGTGATTTTGACGATTTTACAGTTTTTACTATTTTGAAAAAATTTTCTTTTTTTATCAAATTTTGGAAATTTTCCGAAATTTTAATTTTTGTCGATTTTCGGAAATTTATTAATTTTTCTCGTTTGTTTCATTTAAACAAAAATTACAATATTCCAATTTTGTAGATTTCTTAATTTAAAGAACTTTGCGATTTTTAAGTTTTCACAGTTTTTACTATTTTAAAAACAATTTTATTTTCTTATCAAATTTCGGAAACTTTTCAAATTTTTAAATTTTGTCGATTGTTGAATTTTAGGAATTTTTGCATTCTTCTTGATATTTTTATTTAACAAATTTTACAGTTCTCTAATTTTGTCGATTTCTTAATTTGAAGAACTTTGTGATTTTACAGTTTAAACAGTTTTTACTATTTTAAAAAAATTTCCTTTCAAGTTTCGGAAATTTTAAGAAATTTAAAATTTTTTCGATTTTTGAATTTTTACAATTTTCGCATTTATCTCGATTTTTTCATTTCAAGAAAAATTACAATTTTCCAATTTTGTAGATTTCTTAGTTTAGAGAACTTTGCGATTAACCAGTTTTCACAGTTTTTACTATTTTGAAAAACATTAATTTTTTTATGTAATTTCGGAAATTTTCCGAAATCTTACATTTTTTCGATTTTTGAATTTTGGGAATTTTTGCATTTTTCTAGATATTTTTAATTCAACAAATTTTTCAATTTGCCAATGTAGTCGATTTCTAAATTGAGAGAAGTTTGTGATTTTGTCGATTATACTATTTTTACTATTTTGAAGAAAGTGTCTTCTTTATTGAATTTCGGAAATTTTCCGAAAATTTAAATTTTTCCGATTTTTAAATTTCTTAAATTTTTCAACTTTTCTCGATTTTTTCAGTTCAAGAAAAATTACAATATTCCAATTTTGTATATTTCTTTATTTAAAAAACTTTGCGACTTTTCAATTTTCACAGTTTTTACAATTTTGAAAAAGTTTTTTTTTTATCGAATTTCAGAAAGCTTCCGAAATTTTTAATTTTTTTTGATTTTTGAATTTTTAGAATTTTTGCATTTTTCTCGATTTTTTCATTTTAACAAAAATTACAATTTTCCAATTTTGTAGATTTCTTAATTTAGAAAACTTTGTGATTTTGTCGATTTTACAGTTTTAACTATTTTGAAAAAATTTAGTTTTTTTTATCAAATTTTCGGAAATTTTGCAAAATTTTAATTTTTTTCGATTTTTGAATTTTTAGAATTTTTGCATTTTTCTCGATTTTTTTCATTTCAACAAAAATTACAATTTTCAATTTTGTAGATTTCTTAATTTAGGGAACTTTGCGATTTTACAGTTTTCACAGTTGTTACTATTTTGGAAAAATTTTCTTTTGTTATCAAATTTCGAAAATTTTCGGAAATTTTAAATTTTTTTCGATTTTTGAATTTAGTTAATTTTAGCATTTTTCTTGATATTTTTAATTCAACAAAAATTACAATTTTCCAATTTTGGAGATTTCTTTATTAAAAGAGCTTTGCGATATTTAAGTTTTCACAGTCTCTACTATTTGGAAAAAATTTTATTTTTTTTATCAAATTTCGGAAATTTTCCGAAATTTTATATTTTGTCGATTGTTGAATTTTAGGAACTTTTGCATTTCTTCAATTTTTTTATTTTTAAAAAAATTTACAATATTCAAATTTTGTCCATTTCTTTATTTAGAGAACTTTGCGATTTTACAGTTTTCACAGTTTTTACAATTTTGAAAATATTTAATTTGTTTATCGAATTTCGGAAAGTTTCCGTAATTTTTTATTTTTTTTGATTTCTGAATTTTTAGAATTTTTGCATTTTTCTCGATTTTTTCATTTCAACAAAATTTACAATTTTCCAATTTTGTAGATTTCTTAATTAAGAGAACTTTGTGATTTTGACGATTTTACAGTTTTTACTATTTTGAAAAAAATTTCTTTTTTTATCAAATTTTGTGAAATTTTTCGAAATTTTAATTTATTTCGATTTTTTGAATTTTTAGAATTTTCGCATTTTTCTCGATTTTTTAATTTCAACAAAAATTACAATATTCCAATTTTGTAGATTTCTTAATTTAGAGAACTTTGTGATTTTGTCGATTTTACTATTTTGAAAAACTTTTTCTTTCTTTATCAAATTTTCGGAAATTTTGCAAAATTTTAATTTATTTCGATTTTTGAATTTTTAGAATTTTTGAATTTTTCTCGATTTTTTCATTTCAACAAAAATTACAATTTTCCAATTTTGTAGATTTCCTAATTTAGAGAACTTTGTGATTTTGTCGATTTTACTATTTTGAAAATATTTTCTTTTTTTATCAAATTTTCGGAAATTTTGCAAAATTTTATTTTTTTCGATTTTTGTATTTTTAGAATTTTTGCATTTTTCTCGATTTTTTCATTTCAACAAAAATTACAATTATCCAATTTAGTAGATTTCTTAATTTAGAGAACTTTGTGATTTTGTCGACTTTAAAGTTTTTACTATTTTGAAATTTTTTTTTTTTTTTATGAAATTTTTGAAAATTTTGCAAAATTTTATTTTTTTCGATTTTTGTATTTTTAAAATTTTTGAATTTTTCTCGATTTTTTCATTTCAACAAAAATTACAATATTCCAATTTTGTAGATTTCTAAATTTAAAAAACTTTGCGATTTTTAAGTTTTCACAGTCTATACTATTTTGAAACAATTTAATTTTTTTATCCAATTTCGGAAATTTTCCGAAATCTTACATTTTTTCGATTTTTGAATTTTGGGAATTTTTGCATTTTTCTTGATATTTTTAATTCAACAAATTTTACAATATTCCAATTTTGGTGATGTCTTTATTTAAAGAGCATTGAGATTTTACAGTTTAAACAGTTTTTACTATTTTGAAAAAATTGTCTTTTTTTTATCAAATTTCGCAAATTTTCCGAAATTTTAAAATTTTCCGATTTTTGAATTTCTTAAATTTTCGAATATTTCTCGATTTTTTCATTTCAACAAAATTTACAATATTCCATTTTTGAATTTTTAGAATTTTTGTATTTTTCTCGATATTTTCATTTAAAAAAAAATTACAAGTTTCCAATTTTGGCGATTTCTTTATTAAAAGAGCTTTGCGATTTTTAAGTTTTCACAATCTTTACTATTTTGAAAAAATTTAATTTTTTTATCAAATTTCGGAAATTTTCCGAAATTTTAAATTTTGTCGATTGCTGAATTTTAGGAATTTTTGCATGTTTCTCGATTTTTTTATTTTAAACAAAATTTACAATTTTCACATTTTGTCCATTTCTTTATTTAGGGAACTTTGCGATTTTAAAGTTTTCAAAGTTTTTACAATCTTGAAAAATTTTCAGTTTTTACTATTTTGAAAAATTTAATTTTTTTTATCTAATTTCGGAAATTTTCCGAAATCTTAAATGTTGTCGATTTTTGAATTTTTAGAATTTTCGCATTTACCTCGATTTTTTCATTTTAACAAATTTTACAGTTCTCCAATTTTGTCGATTTCTTAATTTGGAGAACTTTGTGATTTTACAGTTTAAACAGTTTTTACTATTTTAAAACAATTTAATTTTTTTATCTAATTTCGGAAATTTTCCGAAATTTTAAATTTTGTCGATTGTTGAATTTTAGGAATTTTTGCATTTTTCTCGATTTTTTTTATTTTTAACAAAATTTACAATATTCAAATTTTGTCCATTTCTTTATTTAGGAAACTTTGCGATTTTACAGTTATCACAGTTCTTACAATTTTAAAAAAGTTTTCTTTTTTATCGAATTTCGCAAAGTTTCCGAAATTTTTAATTTTTTTTTATTTTTGAATTTTTAGAAATTTTGCATTTTTTACGATTTTTTCATTTCAACAAAAATTACAATATTCCAATTTTGTAGATTTCTTAATTAAGAGAACTTTGTGATTTTGTCAATTTTACAGTTTTTACTATTTTGAAAAAAATTTCTTTTTTATCAAACTTTCGGAAATCTTGCAAAATTTTAATTTTTTTCGATTTTTGAATTTTTAGAATTTTTGCATTTTTCTCGATTTTTTAATTTCAACAAAAATTAAAATTTTCCAATTTTGGCGATTTCTTAATTTTAAGAGCTTTGCAATTTTTAAGTTTTCACAGTCTTTACTATTTTACAAAAATTAAGTTTTTTATCAAATATCGGAAATTTTCCGAAATTTTAAATTTTTTCGGTTGTTTAATTTTAGGAATTTTGCGTTTTTCTCGATTTTTTTTTATTTTTAACAAAATTTGCAATATTCAAATTTTGTCCATTTCTTTATTTAGGGAACTTTGCGATTTTACAGTTTTCACAGTCTTTGCTACTTTGAACAAATTTTCTTTTTTATCAAATATTCGGAAATTTTGCAAAATTTTAATTTTTTTCGATTTTTAAATTTTTAGAATTTTTGCATTTTTCTCGATTTTTTCATTTCAACAAAAATTACAATTTTCCAATTTTGTAGATTTCTTAATTTAGAGAACTTTGTGATTTTGTCAATTTCACAGTTTTAACTATTTTGAAAAATTTAATTTTTTTTATCTAATTTCGGAAATTTTCCGAAATCTTGAATTTTTTCGATTTTTGAATTTTGGGAATCTTAGCATTTTTCTTGATATTTTTAATTCAACAAATTTTCAAATTTTCCAATTTTGTCGATTTCTTAATTTTGAGAACTTTGTGATTTTGTCGATTTTACAGTTTTTACTATTTTGAAAAAATTGTCTTTTTCTATCAAATTTCGGAAATTTTGCAAAATTTTAATTTTTGTCGATTTTCGGAAATTTTTGAATTTTTCTCGTTTGTTTCATTTCAACAAAACTTGCAATATTCCAATTTTGTCTTTTTTTTTATTTAGAGAACATTGCGATTTTACAGTTTAAACAGTTTTTACTATTTTGAAAAAATTGTATTTGTTTATCAAATTTCGGAAATTTTCCGAAATTTTAATTTTTTTCGATTTTGAATTTAGGGAATTTTAGCATTTTTCTTGATATTTTTAATTCAACAAAAATTACAATTTTCCATTTTTGGCGATTTCTTAATTTAGAGAACTTTGTGATTTTGTCAATTTCACAGTTTTAACTATTTTGAAAAATTTAATTTTTTTATCTAATTTCGGAAATTTTCCGAAATCTAAATTTTTTCGATTTTTGAATTTTTAGAATTTTTGCATTTTTCTCGATTTTTTCATTCCAACAAAAATTACAATTTTCCAATTTTGTAGATTTCTTAATTTTGAGAACTTTGTGATTTTGTCAATTTCACAGTTTTAACTATTTTGAAAAATTTAATTTTTTTATCTAATTTCGGAAATTTTCCGAAATCTAAATTTTTTCGATTTTTGAATTTTTAGAATTTTTGCATTTTTCTCGATTTTTTCATTCCAACAAAAATTACAATTTTCCAATTTTGTAGATTTCTTAATTTTGAGAACTTTGTGATTTTGTCGATTTTACAGTTTTTACTATTTTGAAAAAATTGTCTTATCTTATCAAATTTCGGAAATTTTGCAAAATTTTAAATTTTGTCGATTTTCGGAAATTTTTGCATTTTTCTCGATTTTTTAATTTCAACAAAACTTGCAATATTCCAATTTTGTCTTTTTTTTTATTTAGAGAACATTGCGATTTTACAGTTTAAACAGTTTTTACTATTTTGAAAAAATTGTATTTGTTTATCAAATTTCGGAAATTTTCCGAAATTTTAATTTTTTTCGATTTTGAATTTAGGGAATTTTAGCATTTTTCTTGATATTTTTAATTCAACAAAAATTACAATTTTCCATTTTTGGCGATTTCTTAATTTAGAAAACTTTATTACTTTACAGTTTTCACAGTTTTAACAATTTTGAAAACATTTTCTTTTGTTATCAAATTTCGGAATTTTTCCGAAATTTAAAATTTTGTCGATTTAAAAGCTTCAGAAATTTTTGAATTTTTCTCGATTTTTTTATTACAACAAAATTTACAATATTCCAATTTTGTAGATATCTTTATTTAAAGAGCTTTGCGATTTTTAAGTTTTCACAGTCTTTACTATTTTGAAAAAATTTCTTTTGTTATCGAATTTCGGACATTTTCGGAAATTTGATATTTTTTCGATTTTTGGATTTTGAGAATTATAGCTTTTTTCTCGATTTTTTCATTTCAACAAAATTTACAATTTTCCAATTTTGTAGATTTCTTAATTAAGAGAACTTTGTGATTTTGACGATTTTACAGTTTTTACTATTTTGAAAAAATTTTCTTTTTTTATCAAATTTTGGAAATTTTCCGAAATTTTAATTTTTGTCGATTTTCGGAAATTTATTAATTTTTCTCGTTTGTTTCATTTAAACAAAAATTACAATATTCCAATTTTGTAGATTTCTTAATTTAAAGAACTTTGCGATTTTTAAGTTTTCACAGTTTTTACTATTTTAAAAACAATTTTATTTTCTTATCAAATTTCGGAAACTTTTCAAATTTTTAAATTTTGTCGATTGTTGAATTTTAGGAATTTTTGCATTCTTCTTGATATTTTTATTTAACAAATTTTACAGTTCTCTAATTTTGTCGATTTCTTAATTTGAAGAACTTTGTGATTTTACAGTTTAAACAGTTTTTACTATTTTGAAAAAATTTCCTTTCAAGTTTCGGAAATTTTAAGAAATTTAAAATTTTTTCGATTTTTGAATTTTTACAATTTTCGCATTTATCTCGATTTTTTCATTTCAAGAAAAATTACAATTTTCCAATTTTGTAGATTTCTTAGTTTAGAGAACTTTGCGATTAAACAGTTTTCACAGTTTTTACTATTTTGAAAAACATTAATTTTTTTATGTAATTTCGGAAATTTTCCGAAATCTTACATTTTTTCGATTTTTGAATTTTGGGAATTTTTGCATTTTTCTAGATATTTTTAATTCAACAAATTTTTCAATTTGCCAATGTAGTCGATTTCTAAATTGAGAGAAGTTTGTGATTTTGTCGATTATACTATTTTTACTATTTTGAAGAAAGTGTCTTCTTTATTGAATTTCGGAAATTTTCCGAAAATTTAAATTTTTCCGATTTTTAAATTTCTTAAATTTTTCAACTTTTCTCGATTTTTTCAGTTCAAGAAAAATTACAATATTCCAATTTTGTATATTTCTTTATTTAAAAAACTTTGCGACTTTTCAATTTTCACAGTTTTTACAATTTTGAAAAAGTTTTTTTTTTTATCGAATTTCAGAAAGCTTCCGAAATTTTTAATTTTTTTTGATTTTTGAATTTTTAGAATTTTTGCATTTTTCTCGATTTTTTCATTTTAACAAAAATTACAATTTTCCAATTTTGTAGATTTCTTAATTTAGAAAACTTTGTGATTTTGTCGATTTTACAGTTTTAACTATTTTGAAAAAATTTAGTTTTTTTTATCAAATTTTCGGAAATTTTGCAAAATTTTAATTTTTTTCGATTTTTGAATTTTTAGAATTTTTGCATTTTTCTCGATTTTTTTCATTTCAACAAAAATTACAATTTTCAATTTTGTAGATTTCTTAATTTAGGGAACTTTGCGATTTTACAGTTTTCACAGTTGTTACTATTTTGGAAAAATTTTCTTTTGTTATCAAATTTCGAAAATTTTCGGAAATTTTAAATTTTTTTCGATTTTTGAATTTAGTTAATTTTAGCATTTTTCTTGATATTTTTAATTCAACAAAAATTACAATTTTCCAATTTTGGAGATTTCTTTATTAAAAGAGCTTTGCGATATTTAAGTTTTCACAGTCTCTACTATTTGGAAAAAATTTTATTTTTTTTATCAAATTTCGGAAATTTTCCGAAATTTTATATTTTGTCGATTGTTGAATTTTAGGAACTTTTGCATTTCTTCAATTTTTTTATTTTTAAAAAAATTTACAATATTCAAATTTTGTCCATTTCTTTATTTAGAGAACTTTGCGATTTTACAGTTTTCACAGTTTTTACAATTTTGAAAATATTTAATTTGTTTATCGAACTTCGGAAAGTTTCCGTAATTTTTTATTTTTTTTGATTTCTGAATTTTTAGAATTTTTGCATTTTTCTCGATTTTTTCATTTCAACAAAATTTACAATTTTCCAATTTTGTAGATTTCTTAATTAAGAGAACTTTGTGATTTTGACGATTTTACAGTTTTTACTATTTTGAAAAAAATTTCTTTTTTTATCAAATTTTGTGAAATTTTTCGAAATTTTAATTTATTTCGATTTTTTGAATTTTTAGAATTTTCGCATTTTTCTCGATTTTTTAATTTCAACAAAAATTACAATATTCCAATTTTGTAGATTTCTTAATTTAGAGAACTTTGTGATTTTGTCGATTTTACTATTTTGAAAAACTTTTTCTTTTTTTATCAAATTTTCGGAAATTTTGCAAAATTTTAATTTATTTCGATTTTTGAATTTTTAGAATTTTTGAATTTTTCTCGATTTTTTCATTTCAACAAAAATTACAATTTTCCAATTTTGTAGATTTCCTAATTTAGAGAACTTTGTGATTTTGTCGATTTTACTATTTTGAAAATATTTTCTTTTTTTATCAAATTTTCGGAAATTTTGCAAAATTTTATTTTTTTCGATTTTTGTATTTTTAGAATTTTTGCATTTTTCTCGATTTTTTCATTTCAACAAAAATTACAATTATCCAATTTAGTAGATTTCTTAATTTAGAGAACTTTGTGATTTTGTCGACTTTAAAGTTTTTACTATTTTGAAATTTTTTTTTTTTTTTATGAAATTTTTGAAAATTTTGCAAAATTTTATTTTTTTCGATTTTTGTATTTTTAAAATTTTTGAATTTTTCTCGATTTTTTCATTTCAACAAAAATTACAATATTCCAATTTTGTAGATTTCTAAATTTAAAAAACTTTGCGATTTTTAAGTTTTCACAGTCTATACTATTTTGAAACAATTTAATTTTTTTATCCAATTTCGGAAATTTTCCGAAATCTTACATTTTTTCGATTTTTGAATTTTGGGAATTTTTGCATTTTTCTTGATATTTTTAATTCAACAAATTTTACAATATTCCAATTTTGGTGATGTCTTTATTTAAAGAGCATTGAGATTTTACAGTTTAAACAGTTTTTACTATTTTGAAAAAATTGTCTTTTTTTTATCAAATTTCGCAAATTTTCCGAAATTTTAAAATTTTCCGATTTTTCAATTTCTTAAATTTTCGAATATTTCTCGATTTTTTCATTTCAACAAAATTTACAATATTCCATTTTTGAATTTTTAGAATTTTTGTATTTTTCTCGATATTTTCATTTAAAAAAAAATTACAAGTTTCCAATTTTGGCGATTTCTTTATTAAAAGAGCTTTGCGATTTTTAAGTTTTCACAATCTTTACTATTTTGAAAAAAATTAATTTTTTTATCAAATTTCGGAAATTTTCCGAAATTTTAAATTTTGTCGATTGCTGAATTTTAGGAATTTTTGCATGTTTCTCGATTTTTTTATTTTTAACAAAATTTACAATTTTCACATTTTGTCCATTTCTTTATTTAGGGAACTTTGCGATTTTAAAGTTTTTAAAGTTTTTACAATCTTGAAAAATTTTCAGTTTTTACTATTTTGAAAAATTTATTTTTTTATCTAATTTCGGAAATTTTCCGAAATCTTAAATTTTGTCGATTTTTGAATTTTTAGAATTTTCGCATTTACCTCGATTTTTTTCATTTTAACAAATTTTACAGTTCTCCAATTTTGTCGATTTCTTAATTTGGAGAACTTTGTGATTTTACAGTTTAAACAGTTTTTACTATTTTAAAACAATTTAATTTTTTTATCTAATTTCGGAAATTTTCCGAAATTTTAAATTTTGTCGATTGTTGAATTTTAGGAATTTTTGCATTTTTCTCGATTTTTTTTATTTTTAACAAAATTTACAATATTCAAATTTTGTCCATTTCTTTATTTAGGAAACTTTGCGATTTTACAGTTATCACAGTTCTTACAATTTTGAAAAAGTTTTCTTTTTTATCGAATTTCGCAAAGTTTCCGAAATTTTTAATTTTTTTTTATTTTTGAATTTTTAGAAATTTTGCATTTTTTACGATTTTTTCATTTCAACAAAAATTACAATATTCCAATTTTGTAGATTTCTTAATTAAGAGAACTTTGTGATTTTGTCAATTTTACAGTTTTTACTATTTTGAAAAAAATTTCTTTTTTATCAAACTTTCGGAAATCTTGCAAAATTTTAATTTTTTTCGATTTTTGAATTTTTAGAATTTTTGCATTTTTCTCAATTTTTTAATTTCAACAAAAATTAAAATTTTCCAATTTTGGCGATTTCTTAATTTTAAGAGCTTTGCGATTTTTAAGTTTTCACAGTCTTTACTATTTTACAAAAATTAAGTTTTTTATCAAATATCGGAAATTTTCCGAAATTTTAAATTTTTTCGGTTGTTTAATTTTAGGAATTTTGCGTTTTTCTCGATTTTTTTTTATTTTTAACAAAATTTGCAATATTTAAATTTTGTCCATTTCTTTATTTAGGGAACTTTGCGATTTTACAGTTTTCACAGTCTTTGCTACTTTGAACAAATTTTCTTTTTTATCAAATATTCGGAAATTTTGCAAAATTTTAATTTTTTTCGATTTTTAAATTTTTAGAATTTTTGCATTTTTCTCGATTTTTTCATTTCAACAAAAATTACAATTTTCCAATTTTGTAGATTTCTTAATTTAGAGAACTTTGTGATTTTGTCAATTTCACAGTTTTAACTATTTTGAAAAATTTAATTTTTTTATCTAATTTCGGAAATTTTCCGAAATCTTGAATTTTTTCGATTTTTGAATTTTGGGAATCTTAGCATTTTTCTTGATATTTTTAATTCAACAAATTTTCAAATTTTCCAATTTTGTCGATTTCTTAATTTTGAGAACTTTGTGATTTTGTCGATTTTACAGTTTTTACTATTTTGAAAAAATTGTCTTTTTCTATCAAATTTCGGAAATTTTGCAAAATTTTATTTTTTGTCGATTTTCGGAAATTTTTGAATTTTTCTCGTTTGTTTCATTTCAACAAAAATTACAATATTCCCATTTTGTATATTTCATAATTTAAAAAACTTTGCGACTTTTCAGTTTTCACAGTTTTTACTATTTTGAAAAAATTTTCTTTTGTTACCAAATTTCGGAAATTTTCCGAAATTTAAAATTTTTTCGATTTTTGAATTTAGGGAATTTTAGCATTTTTCTTGATATTTTTACTCAACAATTTTAACAGTTCTCCAACTTTGTCGATTTCTTAATTTGGAGAACTTTGTGATTTTACAGTTTAAACAGTTCTTACTATTTTAAAAAAATTTGCTTTTTTTTTAACAAGTTTCGGAAATTTTCCAAAATTTTAAATGTTGTCGATTGTTGAATTTTAGGAATATTAGCATTTTTCTCGATTTTTTTATTTTTAAAAATTTAATTTTTTTATCTAATTTCGGAAATTTTCCGAAATCTAAATTTTTTCGATTTTTGAATTTTTAGAATTTTTGCATTTTTCTCGATTTTTTCATTCCAACAAAAATTACAATTTTCCAATTTTGTAGATTTCTTAATTTTGAGAACTTTGTGATTTTGTCGATTTTACAGTTTTTACTATTTTGAAAAAATTGTCTTATCTTATCAAATTTCGGAAATTTTGCAAAATTTTAAATTTTGTCGATTTTCGGAAATTTTTGCATTTTTCTCGATTTTTTAATTTCAACAAAACTTGCAATATTCCAATTTTGTCTTTTTTTTTATTTAGAGAACATTGCGATTTTACAGTTTAAACAGTTTTTACTATTTTGAAAAAATTGTATTTGTTTATCAAATTTCGGAAATTTTCCGAAATTTTAATTTTTTTCGATTTTGAATTTAGGGAATTTTAGCATTTTTCTTGATATTTTTAATTCAACAAAAATTACAATTTTCCATTTTTGGCGATTTCTTAATTTAGAAAACTTTATGATTTTACAGTTTTCACAGTTTTAACAATTTTGAAAACATTTTCTTTTGTTATCAAATTTCGGAATTTTTCCGAAATTTAAAATTTTGTCGATTTAAAAGCTTCAGAAATTTTTGAATTTTTCTCGATTTTTTTATTACAACAAAATTTACAATATTCCAATTTTGTAGATATCTTTATTTAAAGAGCTTTGCGATTTTTAAGTTTTCACAGTCTTTACTATTTTGAAAAAATTTCTTTTGTTATCGAATTTCGGACATTTTCGGAAATTTGATATTTTTTCGATTTTTGGATTTTGAGAATTATAGCTTTTTTCTCGATTTTTTCATTTCAACAAAATTTACAATTTTCCAATTTTGTAGATTTCTTAATTAAGAGAACTTTGTGATTTTGACGATTTTACAGTTTTTACTATTTTGAAAAAATTTTCTTTTTTTATCAAATTTTGGAAATTTTCCGAAATTTTAATTTTTGTCGATTTTCGGAAATTTATTAATTTTTCTCGTTTGTTTCATTTAAACAAAAATTACAATATTCCAATTTTGTAGATTTCTTAATTTAAAGAACTTTGCGATTTTTAAGTTTTCACAGTTTTTACTATTTTAAAAACAATTTTATTTTCTTATCAAATTTCGGAAACTTTTCAAATTTTTAAATTTTGTCGATTGTTGAATTTTAGGAATTTTTGCATTCTTCTTGATATTTTTATTTAACAAATTTTACAGTTCTCTAATTTTGTCGATTTCTTAATTTGAAGAACTTTGTGATTTTACAGTTTAAACAGTTTTTACTATTTTAAAAAAATTTCCTTTCAAGTTTCGGAAATTTTAAGAAATTTAAAATTTTTTCGATTTTTGAATTTTTACAATTTTCGCATTTATCTCGATTTTTTCATTTCAAGAAAAATTACAATTTTCCAATTTTGTAGATTTCTTAGTTTAGAGAACTTTGTGATTAAACAGTTTTCACAGTTTTTACTATTTTGAAAAACATTAATTTTTTTATGTAATTTCGGAAATTTTCCGAAATCTTACATTTTTTCGATTTTTGAATTTTGGGAATTTTTGCATTTTTCTAGATATTTTTAATTCAACAAATTTTTCAATTTGCCAATGTAGTCGATTTCTAAATTGAGAGAAGTTTGTGATTTTGTCGATTATACTATTTTTACTATTTTGAAGAAAGTGTCTTCTTTATTGAATTTCGGAAATTTTCCGAAAATTTAAATTTTTCCGATTTTTGAATTTCTTAAATTTTTCAACTTTTCTCGATTTTTTCAGTTCAAGAAAAATTACAATATTCCAATTTTGTATATTTCTTTATTTAAAAAACTTTGCGACTTTTCAATTTTCACAGTTTTTACAATTTTGAAAAAGTTTTTTTTTTTATCGAATTTCAGAAAGCTTCCGAAATTTTTAATTTTTTTTGATTTTTGAATTTTTAGAATTTTTGCACTTTTCTCGATTTTTTCATTTTAACAAAAATTACAATTTTCCAATTTTGTAGATTTCTTAATTTAGAGAACTTTGTGATTTTGTCGATTTTACAGTTTTTACTATTTTGAAAAAATTTTCTTTTCTTTATCAAATTTTCGGAAATTTTGCAAAATTTTAATTTATTTCGATTTTTTGAATTTTTAGAATTTTCGCATTTTTCTCGATTTTTTCATTTCAACAAAAATTAAAATTTTCCAATTTTGTAGATTTCTTAATTTAGAGAACTTTGCGATTTTACAGTTTTTACAGTTTTTAAAATTTTGAAAATATTTAATTTGTTTATCGAATTTCGGAAAGTTTCCGTAATTTTTTATTTTTTTTGATTTCTGAATTTTTAGAATTTTTGCATTTTTCTCGATTTTTTCATTTCAACAAAAATTACAATTTTCCAGTTTTTTAGATTTCTTAATTTAGAGAACTTTGTGATTTTGTCGATATTACAGTTTTTTTCTATTTTGAAAAAAAATAATTTTTTTATCAAATTTCGTAAAATTTCCGAAATTTTTATATTTTTTTGATTTTTTAATTTTTAGAATTTTTGCATTTTTCTCGATTTTTTAATTTTAACAAAAATTACAATTTTCCAATTTTGTAGATTTCTAAATTAAGAGAAGTTTGTGATTTTGTCGATTATACAGATTTTATTATTTTGAAGAAAGTGTCTACCTTATTCAATTTCGGAAATTTTCCGAAATTTAAAATTTTTCCGATTTTTGAATTTCTTAAATTTTTGAATTTTTCTCGATTTTTTCATGTCAACAAAATTTACAATATTCCAATTTTGTATATTTCTTAATTTAAAAAACTTTGCGATTTTTAAGTTTCCACAGTTTTTTCTATTTTGAACAAAATTTCTTTTATTATTAAATTTCGGAAATTTTCCGAAATTTTAAATTTTTTTCGATTTTTGAATTAAGTTAATTTTAGCATTTTTCTTGATATTTTTAATTCAACAAAAATTACAATTTTCCAATTTTGGCGATTTCTTTATTTAGAGAACTTTGCGATTTTACAGTTTTTAAAATTTTGAAAATATTTAATTTTTTTATCGAATTTCGGAAAGCTTTCGTAATATTTAATTTTTTTTTATTTTTGAATTTTTAGAATTTTTGCAATTTTCTCGATTTTTTTCATTTCAACAAAAATTACAATTTTCAAATTTTTTAGATTTCTTAATTAAGAGAACTTTGTGATTTTGACGATTTTACAGTTTTTACTATTTTGAACAAATTTTCATTTTTTATCAAAATTTCAAAAGTTTTGCAAAATTTTAATTTTTATCGATTTTTGAATTTTTGGAATTTTTTAATTTTTCTCGATTTTTTCATTTTAACAAAAATTACAATTCTCCAATTTTGTAGATTTCTTAATTAAGAGAACTTTGCGATTTTACAGTTTTTACTATTTTGAAAAAAATTTCTTTTGTTATCAAATTTTGGAAATTTTAAATTTTTTCGATTTTTGAATTAAGGGAATTTTAGCATTTTTCTTGATATTTTTAATTCAACAAAAATTACAATATTCTAATTTTGTAGATTTCTAAATTTAAAAAACTTTGCGATTTTTAAGTTTTCACAGTCTATACTATTTTGAAACAATTTAATTTTTTTATCCAATTTCGGAAATTTTCCGAAATCTTACATTTTTTCGATTTTTGAATTTTGGGAATTTTTGCATTTTTCTTGATATTTTTAATTCAACAAATTTTACAATATTCCAATTTTGGTGATGTCTTTATTTAAAGAACATTGAGATTTTATAGTTTAAACAGTTTTTACTATTTTGAAAAAATTGTCTTTTTTTTATCAAATTTCGCAAATTTTCCGAAATTTTAAAATTTTCCGATTTTTGAATTTCTTAAATTTTCGAATATTTCTCGATTTTTTCATTTCAACAAAATTTACAATATTCCATTTTTGAATTTTTAGAATTTTTGTATTTTTCTCGATATATTCATTTAAAAAAAAATTACAAGTTTCCAATTTTGGCGATTTCTTTATTAAAAGAGCTTTGCGATTTTTAAGTTTTCACAATCTTTACTATTTTGAAAAAAATTAATTTTTTTATCAAATTTCGGAAATTTTCCGAAATTTTAAATTTTGTCGATTGCTGAATTTTAGGAATTTTTGCATGTTTCTCGATTTTTTTATTTTAAACAAAATTTACAATTTTCACATTTTGTCCATTTCTTTATTTAGGGAACTTTGCGATTTTAAAGTTTTCAAAGTTTTTACAATCTTGAAAAATTTTCAGTTTTTACTACTTTGAAAAATTTAATTTTTTTTATCTAATTTCGGAAATTTTCCGAAATCTTAAATGTTGTCGATTTTTGAATTTTTAGAATTTTCGCATTTACCTCGATTTTTTCATTTTAACAAATTTTACAGTTCTCCAATTTTGTCGATTTCTTAATTTGGAGAACTTTGTGATTTTACAGTTTAAACAGTTTTTACTATTTTAAAACAATTTAATTTTTTTATCTAATTTCGGAAATTTTCCGAAATTTTAAATTTTGTCGATTGTTGAATTTTAGGAATTTTTGCATTTTTCTCGATTTTTTTTATTTTTAACAAAATTTACAATATTCAAATTTTGTCCATTTCTTTATTTAGGAAACTTTGCGATTTTACAGTTATCACAGTTCTTACAATTTTAAAAAAGTTTTCTTTTTTATCGAATTTCGCAAAGTTTCCGAAATTTTTAATTTTTTTTTATTTTTGAATTTTTAGAAATTTTGCATTTTTTACGATTTTTTCATTTCAACAAAAATTACAATATTCCAATTTTGTAGATTTCTTAATTAAGAGAACTTTGTGATTTTGTCAATTTTACAGTTTTTACTATTTTGAAAAAAATTTCTTTTCTATCAAACTTTCGGAAATCTTGCAAAATTTTAATTTTTTTCGATTTTTGAATTTTTAGAATTTTTGCATTTTTCTCGATTTTTTAATTTCAACAAAAATTAAAATTTTCCAATTTTGGCGATTTCTTAATTTTAAGAGCTTTGCAATTTTTAAGTTTTCACAGTCTTTACTATTTTACAAAAATTAAGTTTTTTATCAAATATCGGAAATTTTCCGAAATTTTAAATTTTTTCGGTTGTTTAATTTTAGGAATTTTGCGTTTTTCTCGATTTTTTTTTATTTTTAACAAAATTTGCAATATTCAAATTTTGTCCATTTCTTTATTTAGGGAACTTTGCGATTTTACAGTTTTCACAGTCTTTGCAACTTTGAACAAATTTTCTTTTTTATCAAATATTCGGAAATTTTGCAAAATTTTAATTTTTTTCGATTTTTAAATTTTTAGAATTTTTGCATTTTTCTCGATTTTTTCATTTCAACAAAAATTACAATTTTCCAATTTTGTAGATTTCTTAATTTAGAGAACTTTGTGATTTTGTCAATTTCACAGTTTTAACTATTTTGAAAAATTTAATTTTTTTTATCTAATTTCGGAAATTTTCCGAAATCTTGAATTTTTTCGATTTTTGAATTTTGGGAATCTTAGCATTTTTCTTGATATTTTTAATTCAACAAATTTTCAAATTTTCCAATTTTGTCGATTTCTTAATTTTGAGAACTTTGTGATTTTGTCGATTTTACAGTTTTTACTATTTTGAAAAAATTGTCTTTTTCTATCAAATTTCGGAAATTTTGCAAAATTTTAATTTTTGTCGATTTTCGGAAATTTTTGAATTTTTCTCGTTTGTTTCATTTCAACAAAAATTACAATATTCCCATTTTGTATATTTCATAATTTAAAAAACTTTGCGACTTTTCAGTTTTCACAGTTTTTACTATTTTGAAAAAATTTTCTTTTGTTACCAAATTTCGGAAATTTTCCGAAATTTAAAATTTTTTCGATGTTTGAATTTAGGGAATTTTAGCATTTTTCTTGATATTTTTACTCAACAATTTTAACAGTTCTCCAATTTTGTCGATTTCTTAATTTGTAGAACTTTGTGATTTTACAGTTTAAACAGTTTTTACTATTTTAAAAAAATTTGCTTTTTTTTTAACAAGTTTCGGAAATTTTCCAAAATTTTAAATGTTGTCGATTGTTGAATTTTAGGAATATTAGCATTTTTCTCGATTTTTTTATTTTTAAAAATTTAATTTTTTTATCTAATTTCGGAAATTTTCCGAAATCTAAATTTTTTCGATTTTTGAATTCTTAGAATTTTTGCATTTTTCTCGATTTTTTCATTCCAACAAAAATTACAATTTTCCAATTTTGTAGATTTCTTAATTTTGAGAACTTTGTGATTTTGTCGATTTTACAGTTTTTACTATTTTGAAAAAATTGTCTTATCTTATCAAATTTCGGAAATTTTGCAAAATTTTAAATTTTGTCGATTTTCGGAAATTTTTGCATTTTTCTCGATTTTTTAATTTCAACAAAACTTGCAATATTCCAATTTTGTCTTTTTTTTTATTTAGAGAACATTGCGATTTTACAGTTTAAACAGTTTTTACTATTTTGAAAAAATTGTATTTGTTTATCAAATTTCGGAAATTTTCCGAAATTTTAATTTTTTTCGATTTTGAATTTAGGGAATTTTAGCATTTTTCTTGATATTTTTAATTCAACAAAAATTACAATTTTCCATTTTTGGCGATTTCTTAATTTAGAAAACTTTATGATTTTACAGTTTTCACAGTTTTAACAATTTTGAAAACATTTTCTTTTGTTATCAAATTTCGGAATTTTTCCGAAATTTAAAATTTTGTCGATTTAAAAGCTTCAGAAATTTTTGAATTTTTCTCGATTTTTTTATTACAACAAAATTTACAATATTCCAATTTTGTAGATATCTTTATTTAAAGAGCTTTGCGATTTTTAAGTTTTCACAGTCTTTACTATTTTGAAAAAATTTCTTTTGTTATCGAATTTCGGACATTTTCGGAAATTTGATATTTTTTCGATTTTTGGATTTTGAGAATTATAGCTTTTTTCTCGATTTTTTCATTTCAACAAAATTTACAATTTTCCAATTTTGTAGATTTCTTAATTAAGAGAACTTTGTGATTTTGACGATTTTACAGTTTTTACTATTTTGAAAAAATTTTCTTTTTTTATCAAATTTTGGAAATTTTCCGAAATTTTAATTTTTGTCGATTTTCGGAAATTTATTAATTTTTCTCGTTTGTTTCATTTAAACAAAAATTACAATATTCCAATTTTGTAGATTTCTTAATTTAAAGAACTTTGCGATT
Organism: Drosophila immigrans; assembly: GCA_963583835.1. Lineage (NCBI taxonomy): Eukaryota > Metazoa > Arthropoda > Insecta > Diptera > Drosophilidae > Drosophila > Drosophila immigrans. The sequence goes on along the minus strand of CAUZWO010000098.1, from coordinate 8,649 downwards.
TTTAAGTTTTCACAGTTTTTACTATTTTAAAAACAATTTTATTTTCTTATCAAATTTCGGAAACTTTTCAAATTTTTAAATTTTGTCGATGTTGAATTTTAGGAATTTTTGCATTCTTCTTGATATTTTTATTTAACAAATTTTACAGTTCTCTAATTTTGTCGATTTCTTAATTTGAAGAACTTTGTGATTTTACAGTTTAAACAGTTTTTACTATTTTAAAAAAATTTCCTTTCAAGTTTCGGAAATTTTAAGAAATTTAAAATTTTTTCGATTTTTGAATTTTTACAATTTTCGCATTTATCTCGATTTTTTCATTTCAAGAAAAATTACAATTTTCCAATTTTGTAGATTTCTTAATTTAGAGAACTTTGCGATTAAACAGTTTTCACAGTTTTTACTATTTTGAAAAACATTAATTTTTTTATGTAATTTCGGAAATTTTCCGAAATCTTACATTTTTTCGATTTTTGAATTTTGGGAATTTTTGCATTTTTCTAGATATTTTTAATTCAACAAATTTTTCAATTTGCCAATGTAGTCGATTTCTAAATTGAGAGAAGTTTGTGATTTTGTCGATTATACTATTTTTACTATTTTGAAGAAAGTGTCTTCTTTATTGAATTTCGGAAATTTTCCGAAAATTTAAATTTTTCCGATTTTTAAATTTCTTAAATTTTTCAACTTTTCTCGATTTTTTCAGTTCAAGAAAAATTACAATATTCCAATTTTGTATATTTCTTTATTTAAAAAACTTTGCGACTTTTCAATTTTCACAGTTTTTACAATTTTGAAAAAGTTTTTTTTTTTATCGAATTTCAGAAAGCTTCCGAAATTTTTAATTTTTTTTGATTTTTGAATTTTTAGAATTTTTGCATTTTTCTCGATTTTTTCATTTTAACAAAAATTACAATTTTCCAATTTTGTAGATTTCTTAATTTAGAAAACTTTGTGATTTTGTCGATTTTACAGTTTTAACTATTTTGAAAAAATTTAGTTTTTTTATCAAATTTTCGGAAATTTTGCAAAATTTTAATTTTTTTCGATTTTTGAATTTTTAGAATTTTTGCATTTTTCTCGATTTTTTTCATTTCAACAAAAATTACAATTTTCAATTTTGTAGATTTCTTAATTTAGGGAACTTTGCGATTTTACAGTTTTCACAGTTGTTACTATTTTGAAAATATTTAAATTGTTTATCGAATTTCGGAAAGTTTCCGTAATTTTTTATTTTTTTTGATTTCTGAATTTTTAGAATTTTTGCATTTTTCTCGATTTTTTCATTTCAACAAAAATTACAATTTTCCAGTTTTTTAGATTTCTTAATTTAGAGAACTTTGTGATTTTGTCGATATTACAGTTTTTTTCTATTTTGAAAAAATTTAATTTTTTTATCAAATTTCGTAAAATTTCCGAAATTTTTAATTTTTTTTGATTTTTTAATTTTTAGAATTTTTGCATTTTTCTCGATTTTTTAATTTTAACAAAAATTACAATTTTCCAATTTTGTAGATTTCTAAATTAAGAGAAGTTTGTGATTTTGTCGATTATACAGATTTTATTATTTTGAAGAAAGTGTCTACTTTATTCAATTTCGGAAATTTTCCGAAATTTTAAATTTTTCCGATTTTTGAATTTCTTAAATTTTTGAATTTTTCTCGATTTTTTCATGTCAACAAAATTTACAATATTCCAATTTTGTATATTTCTTAATTTAAAAAACTTTGCGATTTTTAAGTTTTCACAGTTTTTTCTATTTTGAACAAAATTTCTTTTATTATTAAATTTCGGAAATTTTCCGAAATTTTAAATTTTTTTCAATTTTTGAATTAAGTTAATTTTAGCATTTTTCTTGATATTTTTAATTCAACAAAAATTACAATTTTCCAATTTTGGCGATTTCTTTATTTAGAGAACTTTGCGATTTTACAGTTTTTACATTTTTTAAAATTTTGAAAATATTTAATTTTTTTTATCGAATTTCGGAAAGCTTTCGTAATATTTAATTTTTTTTTATTTTTGAATTTTTAGAATTTTTGCAATTTTCTCGATTTTTTTCATTTCAACAAAAATTACAATTTTCAAATTTTTTAGATTTCTTAATTAAGAGAACTTTGTGATTTTGACGATTTTACAGTTTTTACTATTTTGAACAAATTTTCATTTTTTATCAAAATTTCAAAAGTTTTGCAAAATTTTAATTTTTATCGATTTTTGAATTTTTGGAATTTTTTAATTTTTCTCGATTTTTTCATTTTAACAAAATTTACAATTCTCCAATTTTGTAGATTTCTTAATTAAGAGAACTTTGCGATTTTACAGTTTTTACTATTTTGAAAAAAATTTCTTTTGTTATCAAATTTTGGAAATTTTAAATTTTTTCGATTTTTGAATTAAGGGAATTTTAGCATTTTTCTTGATATTTTTAATTCAACAAAAATTACAATTTTCCAATTTCGGCGATTTCGTTATTTAAAGAGCTTTGCGATTTTTAAGTTTTCACAGTCTTTACTATTTTGAAAAAATTTAATTTTTTTATCAAATTTCGTAAAATTTCCGACATTTTTAATTTTTTTTGATTTTTGAATTTTTAGAATTTTTGCATTTTTCTCGATTTTTTCATTTTAACAAAAATTACAATTTTCCAATTTTGTAGATTTCTTAATTTAGAGAACTTTGTGATTTTGTCGATTTTACAGTTTTTACTATTTTGAAAAAATTTTCTTTTCTTTATCAAATTTTCGGAAATTTTGCAAAATTTTAATTTATTTCGATTTTTTGAATTTTTAGTATTTTCGCATTTTTCTCGATTTTTTCATTTCAACAAAAATTAAAATTTTCCAATTTTGTAGATTTCTTAATTTAGAGAACTTTGCGATTTTACAGTTTTTACAGTTTTTAAAATTTTGAAAATATTTAATTTGTTTATCGAATTTCGGAAAGTTTCCGTAATTTTTTATTTTTTTTGATTTCTGAATTTTTAGAATTTTTGCATTTTTCTCGATTTTTTCATTTCAACAAAAATTACAATTTTCCAGTTTTTTAGATTTCTTAATATAGAGAACTTTGTGATTTTGTCGATATTACAGTTTTTTTCTATTTTGAAAAAAATTAATTTTTTATCAAATTTCGTAAAATTTCCGAAATTTTTAATTTTTTTTGGATTTTTTAATTTTTAGAATTTTTGCATTTTTCTCGATTTTTTAATTTTAACAAAAATTACAATTTTCCAATTTTGTAGATTTCTAAATTAAGAGAAGTTTGTGATTTTGTCGATTATACAGATTTTATTATTTTGAAGAAAATGTCTACTTTATTCAATTTCGGAAATTTTCCGAAATTTTAAATTTTTCCGATTTTTGAATTTCTTAAATTTTTGAATTTTTCTCGATTTTTTCATGTCAACAAAATTTACAATATTCCAATTTTGTATATTTCTTAATTTAAAAAACTTTGCGATTTTTAAGTTTTCACAGTTTTTTCTATTTTGAACAAAATTTCTTTTATTATTAAATTTCATAAATTTTCCGAAATTTTAAATTTTTTCGATTTTTGAATTAAGTTAATTTTAGCATTTTTCTTGATATTTTTAATTCAACAAAAATTACAATTTTCCAATTTTGGCGATTTCTTTATTTAAAGAGCTTTGCGATTTTTAAGTTTTCACAGTCTTTACTATTTTGAAAAAATTAAATTTTTTTTATCAAATTTCGTAAAATTTCCGAAATTTTGTATTTTTTTGTGATTTTTGAATTTTTAGAATTTTTGCATTTTTATCTTTTTTTTTAATTTCAACAAAAATTATAATTTTCAAATTTTTTAGATTTCTTAATTAAGAGAACTTTGTGATTTTGTCGATATTACAGTTTTTTTCTATTTTGAAAAAATTTTATTTTTTAATCAAATTTTCGGAAATTTTTCAAAATTTTAATTTTTTTCGATTTTTGAATTTTTAGAATTTGCGCATTTTGCTTGATTTTTTAATTTCAACAAAAATAACAATTTTCCAATTTTGTAGATTTTTTAATTTAGAGAACTTTGCGATTTTACAGTTTTTACTATTTTGAAAAAAATTTCTTTTGTTTTCAAATTTCGAAAATTTTCGGAAATTTTAAATTTTTTTTCGATTTTTGAATTTAGTTAATTTTAGCATTTTTCTTGATATTTTTAATTCAACAAAAATTACAATTTTCCAATTTTGGCGATTTCTATATTAAAAGAGCTTTGCGATATTTAAGTTTTCACAGTCTTTACTATTTGGAAAAAATTTACTTTTTTTATCAAATTTCGGAAATTTTCCGAAATTTTAAATTTTATCGATTATTGAATTTTAGGAACTTTTGCATTTTTCTCAATTTTTTTATTTTATAAAAAAATTTACAATATTCAAATTTTGTCCATTTCTTTATTTAGGGAACTTTGCGATTTTACAGTTTTCACAGTTTTTACAATTTTGAAAAAACTTTCTTTTTTATCGAATTTCGGAAAGTTTCCGAAATTTTGGTTTTTTTTTTATTTTTGAATTTTTCCATTTTTCTCGATATTTTCATTTCAACAAAAATTAAAATTTTCCAATTTTTTAGATTTCTTAATTTAAAGAACTTTGTGATTTTGTCGATTTTACAGTTTTTACTATTTTAAAAAAATGTTCTTTTTTTTATCTCTTTTTTATCAAATTTTCGGAAATTTTGCAAAATTTTAATTTATTTCGATTTTTTTAATTTTAAGAATTTTCGAATTTTTCTCGATTTTTTCATTTCAACAAAAATTAAAATTTTCCAATTTTGTAGATTTCTTAATTTAGAGAACTTTGCGATTTTACAGTTTTTAAAATTTTGAAAATATTTAATTTTTTTATCGAATTTCGGAAAGTTTCCGTAATTTTTAATTTTTTTTGATTTCTGAATTTTTAGAATTTTTCCATTTTTCTCGATTTTTTCATTTCAACAAAAATTACAATTTTCCAGTTTTTTAGATTTCTTAATTTAGAGAACTTTGTGATTTTGTCGATATTACAGTTTTTTTCTATTTTGAAAAAATTTTATTTTTTTATCAAATTTTCGGAAATTTTTCAAAATTTTAATTTTTTTCGATTTTTGAATTTTTAGAATTTGCGCATTTTGCTTGATTTTTTAATTTCAACAAAAATAACAATTTTCCAATTTTGTAGATTTCTTAATTTAGAGAACATTGCGATTTTACAGTTTTCACAGTTTTTACTATTTTGAAAAAAATTTCTTTTGTTATCAAATTTCGGAAATTTTAAATTTTTTTTCGATTTTTGAATTAAGTTAATTTTAGCATTTTTCTTGATATTTTTAAATCAACAAAAATTACAATTTTCTAATTTTGGCGATTTCTTTATTAAAAGAGCTTTGCGATATTTAAGTTTTCACAGTTTTTACTATTTGGAAAAAATTTACTTTTTTTTATCAAATTTCGGAAATTTTCCGAAATTTTAAATTTTGTCGATTGTTGAATTTTAGGAACTTTTGCATTTTTCTCAATTTTTTTATTTTTAAAAAAATTTACAATATTCAAATTTTGTCCATTTCTTTATTTAGGGAACTTTGCGATTTTACAGTTTTCACAGTTTTTACAATTTTGGAAAAATTTTTTTTTTTATCGAATTTTGGAAAGTTTCCGAAATTTTGGTTTTTTTTTTATTTTGGAATTTTTCGAATTTTTCCATTTTTCTCGATATTTTCATTTCAACAAAAATTAAAATTTTCCAATTTTTTAGATTTCTTAATTTAGAGAATTTTGTGATTTTGTCGACTTTACAGTTTTTACTATTTTGAAAAAATTTTCTTTTTTTATCAAATTTTCGGAAATTTTGCAAAATTTTAATTTATTTCGATTTTTTTAATTTTTAGAATTTTCGCATTTTTCTCGATTTTTTCATTTCAACAAAATTTACAATATTCCAATTTTGTATATTTCTTAATTTAAAAAGCTTTGCGATTTTTAAGTTTTCACAGTTTTTACTATTTTGAACAAAATTTCTTTTGTTATTAAATTTCGGAAATTTTCCGAAATTTTAAATTTTTTCGATTTTTGAATTAAGGGAATTTTAGCATTTTTCTCAATTTCTTTATTTATAACAAAAATTACAATATTCAAATTTTGTCCATTTCTTTATTTAGGGAACTTTGCGATTTTACAGTTTTCACAGTTTTTACAATTTTGGAAAAATTTTCTTTTTTATCGAATTTCGGAAAGTTTCCGAAATTTTGAATTTTTTTTGATTTTTGAATTTTTAGAATTTTTCCATTTTTCTCGATATTTTCATTTCAACAAAAATTAAAATTTTCCAATTTTTTAGATTTCTTAATTTAGAGAACTTTGTGATTTTGTCGATTTTACAGTTTTTACTATTTTGAAAAAATTTTATTTTTTTATCAAATTTTCGGAAATTTTTCAAAATTTTAATTTTTTTCGATTTTTGAATTTTTAGAATTTTCGCATTTTGCTTGATTTTTTAATTTCAACAAAAATAACAATTTTCCAATTTTGTAGATTTCTTAATTTAGAGAACTTTGCGATTTTACAGTTTTCACAGTTTTTACTATTTTGAAAAAAATTTCTTTTGTTATCAAATTTCGGAAATTTTAAATTTTTTTTCGATTTTTGAATTAAGTTAATTTTAGCATTTTTCTTGATATTTTTAAATCAACAAAAATTACAATTTTCCAATTTTGGCGATTTCTTTATTAAAAGAGCTTTGCGATATTTAAGTTTTCACAGTTTTTACAATTTTGGAAAAATTTTCTTTTTTATCGAATTTCGGAAAGTTTCCGAAATTTTGAATTTTTTTCGATTTTTTGAATTTTTAGATTTTTTGCATTTTTCTCGATTTTTTCATTTCAACAAAAATTACAATTTTTTAGATTTCTTAATTTAGAGAACTTTGTGATTTTGTTGATTTTACAGTTTTTACTATTCTGAAAAAATGTTATTTTTTTATCAAATTTTCGGAAATTTCCCGAAATTTTAAATTTTTTCGATTGTTGAATTTTAAGAATATTTGCATTTTTCTCGATTTTTTTTTAAATTAACAAAATTCAAATTTTGTCCATTTATTTATTTAGGGAACTTGCGATTTACAGTTTTTACAGTTTTTACAATTTTGGAAAAATTTTCTTTTTTATCAAATTTCGGAAAATTTCTGAAATTTTAATTTTTTTCGATTTTTGAATTTAGGGAATTTTAGCATTTTTCTTGATATTTTTAATTCAACAAAAATTACAATTTTCCAATTTTGGCGATTTATTTATTTAAAGAGCTTTGCGATTTTTAAGTTTTCAAAGTCTTTACTATTTTGAAAAAATTAAATTTTTTTATCAAATTTCGGAAATTTTCCGAAATTTTAAATTTTGTCGATTGTTGAATTTTAGGAATTTTTTAATTTTTCTCGATTTTTTTTTTTTTTTAAATTAAAAATATTCAAATTTTGTCCATTTCTTTATTTAGGGAACTTGCGATTTTACATTTTTTACAGTTTTTACAATTTTGGAAAAATTTTCTTTTTTATCAAATTTCGGAAAATTTCCGAAATTTTTAATTTTTTTTGATTTTTTAATTTTTAGAATTTTTGCATTTTTCTCGATTTTTTCATTTCAACAAAAATTACAATTTTCCAATTTTGTAGATTTCTAAATTAAGAGAAGTTTGTGATTTTGTCGATTATACAGATTTTATTATTTTGAAGAAAGTGTCTACTTTATTCAATTTCGGAAACTTTCCGAAATTTTAAATTTTTCCGATTTTTTAATTTCTTAAATTTTTGAATTTTTCTCGATTTTTTCATTTCAACAAAATTTACAATATTCCAATTTTTTAGATTTCTTAATTAAGAGAACTTTGTGATTTTGTCGATTTTACAGTTTTTACTATTCTGAAAAAATGTTTTTTTTTTATCAAATTTTCGAAAATTTTGCAAAATTTTAACTTTTTTCGATTTTTGAATTCTTAGAATTTTCGCATTTTTCTCGATTTTTTCATTTTAGCAAAAATTACAATTTTCCAATTTTGTAGATTTCTTAATTTAGAGAACTTTGTGATTTTGTTGATTTTACAGTTTTTACTATTCTGAAAAAATGTTATTTTTTTATCAAATTTTCGGAAATTTTCCGAAATTTTAAATTTTTTCGATTTTTGAATTAAGGGAATTTTAGGATTTTTCTCAATTTCTTTATTTATAACAAAAATTACAATATTCAAATTTTGTCCATTTCTTTATTTAGGGAACTTTGCGATTTTACAGTTTTCACAGTTTTTACAATTTTGGAAAAATTTTCTTTTTTATCGAATTTCGGAAAGTTTTCGAAATTTTGAATTTTTTTTGATTTTTGAATTTTTAGAATTTTTCCATTTTTCTCGATATTTTCATTTCAACAAAAATTAAAATTTTCCAATTTTTTAGATTTATTAATTTAGAGAACTTTGTTATTTAGTCGATTTTACAGTTTTTACTATTTTGAAAAAAATTTTTTTTTTTTATCAAATTTTCGGAAATTTTGCAAAATTTGAATTTTTTTCGATTTTTTGAATTTTTAGATTTTTTGCATTTTTCTCGATTTTTTCATTTCTACAAAAATTACAATTTTCCAATTTTTTAGATTTCTTAATTAAGAGAACTTTGTGATT